>OU898276.1:205517567-206117567 GCA_918026665.1 Diabrotica balteata | reverse complement strand
CAAGTCCAAGATGTGTCTGACCTCACGTTTGAGGAATTCATGGGTGCCTATGGAGGTACCGGTAAAGCAAGACATGGTGTTACCACTGAAGAAAGGCAAGATCCACTCGCGCTTCCCAATGACTACTCACTGGCCCTTACCATCCCGGCCAGTATCAAAGATGCACCAGGGTTGGCATCCGTCTTTCGAAGGAAGTTTGGTCGGGTTGCAGAACTTCAATGCCAAGTGCCAGCTCTTGGTAAAACCTTGAAACTTCAAGATGCATTACGTTACCTTTTCTACCTGGTAACAAAAGACACTGCCCGTGACCAACCTACCTACCGAGATGTATGGGAAGCCTTACTTCAGTTGAGAGAGCATGTACTAGAGTCCGACGTGCAAAAGTTAGCCATGCCAAAGTTGGAGTGCCGCCAATTAGATTGGAGGGTTATACGAAACATGGTGGAGGAAATCTTTAAAGACACCGAAGTCCAGGTGTTAGTCTGTTGCAATCCGCATAGTTACTGGTGCGGAGAGAAAACCGTCCCTTGTCATTTCTATACAACTGGAAGTTGTAAAAGAGGGTCCAGTTGCCGATATCAGCATGTCGTTCCAGTTCCAGTCCCGACAAAGTTCCAGGAGGAACCATCTTTTAAGAGGGGGGCAATGTTACGATTTTAAATGTTATGGCATATAGACCTGTAAATATTTTATGACTAATCCTTTTTTTATTGATTCTCGTAATTTGTAGGTCAAAATATACCTGAGCTTCGATACCAGTTATTTACAGAAATATCTAGACCCTTCTACAAGAAAGGTCGAGTATTCAGGAATGCAGTCGACGGCCGAGAATGACTCACCTAATGGATGGAAAGATCGATGCCTAGCCAGATTTCTCTAGATAACGGCATTTTGATGTATAAATAACGGTGATCCTCATTGAGGGGAGTCAGTCATAAGAAGATCGGTACACGCGGTATTTAAATGTAACGAAACGTGAAATAAATACATTTGTAAAGTTATTTAATAAATTAGTAATTAGCTATCGTGAGTTTTAATAAATTAGATTATAGACAATAAATTAGAATAAAGACAAATAAATTCGAACTATATAAATATACAACAATAGACTAAGTAGTAATGATTTGAAATGGATTTTACAATATAGTAAATTAACAAGGTCACAATTAGAGAACTTACTTTCTCATTTAGATCTGCTTTTTAGACAAGTGATAACAAATTTGAGTATTACATTCAAAAATCTTTTGAGAATATAGGCTATTTTAAATCGATATACAAGTTATAAATGGTATGTTACATTCAACACATTTTTCATGTATACCTCTCTTAACTTGCTCTATATGACAAAAAACCTATTCATATTTAAAATTGCTACTTTCGTATACCTAAGTATGAAAATTCAACAAAAGTTATAAGTAAATAGTAAAATATTTAATTTTGAATTAGATTAATTTAGAACCATATTTATATTGTGTCTGATTTCTTAGGATGAATTTTTTAATCATAATAGTTACACTAAATTTTTACTGAACAAATTTGATATCTTTTGTATTTTTAATAATCTTTTTAAATGTCGTGTTAATGTATTGTGTTATTTATATGCTTAAGTACTTAATATTTAAAATTTTTAGAGATTCTTGACTGCATTTGATTGTAAGATTAACTGTTTGACACTGTATTTTAAGTGCAATAAATTTTACTCTAGTGATTATTTTATTGATAATATAACCTAAATAATAATAAAACTTTATATATATTTATTAGGTAAATATAGGGTTTTATTAATTTAATTTCCCTAAAAATATTTCTGTAATGAATTGAAGTTTTCAAAATATCAGTTTCCTAAAATTCAAATTAGTTTAATTTTCTGGTAGACCTTACAGCTGATTATCGGACTACCGACGTCATAGAATGCGGTGTTGCCTTTTTTACTTCATGGCTTGGAAGTAAAGGTGGCTGTGGTATAACGTTAGCCAAACCATACATTGATGGCATTCTTTAAGAATGTTTTCAACTTCTAAAACCTTAACAAAAGGGCAGTTCACCCATGTTTGTACCTAATCCTCAAAATCTTCCTGCCTATCAGGGTAAGGGTAAAATTTCAATAAACAAAAAAATTGAAGGCTTCTGCAATACATTCATGATAATCACAAGCCATTTTACAAAATGATCTGTGAATGGTCTACTAACAGTGCCAAATAAGCGGAACAAGGACACAATTAAACTATCCTTATTTATTTTTATTGGAGCAGTTTAATGTTTCTAATAAACAATATTCATATTATATTGAGTATTTTTACTTTTATTACCTTGTTCATTTTGAAAATGGGTCATCTCTTTTACAAAAGAATTCAGTTTCTAGGTCTTTTAAAATTAAAAAATATCTTTTAATAATATTCGTTGGTATGTATAGTCAATCATAAAACCAAAAAATACATAAAAACACTCAACTTCTTAATAGAAATCAATATAAGAAGTTTTTTACCTTTCCTGTGAATTTTAAAAAAGTGGATATGGCCCCTTTTCAAAATGATCTATTCAAATATCAGTTGTTTATTGCCCGCAAAAACAATTTAACTGCATGTATGTATATATGAGGACTTAGAAGAACAAACTCTGCATGGAATTCACAATAGAGGCCATCACATCACCAAAAAGAAACTAGAGCAAAACAAATCAACATGAAACTTTCAAGATTTTAATGTATCCTACTATATGTCTGTGAAAATAATATTAATTAAATAGTTATCCTGTTTGAATTAAAAATACATAAAAATGATTGTTGAAGGCCCAATAAATCAGTAACTGAAGCAAAATCCATTTATATAAATATCAGTTTCCTAGAGTTCCTACCTTTATATCAAGATGATAAACAAAATTTTTAGGTACTGAATTAACGAAATTGTAGGTACTGAAAATGATATATAATTTATTTACCTTCTTTATGCATTTGCTCATCCTGAACACCCTCATGTTCAATTCTCTCAGTTTTTATCTCATTAATATCTACTTCAGTTTTTATTTGATGTAAGCAATTAATATCCACATAATCAATTACACTACTTGTATTTAAATCACAGTGAGGTTCTTTCTTAATCTCAATTTTTAAATCCGTACATTGCAAATTTAAGTCTTCATTTTCTTTTGATTGACGTATACAACAACTATCGTCTTCTAATACTTCTTGTTTAATAAATTTAAGGCTGTCTAACAACAAATCAACTTCTTGGTTTTCATTTGATTGGCGTGTACAACTATCTTCAAATACTTCTTGTTTGAATTCCATTTTTAATTAATTACAATTATTGTTGGTAAACATACAGAATTGTAAATAAAATTACGCTAAACGAATGAACTGTCAATGCGGATTGACAGGTACAACAGTTAGGTTCAATTTTCTGACATATTTCATGTATAGACTGTTGCCAGATTAAACGATCGAAGAGTTTAATGAGAATTTCCATAAAATATTGAAACATATTCCTAACCCTTAGCATACTCGTATACATGATTTAAAATAATTACAAAATTTGTGTTATTTGATTTCTTCTCAGAAAAAATCTAACTGAATTTCGTAATATAGTGTTGTAGTATAACAATTGTAATAATATAATTTCAATATCATAATAATTGTTATAATACTTGTTTATAAAGACTGGAAAAGTAAGGGGACTAATGTCATAATGGGCTATTGCGAATTTAGCGTAAGCGTAAGATGAAAACAATTGCAAATTTTGTATTATTTGACTTATTACTAGAAAAACTATGCTCCTAGTTGGAGTGATAACCAGCCTCATAAGAAAAGCCCTTGTGCCATAGGGATAGGGTAGATTTTAATCTTTGAGCTATTTTTTGACTACTATCAAAATTTCAAGCAAATCTATGCATATTATGAAAATACTTCTGAGCAGAAAACCTCCCCCTTCTAGTCATATTCTGAACGTTCCAAACAGTCATAAAATATCTCAGAATTTTCATAGCCTCGATGTAAATCAACATTTAAGCTAAAAATTAATTTTTCGATTATTGATATGATTTTGAGTATTTTGATAAATTGTACAGTTTTTATAAATTATTTTAATGACCATACGAAGAAACTACTATTTAAACGTTTCGCTCATTTAAAACATTTTAGGGCCCCTAGAGGCATATAAAACACTCCAGTACAGATTTTAAGAAAGGATGTTTGTTTTTATTACCAAATTTGGTGTGCGTATTTTCTCATTTAGAAGTAACTTTGGAGCAATGGTATTTCGCTTACATACAAAAAAAATAGTTATATTATTATGTTTTAAAGAAACATTGAAACTCCAGCAACACTGTCAAGGTGAACTATATATTGCCTATATTTGGGGCAACTCAGAAATAAAAAAGAATCTGTCAGTGTCAAGTCAAATTGAATATTAGATTTAGATTGCACAATAATGCTCAATAATATTTCTATTTCTACGAAAACAATTCGCACTCCAAAACAGTATTTATATCGGTGATATTGTGATTGTAATATTTGTAATAGTGGTAATACAAAATGACGTCTCCGTGGGCAAAAATTGATCAACCTCATCCAGTAAGCCTGGAAGAAATTATATCTGAAGAAGTCGCCAAGAAATTGCAAGGCAAAGAAGATAAAAGACCGAAACAAAAGACTAAGAAAGACTTTAAAACTTCCGTAAAATTACCATTTATTGCAAACACCATCTCCGATAACATTTGTGATACGGATGAAGCTATGGCAACAAGACAGCAGCAGTATGATGAACAATCCACAGAAGAATTGAATGGTAAGTAGTTGTTACTCTATTTAATGGAATTAAAGAAGTATTAAAGTTGTTAACTTAATGTTTTCCTTTTAATTCTAGATTTCGTCAGTGACTCAGATGAAGAAGAAATTTTAGATGCTGATGAAAGAAAATTCTGGGATAGATTTGAAACTTTAGGACCCGAATTTGATTTAAAAGCAGAGTGTCCTTACAAAGTACCACAAAACAGACACATGCTAACAAAAGATTATGATGTGATGGATGAAATTAGAAATGCCTTTAAGTTGAGATTATTTCCATTTAAATTTCTTGTTGACCCTATCAAATGTTTTCCAGAAATAAGTACGTATAGAATACTTTATACAATGATAGAAACACAAGTTTTGAACCACGTAAATGGTATTATTAATATAGGTAAGTTTAGTAGATATGTGATGTTTAGTGAGGCTGTTCCAAAATCCAATATTTTTAGGGGAAGAAGCAGTAATCCTGCATGGTAATTTACATCAGTCTTCAAAAGAGTGTGCTATAAAAGTATATAAAACAATCTTATCTGATTTCAAAGGTTGTAATAAATTTCAGAAATATGATCATAGATTTATGAACAGAAAAGGGGGAAAAGTTTCTAAACAGACCATAAGTCTTTGTGTTGAAAAGGAAACGAATAATCTGATAAGAATGCATGAGGCTGGAATACCTTGCCCAAAATTAGTGGTTTTTAATAAACACATATTGGTGATGGAGTTTCTTGGAGAAAACCAATTATGTGCTTTAACATTGAAATATGCCAAACTGACAGATGATGAATGGATAGAGGCTTATCAACAGGTAATATTGTACTATATTTATTAAAAATATTTGAAACACTACAGTTTTATCATTTTAGGTCATTGAAAGTATGAAGACTCTTTACAATAAGGCCAATTTGATACATGCCGATCTAACAGAAAATAATATCTTGTGGCATCAAAACAAATGCTACTTTATCGATGTTAGTGAATCTATAGAGAGTAGCCATGAGGAAGCGTTTGTATGTTTGTACAGGGATTGTACCAATATTACAAGGGTAAGTAATGTTATTTTTTCCATATATAATTTTCTTGGGTGTATCTTATAGTTATAGTTTACAATATGATGAGTTTATGTGTTAAAATTATTTCTAAAATTCTGTCACACTTCTATCACAATTTAAAACACACCTCTTCACTTGACTAACTACTAATACTTGATGCATTTTTTTGAATACATACTTACCTATTACACAATTTCAATAACTTTCATGTACCAGCTGTTAAATAATTGTACAATTATTATTATTTATTTACTATCATTAATGAGGATCAATCACAATTGTAGTTTAAAATATGTTTAAAAAAATTACATATTTATTGTTTTGTTTTTTTAGTTCTTTTCTGAGAAAGATGTAACACATGTCGCTACACCACTTGAGCTGGTTAGTTACATAACAGGCTTTGATTTTGGTGATCACATTGCTCTTCCTGATTTAAAAGAGGCTTACAAACTGCAAGTCAACCCACAGGCAGCCATAAGCCCTGAATAGATCAAAATTACAATTTAGAGATTCTTTCTACCTCAAATCAATTTGGATATTTAGGTCATCTGTACAGTACCTGAAGATATATTTTCTGTTGAAGGTTTGGTTTCCTTTAACAGTTATGAAAACAGCAAGGTTTTACACAGGAAGAAAATTTAACAGGATTATTATATTCAAAAGATGTATTCTAGTCACTTAAATTTTTCTTATTAAATTTTATTGAATGTATTTTGCATTTTGTGTAAATAAACATTATTTTGGAATAATGGTTTTATTAGTAGGTTATTTCCTAATATTTATAGAATATGGATTAAGTAGCTTGATGAAACATACCTCTCCTGATAATATTTCGTGACAAAATCAGACAATTAACACTAAACAAAAACCTTCAAGGGACACTACAGATACATGTTTGCGGTTCAAATTTTAAAATCATATTAAAATGCATAAAGAAATACCTTCTAAATGATTTTATTGAAGTTTGAAGCTCATCCAAAGTATCCTAAAGTACTTAGAAAATATTCCAGGAAAGTATTCAAATATGCCAGACAAATACTGAAACATTTCATTTGAACTTGAAATATTTTAGCCTGTACTACAGTTCTCTAGAGACACCTAAAACATGCTAACAAGTTTCAAAAGTTTATAAAACTATCCCAAAGTCTGTCAGAGGCAGTTAAATATAGTGGGGTCATTCGGAAATATTTGAAAACAGTACAGAAGTTGATTCAAGGTTTATGAAATGTTCCAAACAGTCTTAGGATATCACAATTTCTTGGAGTCTCGATTGAATTCAACATGTAAGCTAAAAAATAATTTTATGATCTAATTGTATAATTTATTTTAATATTTCTATGAAGAAATCAATATCAAAGCACTCTGTGCCCATTAAAAACATATGAGACATATTTGGTTGTATTAAAACATCTTCAAAACTATTTTAGCGACCCCAGAGGCATACCAAACACTCCAGGAGAGGGTTTAAGGAGAGATGTTTCATTACCACACATTTACTCTTTTTAGAAGTAATTCTTGCGTGATTTATAAGTATTTATGGAGTGTAGTAATTTAATATATATTTTTTAATGTCGTCCATAATAGAGCGAAATATATAAAACACAACATAACGCAGTACAAACCATGGACATATAAACATAGAGTATAAACAAAGTAAAAGATACATTAAAATACTAATTATAAATTTTTCATAATGACAAAGCTGTCAATAATTAGTGCAACTGTCCTCAATTAATACTATAGTAACAATTTGACAGCAAAGCAAACCGATGATATCTTTTTACTTACATATACAGTATGTTGCTCAAATTTAAGTTTATTATCAGACCTACAATTTTGTTTACGGTATCAGATTAAATGGATTTATTTTCCAGAGTAGAATGTTTAGTTTATTCTAAAAAAAAATTATTTTGGTTTTAAAAAAATTAAATGCCAAATGATTAGCTTATTACACTAACATTTTTAGCAGATCAGTACTAATAATTTTATTCATTCACCTCTCATTAACACCGTCGTTAATCTTTCTTCTCACCAATTAACAAGTGCAGACAGCAGTCTTCTATCTAAAGGTCTTAATTTTGCTATCACTCCTTCCAGAATTCCTACCGAAGAAATAGTTTCAAATGTGGAAGCTGCACTCCGCACAATTCCCAAAATTCCAGCCGACCGTATCCGCTTTGACGTCGCTAAATGTCTTGATACAGCCAAAATCCCTACTTCCAATATATCTCGTGAGGAATTCATAGCTCTCAAAAATCTCCGTTCTCTCTCTGAGATAATAATCCTTCCTGCAGACAAAGGTAATGCCACAGTCGTCCTGGATACTCCTTCCTACATAGAGAAAGTAAACGACTTACTTAGGGATACATCCTGTTATAATACAATTTCTCGAGACCCCATTTCTAGAGTCGAACGCGAAATTTCCCATGCCATCAAACAATCCGATCTTTCCGATGATGTTAAGAAGTCCATAGTTCCAAAAAACTCCATCTGCCCCAGAATTTATGGTCTTCCGAAAATCCATAAAGATAACGTACCTCTTCGTCCCATTGTGACTACGATTAACTCTCCTACCTACAAACTCGCAAAGTACTTGTCCAATCAGTTTAAGACCTATACTGGTCGTACCTCTTCTTATGTCCGAAATTCCACACATTTCATCACCTTAATCTCCTCTCTCACAGTCGATCCCCAAGATATTCTCGTCAGTTTCGATGTATCATCCCTATTTACCAATATCCCCATACATGACTCTCTAGTTGTTCTGCGAGATCACTTGACCAATGATAACAAGTCTTTGGTTTTGGCAGATCTTGCCGAAAAATGCCTCCTTTCAACATATTTTTCTTTTAGAGGCAATTTCTACAAACAAATATCTGGAACACCAATGGGTTCTCCCCTTTCCCCTGTCATTGCTGACATTTTCATGGAAGCGTTTGAGTCTTTAGCCCTAGAATCTTACCCCTTAAAACCAAAAGTCTGGTTCCGCTACGTTGATGATACATTTATCATCTGGCCCCATGGTCAACATACCCTTTCTTCCTTCCTAGATCATCTTAACTCACAACATCCGAGTATAAAATTCACAATGGAAGTAGAAAATAATCGGTCCCTTCCCTTTCTCGATGTGTTAGTCACCTCCAAGCCCAATGGCCGATTGGGTCACTCTGTTTATAGAAAAAAGACTCACACGAATCGTTACCTACATCCTTCATCACACCACCATCCGGCCCAAAAGAATTCTGTGATCAACTCTCTCATCCATCGGGCCATTTCGATTTCTGAACCCGACAACCTTAGAGAAGAACTTGGCCATCTGCAAAAAACCCTTGTCGCCAATGGTTACTCCAAGTCCACAATTCAAAATATTACACACCGACATCTACATCCCCCTTTACACCCTAGGACAACAAATTCAGAATCTTCGGGTAATACTCCTGTGGCTTTTCTTCCGTATATTCGAAACGTCACTGATAGGATTGGCAAAATTCTTCGCAAAGAAGGTATCAGGACTACTTTTCGACCACCCAAGAAAATCTCACAATATCTACCCTCTCCTAAGGACCCATTACCGCCCCTATCTTCCTGTGGTGTCTATTCTATTCCTTGTTCATGTGGACATGTGTATATTGGCGAATCTGGTCGTTCCGTCAAAACTCGGATTCAAGAGCATCAAAGATGCATTCGATCAGGTCTTTTCTCCCATTCTGCAGTTGCCGAACACTGCCAAGAAACCGGTCATTCCATATTGTTCGAAAAAACCCATATTATTTCTAAGAGCCCCTTCTTTTATTCCAGGAAAATCCGCGAATCTCTAGAGATCCGAAAAAATCCCCATAATATCAATCGAGAGGAAGGATACTACTTGTCTCCCATCTGGAATCTCAGTCTAGAGCCACCGTCCGGTCCCACCACCACGATGCAGCCACATGATTGGCCAGCGCGCGCTTCTTGACGTTCGCGCCACGAAGTGTGCCGATACGTCCCGACACGACAGGCACCGCGACTATAAATAGAGCGGTAGCGGAGTAATCGTCGGATTCACTCCCCGCCTCTCGACGCGTTAGTGTTCTGAGCTGTTGGACGTGAATCCCTGTCCTGGCATTTGGTTTTCACCTCTGGCTGCGTTGAGTAGTTGAGTTACTGTGACCAAATGCCCATCTTGGTAGTTAGTATTCGCCTCTGGTTGCGTTGAGTAACTGAGTTACCGTTGCTAACTACCCATCTTCCTGTTCTTTTGTTTTCTTTTTTCTTTGTTCTCCTGAAGAAGCTACATACAATTGTAGCGAAACGTCGAGATGAACCCACTTTTGGGTCACTCACAAATGACACGGTCCAAACCCGGAAGACGAATAAACTATAATTCTGTAAGAACATTATCAGAAAGATGGGATATCATCCCAGCCTGCAACCATAGATTTTTAAAACTTTGTATAGTAATTTTTACTTCAACCGAGTTGGTGGGAAGAAAATAAAAGGAATTTGTAATATTTATTAGATTTAAAAAATACGTTGGATCAAAAGAATTACTTTTTCCAGTGAGATCTGGGCCTATTGAGCAGTAATATTTATTCAGCTCACTGGGGTCTAAGACTATATATGCAGTTTGGGGAACCTTTGCTCTAAGATTATTAACTATATATAAAGATTCCTTTTGTTTGTTATTCGCATTTTCCATTCTAGATTTCAAAGATATATATTTAACTAATTATACTTTTATAGGTACTTAAACCTGTCAAAATTACATTTGCTTAAAATTCTACCGCTTCTGGCTGTATGAAGTGGATTCTTAAGGGGAAATTCACATAGAACGGAATCATTATTCCATGAAAAATAAAGAATCACTCTGCACACCGCCAGATCCAGATGAACATTATTACAAATACAATCCATTATGCTGTTATCTCTGGTTGGTTTGGTAACCAGCATTCTAATATCAAAACTTCTTCTTCTTCGTCTAGCCATTCACGTCCACATCTGAACATAAGCCTCTTCAAGTCTTCCTTTTCATTGTTTTTTATTGTACGCTACTTGTAGCCAATTTTTCCCGGCAGTCCTTTTCAGATCATCTGTCCACCTCATAGGAGGTCTGCCTCTGGGTCTTTTGTGTTGGTATGGTCTCCAGGTTAAAATTGATCTGTGCCATTTGTTTAGATCGCTCCTAGCTACATGTCCAGCGTATTCCCATTTCAACTTTAATGATTTTTGCACCACATCGGTGACTTTGGTTTTCTGTCTTATCCATGGATAAGACATGAATATCAAAACTATTAAATGGTAATAACATGGCTATGTGATGAATCCAGATAATCAATATTAAAGTCACTTATCAGATATCTATAATAAAAATATTTTTGTGGAATTTTTTCAAGTAAGGATTCCAATATGTGAAAAAATAACTGAATAATAGACTTTGGGTGTCTGTAGCTAAGCTTCTTACTGAAAGTAATAGATAATTCAGATTCAATGCAGAGGTGTCTATATTTATTGTAGTCAACAAAATGTTTTCATATCTGCAAAATTTAGATATTAAGGAGTAATTGTTAATACAAAGTGTTTCCAGAGGACATAATCGGTGCTCAGTTAAAATACAAGATCTGGCCAATTATTTTGGCTAACAAACACTTCCAGTTCCTCAACTTTATTGCGTACAGAACATATGTTGTATGAAATAATAGAAAATTTATTACTAATATTAGAATACAATAGTTGATTGTACACAAATTTTGAGCAAATGTGTTTAATGGAATTTCAGTTAAAAAAATAGTTTTATTATTGCAGTTTTAAAGAAATATTGAAACTCAGGCATCACTGTATAGGTTGTAGATTGCCTATATTTGGCGCAACTCAGGAACTAAAAAGAAACGTCAATTTTTATAAATATAAATCATCGTATTCTTTATACATTGCGCAATTATGACCAATCTCAGTAGTATTAAAATTTCAACGAAAAAAATTCGGCACGGCACTCGAACACAGTATTTATATCCGTGATATTGTGATGTGATTGTAATAGTGCTAACACAAAATGACCTCTCCCTGGGCAAAAATTGACCAACCTGATCCAGTAAGTCTAGAAGAAATTATATCTGAAGAAGTCGCCAAAAAATTGCAAGGGAAAGAAGATAAAAGACTGAAGCAAAAGATCAAGAAAGACTTTGCAACTCAAACTCCCGTGAAATTACCAACCAAATCCGATAAGATTTGTGATATTGACGAAGTTAAGACAAAAAGGCAGCATGAACAATCGACGGAAGAATTAAATAGATTTCCCAATGTGTCATTAGTTAATAATTGTAAAAAGGATCCTGTGGATAATAGTAAGTTGTTAGTGTATTTATTGTAGTGACATTGTAGAGTATAAAAATCGTCAACCTATTTTCCGTTATTTGTTAGATTTCGTCAGTGATTCCGATGACGAAGAAATTTTAGACGCGGATGAAAGAAAATTCTGGGATAGATTTGAAACTTTGGGGCCAGATTTTGATTTAAAACCACAGTCTCCCTATAAAGTTCCACAAACCCCAAAAGTCCCACATATATTAACAAAAGATTTTGATGTGATTATGATGGATGAAATTAAAAATGCCTTTAAATTGAGACTATTTCCATTGAGATTATTTAAAGAACCAGTCAAATGTTTTCCAGAAAAAAGTACATATAGGACACTTTATACAATGAGAGAAACACAAGTTTTGAACAGCATAAATGGTATTATCAGTATAGGTAAGTTTAGTATTACTACTACAAATTTCTAGTTTAGGTTAAATTTAAATTATTAAAATTTGCATAACCTACCCTACAGTGTTGCACGATTTTTATATATAATTGAAACAAGATATTACTTGAATCTTTCTGTGGCTTATTATCGTTTAAAATGTTTTCGCATAGTAAAAGACTTTTAATATTGAGGAATTTCTTTGTTTTGAGTGCATAGCATAATAAAAAAAATGTTTTTTTTTTATTAATCTCTTGCCAGTTTTGACAGAACACTTTCTTATTTGTTTCCTATGCTGTGATTCTGTGAACTGTGAACAATACATTGAACTGTAAGTTGCATATATGTGGCGCTACTCATACATCCAAAAATCGAGGAGTAGTAATGCAACCCAAAATACATATTTTTCACATTTTGTGAAAAATTAGTTTTTACAGTATTTTTTACAGAATTACTAAGCTTTTAAAATAGTTTAAAAGTAAATTATAGGTATAGTCGAGGATTACTATCGATTTTCCGCAATCGAAAGATGGATTTGAATGCAGTTTTGGACATTAAATGTCCAAATAAATGTAAAATTAAATAAAAAAAATCAAATTTTGATTCCTAATAATCTCTACAAACTGTATGATCCTATGTTTATTATACAGGGATGTTTGAGGTCATACTAACACTAATTGATTTGATTCTGTATATTTAGGAATTAGTTTCTTGGTTTGCACATCACTTGGTGTGTTGTTATCAAATTTTTGTACATAGTGTGGGAGAATTTTTTATTCTCCAATACTTATTAGTTAAGGTTTCAAAATTTAAATTTCTATATGTACAAACAATTAATGGAGAGTAATATTTTTCCAAATAACATAATTATGTAATGTAACAAATTATTTTTAGGCAGGGAAGCAATAATTCTTCATGGAAATTCATATCCCTCTTCCAAAGAGTGCGCTATAAAAGTCTATAAACCATTCCTGTCGGATTTCAAAGGATGTGATAAATTTCAGAAATATGATCATAGATTTATGAACAGAAGAAAAGAAAAAGTTTCTACAGAGACCATCAGTCTTTGTGTTCAAAAGGAAAAGAATAATCTGTTGCGAATGCACGAGGCTGGAATACCTTGCCCAAAAGTAGTGGCACTTAATAAACACATATTGGTGATGGAGTTTATTGGGGAAAACCAAATATGTGCTTTAACATTGAAATATGCCACACTGACAGATGATGATTGGATAAATGCTTATCAACAGGTAATATTGTACTAGGTTTATTAAAAAATATTTGAAACAGTTTCATTTTAGGTTGTTGAAAGTATGAAGAATCTTTACAATAAGGCAAACTTGATCCACACAGATCTAACAGACGACAATATCTTGTGGCATCAAAACAAATGCTATTTTATTGATGTCAGCGAATCTGTAGAGAGTGGCCATGAGGAAGCGTTTGTGTGTTTGTATAGAGACTGTACAAATATTACAATGGTAAGTAAAGTGTGAATAGTGTGATGCATTTAGTGTGTTACTACTGTAAGTAATGATGTGTCAGTAAGGTATATGCAACACATATTACATGTCTAGAGTGCATAATATGCCATACAGAAGATATATCTATACTGTACGGAAATTGAATGACTTCTTACCGCAGAATAATAAAAAATCAAAATGCCCACTCTGCGTGTCCAGATAAGTACGCGCAGACCTACAGTCCTGCAGTTTGTCCTACTTTTAGTTGAAGAATAGATTAAATTATTTCAGATTTACTAATATATCTCTAAAAATTTAAATTACGGTTCTGTCGTAGCTTGTCACAAATTTCTCAATCCGAGTCTATGTTTCCGTTTAAAATATGGCAATCGCGTGCTGACAAACTTCAAAGACGGCATCTGAGAGTGGGCATCTGATTGGTATTTATTCTGTGCTCTTTGTTAATATATAACCTTACATGGTGCTGCGGCAAAAAAAATCAATAAGAATTGGAGTAAACACATAAAAATAAATAAATAAAAGATATGAAAATGAATTTTCGATGAGTTTCAAAGCTGGTAATTTTGGAAACAAAGGTTCACCATATACCTCGTGGCTACGGTGATTTCCAAGAAGTCACAAGACACGCAATGTCCACAATTGTTAACTTTGATTGTTGAAGAGGGAATGAGAATCTACAATACCTTTGCTCTTATGGAGGATGAATATAATAATAATCTTAAAGTACTTCTAAAAAAGTTTGATGATTACTTCAATTCAAGTTCAAGCCAAAAAAGAACTTGACTTATGAGAGACATCAGTTTCTTAAGTGTACCCGAGTAGAAAGTGAATCAATAGTCGATCACTACGCTAGTAGAGTAAAGGTTTGTCATTAGGCTGTGAACTCGGAAATCTTGAGAGGATAACAAAGGATATTCTCATTTGCGGAATAAAATCAAACAGAAAAGAGAGAGAGAGATTGTTATAAGGAGATTTGAAAAGCCTAGATGATCAAACATGCCTTGATGATCGGAAAACCCAAAGAACAGAGCAATATTATGGGTAACAGAGAAGAGTCACTTCAAGAATTAAATAAATTAAATATAGACAAGATTTATAGAAAACATTCGTGAAACAGAGAAGAAATAAAACTGGACATAGAAAACAAAACAAAAAGTGAAAAAAGACGGTGTGGAAGGTGTCATTTAAATACAGTTATGTTAAGTATCCTGCATTTGGTAAAACGTGTGGAAAGAGTGGTGGTCTAATTTGTGCCAGGCCAGTTTTGGAAAAAAGTCGCACAGGATCAAATCTGGAGAATACGGTGGATGAGGTAACAGTCCGTTTCACAATTTAACTACGGTTCGGCCTCGAATCGGTACAGTAGATACCTACAACGATTTTGCCCTTCTCCAGGTAGTCGATGTAGATCAGACCTTGTGAATCACAGAAAACCGTGTCATCACCTTTTTGACTGATCGGACCGTTTCAGCTTTCTTAAAATAAAGCCAAATACTGATTTGAATTGGTCTCACGGTTGGGCTTGTTTTTTTGCCAATTCGATATCGTGGATATTGTCACATTATCCTCCGTGGTAACAGTACTGTGCACCTGGGCGTAGCTTATCAAAAACAAACGTGCAACCAAGAAACTCGTTAAATCAATTTTTAACGGTTGCCATCGAAGAAGAGTCCGCATTTATCCGAGTTCTTTGATTTAACTACGACATTTTCCTTCCAAAACAAAAATGAAATCACCGATATTGCTCCTTTTCCAATTTTCTCAAAAATTAAAATCACCATCAATAAGCCAATCCTGTCCACTGCTGGACACAGGCCTCCCTCAGTTCTTGCCAGTGTTCTCTACACTGGGCCGCTTGTAGCCAGTTTCCCGCTACACGTTTTATATCATCGGTCCATCTAGTCGGTGGTCGTCCTCGGCTTCTTTTATAGTTTCTGGGCCTCCATTCCATAATACGTCTTGCCCACCGTCAATCTTGTGTTCTGGCTAAGTGCCCTGCCCAATTTCACTTAAGCGTCGTGGTTCTTTCGATGACGTCTTGAACTCCTGATCTTTGCCTGATTTGTTGGTTTGTTATGTGGTCTCGAAGGCTCACGTTCAGCATTGCACGTTCCATGGCTCGTTTTGCAAAAAATTGTAATAGTGACAGAAAAACTATAAGATTTAAAGAAATAAAAGGAAAATAATTGGCATAACGAGGATTGCGAAACAACAACCGAAGAAAAATCAAGTCCGACATGAATTGCTTAAAATAGATAGATAAGAAAAAAAAGTATAGAAGAAAGAATAATTCATATAAATCAGTAGCAACAAAAAGGTGGATCAATAAACTAAAATTATGTAAATATAAAATCTCAAAATAAGAAAAAACAAATTGTTAAGATTAATATATTTATAGGAGAAACCCTATGAAGAAGGACCAGTTATTTAAAACCCTCTCCCATATTTGACACTTAATGTGATTGTTTTTATAGAAAGGTATGACCTCCACAGCATAACCTTTCCATTTTTCTTTACTTCAATATCTTTGTAATAATTTAATTACTTTTAGTATTTTACACTAGATTTGACCAAAATTACATATCTTTTTTTTAGCTCTTCTCCGTGAAAAATATTCCACACGTAGCTACACCAATTGAACTAGTTAGTTACATAACAGGCTTTGATTTTGGCGATCGCACTGATCTTTCTGATTTAAAAGAGGCTTACAAACGGCAAGTCAACCCACAGGCAGCCATAATCCAGGAATAGATCGAAATTACCATTTAGTTTTCCTTTAGAGAAAGCAAAAGTACAGATTACTGCTACCTCAAATCAATTTGGATATTAAGGTCACATATACAGTACCTGAAGATATATTTTCCGTTGAAGCTTTTATCAGAAATAAAAAAAAACAAGGTTTTACACCGGAAAAAAATAACAGAGTATTTTTATATTTAAAAGCTGTATTCTAGTCACTTAAAAAGCTATTAAATTTTTTTATATGTATTTTGCATTTTGTGTAAATAAACATTATTTTGGAATAATAAATTTTTATTAGTAGGTTATTTCCTAATACTTTCATAATATGGATTCAGTATCTGGATGAAACATACCCTTCAGATTCTTATAATAATATTTCGCCCCAGAATCAGACAAATTACAGCAAACTGATACCTTGAATTGACACTAGAAATAAGTGCTTGCCTTTCAAATTCATAATAATATTAAAATGCTATAAGAAAACACGACAAGCTGATGAAGACATTAAGGAATATTGGAATAAACACCTGTGATCTAAGAATTATTAGCAATCTTTACTGGAATTAAATACCGTCTATACGTACAGAGGCAGGAGAATCTGATGATATCAAAATCAAACGTGGGGTCCAACTGTGATGTATACTATCACCTTTGATGTTCAACATTACTTTGAGGAAATCTTTGAAGAAGCAGTAGAAGATGTTGAAGTCGGAATTCGAATTCAACAGAGAATGTATCAATAACATCAGATAGGCGGATGGCACGGTAGTAATCGCTGACCGTTATGAATCACAGAAGTGAGTCAGAGAGATAGACTTTCACTGAACATTAAGAAAACAAAATGTATGATGATCTCTAAGAAGGAACAGCAATTTGGACAAATCAGTGTAAACGGTCAACAAATAGAAAGAGCAAAAACATACAACTACCTTGGTACGAACGTAAATAAAAATTGGGACCATTCTCTAGAAATAAAATTTAGGATAGAGAAAGCAAGATCTACATTTAAAAATATGGCTAAGCTATTCAAATGTCACGATTTATCAGTATCCATAAAAATCAAGTTACTACGATCTTTTCTATACTGTTGTACGGAGTTGAGTCGTGGACTCTCACAGATGCTACCTGCAAGAAAATTGAGGCTTTCGAAATGTGGCTTTATCGTCGAATCCTGAAGATATTCTATACCGACCAAGTTACTAACCAGGACGTTTTATTAAGAATGCAAAAAGGAAAAGAGCTATTAACCGCAATAAAAATAGAAAAAATCGAATACCTCAGTCACATCATGAGGAACAGCGAAAGATATGGTTTGCTGCAATTAATTCTGCAAGGAAAAGTAGAAGGAAAACGAGGACCAGAAAGACGAAGGATTTCTTGGCTGAAAAATCTACGTACATGGTTCAACACATAACCACATCTTTTCAGAGCCAAAGTTGTCTATATTGTGGCCGAAGTTTGCAAAATACAGATTGCCATGATGGTCTGTAACATCCAAAACGGATAGGCACTACAGGAAGAAGATAAAAAACGCCTAATGGCTTTACGGAAGTTCGGAGCTCCATAAAAGTACCCTAAAGTACTTATAAAATATTCCAGGATAGCTTTAAAGACCATAAAAATCCTAAAGTACTTCATTTGAATCTGAAACATTTTAGCCTGTACTACAGTTCTCTAGAGACACCTAAAATATTCCAGACAGTTCCAAAAGAGTATAAAACTGCCTCCAAAGTCCTTGAGATTAAGTTAAAAATTGTGGGGTCATCCGGAAATATTTTGAAACACCGTGGAAGTTGATTTAAGACTATGAAATGTTCCAAACAGTCATAGGATATCACAGTTTTTCAGAGCATCCATTGAACAATTAAGCTAAAAAAATTTTTGTAATCTAATTGTATCTTCTTAGCCTTCTGTGAACCATTTTTTGACCTTTCTTAACTCCTTTCATCGATCTTTATCCTGAGCAACATACTTCCAATTTGTTCCGGCTAATCATTTTATGTCATCTACTCATATTGATGTTTCAATGGTGCTAATACAAAATGACGTCTCCATGGGCAAAAATTGATTAATCTCATTCAGTAAGCCTGAAAGAAATTATATCTCAAGAAGTCGCCAAGAAATTGCAAGGCAAAGAAGATAAAAGACTGAAGCAAGACTAAGAAACGCTTTAAAACTTGTAAAAACAAACATCTTGTCTTTTTCTTTATATAGGAAACATTTGCAACATCTGATGACGATTTCCAAATGAATTTAAAATATTTCAGTAGAATCTCAAAACATTTTTGGTTGTATTGAAAGCGGCTTTAATCATATCAGCACCTCCAGAGACATACAAAACACTCAAAGACCGAGTTTAAGAAGAGATGTTTCTTTACCACATATTTTCTCATTTTAGAAGTAATTCTTACCTTATTTACTAATTTACTATATATTTTTTAGTAGCATCCGCAATAATTTATTGTAAACAAATTTTAAGTAAATTCATTTAATGGAATTTCGGTTAAAGTGACTAAAAAAATAGTTTTATTATTGCAATTTTAAAGAAATATTGAAACTCTGGCAACACTGCGCAGTGGAACTGTAGGTTGCCTACATTTGGCGCAATCAGGAACTAAAAAGAAACGTCCCAATTCGTCTTGCTTCTCATTCGTAAGAAAGGTGGCAAAGAGGATATCAAAAGCTACAGATCTATAAGTCTACTACCAATCATATACAAGATATTCACAAAGATCATCAATAACAGATTAAAAAATGCATTAGATGCTGCACAGCCAAGAGATAAAGCTAGCTTCAGAAGTAGATTCAATACCCTGAAATTTCATATGAAAGTAAGATATTATTCTGAAGCTGTTTTCTTGTGACATTTTAAAGTAACTAATTACTATTTAAATGGGAATAAGCCACAATTAAAGGATAAAGTAAGTTTGTTGACGTTTCAATTTCCACTTCGGAAATTCTTCTTAAAATACAAACATTAATGAGATCTATCCCATTTAAATTGTAATTACTTTAAAGTAGGATTGCACCAAGACTCGGTGCACAGTCCTTATTTAGTCTCATTATTGTTGGATCAGATAACAGTGAAACAACAGGGTAACACTCCCTGGAGCTTAATGGATGCTGATAATGTAGCGTCAGTAGGAAATAGTAAAAACGACTTAAAACAAAAACAGTGGAGACAAGCTCTTGAGAGAAAAGGTTTAAAACGTCAGTCAAGAAATACAAACACGGATTCTTAGCGGTAATAAGTGCTTTTATGAATACAAAGACTTATGAAAACTAAGTTCAAGCTAATCGAGAGTCTAAGCTTAGAATATGCAAAACAGTAGTTAGACCATATGGATGTGAAATGTAGACCCTTTCAACCATCGATTAAAATCAATTGAGAATATTTGAACGCAAAATAACAAAAAAGATATTTCGACCAACCCATTGTAGTCATGGTTCATGTAGAATAAAAATTAACTAAACGTTGTAGAAGCATGCAACAAATACGGCCTAAAACTAAACTGCAAAAAGACATAAATAATGATCATCAATAAAAACACCAACATAAACGCCCAAATTACAATAAACGATACACCGTTAGAAAAAGTGGAAAAATATGCTATTATAAGATTCTCTGCAACTTATCTTTTAAGTAACAATATACACATAAGGATTCTTGGATATTACGTCTTTAGTGACCTCTATGGAATAGAAAGCTAGAGCCTTACAAAATATGCCATAAAACGATTAGAGGCATTTGAAACGTGTTGCTACTGACGTATGTTTTAGGGTCTCATATATACGCCACACAAGTAACATAACTATTCTTCACAGGCTAAGAAAACACAAAGAAATTGAGCTGTAAAAGTAATCCAGAGATGGAAATCTCAAGGAAATAGGACCGTAAAAGGTGGATAGACGTTGAAAAAGATCTTAAAACCATGAATATATGGCAGTAGCGAAGGAGACAGTGCAGAATGAAAGAACTTTGTTAAGCAGACTGAAACGCTCAATACTCCGGGAGTATTGGGTTTTTGGAAGTGTAGAACTTCCAAATTTCAGAAGAACTGAAAGAGAAGTGATGAAAAAAAAAAACTAAAAATAGGGCTATGCTCAGAGGAACAAATTTAAATGGCCAAAGAGACACTAAATCTCAAGTGAGTGTTCGGGCTAGCTTCAATGCACTGGATTGTGGCTTTAAAGATATAAACAACAATAACAAGAGATAATGAGCTAATGAGACAAGAAAGAAATGAGACCTGGTAATATCAAACGTGATACAACTGAAGAAGGTCACTGGGAATAAATTTATAGAAAGAGAACAATAAGAAGAGAAAAGAAGGGCGCCAACTCAACGATAGTTGAGATTTTGAAGTAACAAATGAATCTGGAGATAATACTCTGAAATACAAAAATACTAAATAATAATCTTATTTTGCTATGTTATATACTGGTTAGTAGAACTGAAATAAAACTCAAAATAGCAACAATAAATATATTTATAAAAAATGTATATAGGTATATGTGTATAAACAATTTACATATAATGCAAAGCCAAATAACAGTGGTAGTGGATGGTGTACAGATACAATGGGACCTAATAGCCCCTCAACAAACGAATAGTCACTACCACTGGCCAAATAAAATTTAAAATATTAGTAACAATTCAAGAATAGTCCGTATGATAGCCGAAGTCTTAACACTAAGGTTAGTAATTTAGATTTAAATAGTTCTACTAAAATGAGAAATAATTACCGTATTGTACAGATATCAACAATGATAACTCTGTTACAATTATATTATCTCAAAAGTGAGTTCTCAATACTCATTATATATATTAAAAAAAAACCACATTAAATTTATGTCCCTCTCTCAATATCAAATTGTATTATATCAAATGTATTGTATTAAAAAAATATTATAGCAAAAGTGAGTTTGGTCAGTACTCTTGAAATCCTATTTAAAAACCCAATAAAAACATGTAATATATTTTCTTCTCCCCAATATTTTAGAATTAGATTATATCAAAAATTAAATTATCACAAAGGTATTCACCTTATCATATGCATATGATGAGTTAACAGTAAATAGATAGTAACAAAGTAAATAGATAGTAACAAAAAAAATTACACAGTCAAACAACTTATCTTTACAGCCCCATAAGTCCATAGGAAAAACTCCTCTTGGCACTGCTACATCAGTTTATGACTGTAAAGACGAATCCTGGGCACAAAAGCCACAACCAGTCACTGGTCTCTGGGTGACAGCAAAATCCACGGGTTACTAACTATTTAAGGATTCAAAGTTACTAATATCCTTGAGAGAAAATTCTCAAGTGAAGTGAAGTGAAGGAATCTGAAAAGGTTATGTAATTTAACAAATGTAATTTAATAGGTGTAGCAGCATGGATTGACTGTACCAAAACAAAACATCAAAACATTAGGTTATGTCAACATGTCAGAATTTCCGAAGTTACTTCGTAGATATGACAGGCTTGCGCCATGAAAAGAACATGCGCAGAATACAGAAGGCTGTACCACATTTGTAGAACCTTTTATATTCCACCAAAAAAGTTAGGTAAAAAAAAGAACCAAAAAAACTTAATGATAACGACATGGACTAAAACAGAATTTAAGTTTAACCATATAAAAAAAATGACCTTCTGTTGTTTGCAAGTAAATCAAGGAAATTTTATATTTAAATTATTTCGGAACTCAAAAATAAATCTCTAAAGAAATACTAAATATAATGATAAATTTGATTATATGATAAAGAGATAATACGTATGAAATGATTTACTTACATGGAGTCGCAGCACGCCAAAAAAAACTCTTCCTTTTTATATGGAACTCTTAGATTAGTATTGATTTTATTAGAAAAATTACTTATACTTTATATTATTATTTATGAACTATATTCTTCCCCAGATTATCTTCCTTGCTCCAATTCCGTCACTTTGAAGGTGAAAAATTTCACCGGTTGACGTGGCTGCGTAGAGTTCTGACCAAAACTGACCGCTTCGCTTCCGCACAAAATCGATCAATCTTCCTTTTTAAGCGACTACTGCGCGTGTGGGGAAAAATGTCGATTTAAAATCGATCGTAGGCGGTAATAAAAATTTCTTAAGGGTTAATCAGTAGCGTAAACGCTACAAGACCAAGATACACGAAGGGTTTTTTTAGTGTCATTAGAAGAAGAGGGGGACAAAAACAGATTATTTATTTAAATATGGAATTACTACAAATAAAATAAAATATTTGCAAGGTGAAATGATTGTGAACAGTGATAGTTATAAGTATCTAAGTACGTTGTTAGGGCGTAATGGGAAAATAGATGGAGATTGATGCAGTAGAATTCGGGTTGGATGGACGGAGTGGAAGGATGCGAGCGGTGGGTTTGTGGCAGAAAAATTCCAATGAAACTGAACGACAAATTCTATAAAACAGCCAAAGACTATAATGTATGGTACAGAAGGAGAAGTAGAGGGGATTTGGGGAAAGCCTAGGTGTTGGAAAACCAACTAATTCTTTAACTGTTCCAATTTAATCTAACGCCGCCTCTGTTCCTGAATATCACACGTTAGCCCTTATTAGTAAAAATAACCAGACATCTTCAGCGTATTTGACGCCTCCCATACAATCGCTCACCCTTTGCCCAAGCTAGTCACATATGTATTACATATAAGCATAAATTCAGTCGAATTAAGTAGTTCAAGTCAAGAAGTCGCTAAAATAGTTATTCTCTCTCCTCGTCTCTCTCTCTCTCTCTCTCTCTCACCCGTATCACACAACAAGATATATTATAAGTTAGTTTAATGTTGCAAGGTGTATATATGTAAAGTATTGTGCAAGCAAATAAAGCGAAGATAAAAGGTGTAAGTGTATAATTTCACCCCCCACAAGAGTAATAAAACGAATCAGCAACCCACGCTTAAATCCTGTAACAAATCAAGACAGGTCACCACAAGGGTTTTGGTGCTCTCAGGGAACGTTGGAAATAACCCCATCGTTTCCCTATACTAGGAGAGCCAACAATTGATGCCAATATCAGAAAGCATAGGTTAAGATGGTTTGGTCATATTCATCGTACAGGCGTTAATTACCCAATACGAAGAATTGCTCAGTTGCGGGTTCCTGCAAGGAATAGGAGCGAAAGATCAAAGATGATCCTCGTAGGAGACGTTTCGGTAAACATGTTTGTGAAGGGATTTGATATTGGTATAACCAAAGAAAGAAACTTATTAAGGAATGTAGTTAAAAAAGCCGACCCTGCATAGAAATAAAGGCAAATTGATGATTTATAAAAAAGTTCATGTGGAAAAAGTGTATGGAACTCAATCTGTATATACAAAACTAATGCACTGGATCTTAGCTCTTAAAATAGCAATTTCAAACATAATTACTTCAAAATATGATAATTAACTTACCATCAAGGAACTTTTTTTTCTCCAACGATGCATATTTCTTCTTCTTTATTTAGTTAATTACGAAAATTCCATGAGAATCCAAAATACAGTAATCATAACATTTTTCATTCTTTGGTAGCATATAATCTTTGTGCGTACTGATTTTTATTTAGAGCATAATAATATTCTCAAGAGTTCGTAACATTTTGGTGAAAACGTGTCAAAATATCGCCAATAAAGTGAACTCTAAAGGATTACATTTTTGGTGTAGGTTGTAACGATTCAAAATCCTTTAATTTTTTAAATTCCAATTTATTCAGAAAGCAGGTACGTTTATACGACCCTTTATATCTTAATACAGTTCCTAATAAGCACTTACTGCGTTTTAAAATTTCAAACGAGAAAAACTTCGAATGACTCTTGAAATAGAATAAACATTTAATATTTGTTTTATTGTGTGTATCGAAAATTCGGAGAGAATGGTCCGCTAAGTGGATCACAATTATTCCGTAGATATGTGAGAAATATTATTCATTACCGGTCCAACTTTTGAAGTAGCCGGTGATCTACCTTCTTTCGTCAGTACTATTCTTTGTTTCAAGTTAAGAAAATAACATTACGCTTATGGAGATCAGTGTTGCCAAAACTCTCAGACACTCTCGTTTGCACGGATGTCCAAGATATTTTCTTTGCTTAATTTTTTAATTTTCATTTTCAATTAACATTTAACTGTAAAGTCAGAATAACTACTAGATAAAAGCCTTATTATCATTATGTAGTCAGAGAACGACATAAAAGCTGACATACGCACATCGTATTATTTTAAGTTGCAATTAATAATTAGATAAACGCATTCCAAGCGGTCAATATTTTCTACTGATTTCTATGATTCATGGCATATTGTATTCTCACCGAAAAAGAAATAAGCTGTCGTTACTATAATTAAAATAAGATAAAATAAAATTATCTTTTGTAAATACTATTTATCTAATTAAAATAATTTTCCCTACTTTTCATCTCTTGTTTCGAATGGGCACTTTTGGTCATCATCATAAATGGTGCTACAGCCGTATGAAAGAGCTTCGACCTTCCCAAGTCTATTACGCCAGACAGTCCTATCCATTGCCAACCGTTGTCAGTTTGCTGCGCCTATCTTTCTACCATCCACATCTACACCATCCTTACATCTAAGTTTTGGCCTACCCCTTTTTCTACTTCCCACGGGTTGTGACATAAGGATTCTTCTAGGAGGGTTGTTCTGCTGTGATCTTGCTAGATGTCCTGCCCATCTTAGTCTTCCTATTCTTATAAGAGATACTACGTCTTTACCACCAAATATTTGTTTATATCTGTGGTATACCTCGTAGTTGTATCTCCTACTCCAAACACCATTTTCACAGATGCCACCAAATATTCCTCTCAGGATCCTTCGTTCAAATATAAGCAGAAGGTTTTCGTCTGCCTTGGAGATGGTCCATGTCTCCGATCCATATGTCAACACTGGCTGTATAAGGGTTTTGTATATGGTTATTTTTGTTTTTTGGCTAAGTTTCTACTTCTCATATGTCTACTCAGTCCAAAATAGCATCTGTTTGCCATTATTATCCTTGCACTTTTGGTCAATTACGTTAAAAAACATTAATTTAATTCATGTTTGTTAAAACGAAAATACAAATTATACAACCCTAAATTGTGCTTGTGTGTGTCGTGGCAACGCCGCGTTTCTATCGTCCATAAGAAATACATGACCCTATCTCCGCAATGTTATTTTCTAAACGTGGAACGTAGTTTAGTAAATTTCCAGTTCAGTCCATTAAAAGTTAAGTAAAAATTTCTGTCTTCGTTCTACACCTACCATTTTTTAGTTAAAATAAGTAAACAGTCTTTCTTCTGTTAAAAGAATCCGCAAGTCTACAGTGAAAGTAAGTAATAAGAAAAAAAAAAAGAAATTCACAGTAAATTTTTACCTTTTTTATCCTGTTTCAGCACATAATTGTTATGCCGAATATTTCCGTTTGGTGGTTGATATAAAAAAGGAAACATATCTCATTATTTTTCACCACATATTCCCAGTGCAGTGCAGTGTTAGTACTTTTTTTGGAGTGGTACATCCCGTAATAATTTTTTGCATGTTTTGATCACTATTGTTTCTTTGTAAACACTAAATTTTGTATGTAAATTGTAAAAACCTACATACTATGATATTATGGCCCAAAAACATTCATTAAAATCGTTTTTAAATATGTTTACCAGGTTTTGATTCAATATTTTAAGATATAAATATGGCTTGTGTGTAACACTGTATTTTTTATTTCTCTAACAATCTTTTTTTTCTATTGAACCACAAATAAATAATTGCTAACCAGTTTGCTGAACGAACATACGATGTTTTTGTGATTGTTACTGTTTAATTGTCCCTATATCCCTATTGAATATTATGTATTATATTAGTTTTGAGTTCATTTGTCACTTTAAGAAATGACAAAGTGACGACCATCTTGGCATACTATTTATCATGATTCAAAGGACCCAACTCTGTTTCGATTCTGAGCAACTTGGTGTTATTCATTCTGTGTGCTTTAAACATCGTCCAACGTTTGTTGTGCTACAAAGTAGTTGCATAGCTGCACTCGTAGTTTTTTAACTTTTCATTTTTTAGTAAAAATTCTTCCGAATTAGTCATCTCTGTATTGAGCCACATAATTATATCGAATAATCTTCGCATACTGCTGGTAGTTTCTTAGGATGAAGGGTTAAAAAAATAACAAAAGTAAACCATACAATCCTCTATTCACATACATACAATTTATTCTTCTTATCAATATATACAAAACTATCATTTTGTTATACTTATTAACTTAACATGTTTACACGCCACTATTCAGTCTATTTATGTTTCGATTTCTTCTTTTTCTTCTTGTGTTTCCTATGTTTTTTCCTCTTCCGTTCCTTCTCACTATCACTAGAATCAGACTCTTCCGACGAACTACTGCTGCTACTGCTCGATTCCTTCTTCTTTTTTTTTCTGTGCTTCTTGCGTCTCTTCTTTCGGTCTTCCTCGGAGCTGGACGAAGATTCCGTTTCCGAACTGGAGCTTTCTTCGGACTCCTTCTTCGATTTCTTTTTCACAGTTTCCTCCTCTTCGATTTCTGAATGTGATTCATCATAGTCGGGCTCGAAGTTGGCTTCGTCGATAGTAGTTTTGCGTTTGGCCGTCACTACCGATCTGACTTCTTCCTCTCATTGCTTTTCGATTCATCATCCTTCTTTTTCGATTTATCCCGCTTAAGTTTCTTGTCTTTTTTCTTAAATTTCTCCTTCTTATCTATGCTGACACTTCTCGTTCTAGAACGTTTCCTTCTCGATTTCTTTACCTCTTGGCTTTTACTTCTCTCGTCTCTTCTGTTTTGATCTCGTCGATGTTCCAATCTTTTTTCGCTTTTGTTGTACACTCTGGAGTCAGTTTTAATTCTGTTCCCATCTCTACTCTGTTTTCTCGATTTGGATCTGTTGCCTCTATAATCATTCATTTCAATTCTTCCAGCGTTATGACCGCTCTCTCCTCGTCTAGAAAACGGTGATATTGTATGCGATCGTCTGCTGAGGTTGATCACGCTATCTGGTTCTTCTACCTTCACTCCCAGGCGATCTTTAACCGATATCCTAGGTTTAACATCAGTTTTTACGGGCACTACTGCCACCTCTGGTATTTCTTTATCTCCCAAATGCAGCTTGGCTCGATCTGAACCCTTTTTAACATCCATCGGCCTGATAGCGTTGATAGCTTTAGCAAATATGGCGTTTTCAGCTCGTTTTAACACTTCATTAGTGACTTTTCCATCTTTGTCAGCCTGTAAGTCAGAGTTACTGCTGTCTCTGGGACTCAACCCTCCATCGTCGTCAACTTCCCATTTCGATTTTTCTGGAACCGGGGCCAAAATATCCGATTTTTCAAGTTCCGTCTTTAAATCCAGATCTGTACTATGTAATTCCAGTACATCTTTTTCTTCTTCATCCAAATCTTTAATTTCTCCGTCTTCTGTTAGATCTGCCCGGTCAACATCGGAAGCCGGTAGGTTTCCAGATGATCTTCCATCGAATGGAGAACTATACTCAAGTTTACCGTAGTTATTTACAACATTGGCATCTATGTCCGCCACAACATCTGCATATAAGTTCATTTGTAGCGCTTCTTGGTCGTTGGGTATCTCGCTAATGTGTTGAACAGTTTCTTTAACCTCCTCTACTACACGTTTTTCTTCCTTTTTTACATCAAAAACTGGTGGTATTTCCGTAGATTCCTCAGGGGGATGTTGTTCTTCTTTGACCGGGGTCATAGCTCTATGTTTTTCCGTTCGTTTCTTCCGTTCTTTTTCGGACCGTTTCTTTTCGGTTCCTTTTCTTCCTTCTTCCTCTTCCTCCGATTTTTTAGGAACAACTTGTTTAAATTCGTCTTTGGATTTCTTCTCTTTGACATCCTTTTTGTGCTTTTCCTTCTTATCGCGTTTTTTCTTCTTTTCGGTTTCTTTTTTATCTTTATGTTTCTTTTTGTCTCTGTTTCGTTTAGATCTATCGTCGTCTTCTTTATCTGAGGAATCTCTTCTTTTCTTCTTATGTTTATCAGGACTCTCTTGTTCTTTTTCTTTCGACTTTGATCTCCTTCGCGGAGTTCTAGTTCTCTCAGGAGTTCTACTCCTTTTATCGTGTCTACTTCGCTTGCGATCAGATTCTTTACGTTTACCCACTTTGTCGTCTTTCTTTTCTGATTTGTAGGAGGCGGGTTCTTCGACTCCGGAGGTGCTATGTCGTCGTCTACGCCTGGTGGAGCTACGTCCTGGTATTGTCGCTGGGCCTGAATGCTGTGGATGGTTTGCGGCATGGGCTGATTGTACGGTGGTGGCTCCTTATTCATGAAAGGAGGTCCAAAATCACGCGGTTGTCCGAATCTAAACAGAGAAAAATAAGTATTACAACAAAGTTAAATCCAGAGCGTACTATTTATTGAACTAACAAAGAATTTGATATATTCAAACCTTACATAAAATTAGAATCTTCTTCTGATACATATAATAACATATTTCTTAATAAAAAATGTAGATCAAAATGAACAAAAAAATGATAAATATACATAGAAGTCTTTATTCGATTTCTCATTTGGGATTGCAGTGGATATATCGTTGTTTAGAACGATCGCACCTTTCTTTGTAAACCTAAATTGATTGTTGGTAATGTTGGTTTTAGCCAAAGGCTATAGCGGGATAAGATGGTCAAAAGTGCGCCCGCACCGAGACTTATGCTTTCAATAAAGCATATAAAATCATGACTTTATACAAATTTTTAGCTTCCCAGGACCCATAGAAACTCTGAAATCTAAAAAAGAAGCTTTTTTGGCTTTATTTTTTTCTGTACGCAATTTTGCTTTAAAAAATCTGAAAAAAATCATAAAGATGTATCTTTCGGGTATAAAGTAGCCAGATTTTTTCAAATTTTTATATTGAAAATAGAGCTCAGGAAAAATCATTGACATTTTCAATAATTTTTTAGGTTATGTTAATAATATTTAGCTAATTTTTAAATAGTAATTTTCTATCTATTTTTTTTTGTTATTTTAAATGGCCAAGGTAGAATTTTCAATTTCTGAGCGGAAAGCATCGAAAAATCAAAAAAACTGTTTTTACTCATTTATTTGTACATAACCTCAAAACTCAGTTGGTAATTTAAAATTTTTCTTCCACATTATCAAAATCTATTGTAAAAGTCCCCATTTTACTTTTTCATAAAGATAAAATTCGAAAATACCACGGTTTTTTATCCTTTTCGCACTTTTTTACCTTACCACCTAAATGATCGAATTTCCGCATAGTTTTGATCGCACAGTTCAATTTTGTTATACCACTTGTCTTTTTTTCCTTAAATGGTCAAAACTCGAAAAAAACCTATAGCTTTATGATTGACCCTTGACCGTTCCTCAACAATTGTTTTTATCGCTTTTAATCGCATAACACTTTTTGTGCGCAAGCCCTAGCTAATAATGCATATTGCCTACATATAGTCTAGTGCTAAATCATGCTATGACTTCCAAGATAAAACCACTTCGCAATCGAATTTTGTAAGTCGCTGCGCATGACGTCACTTGGTGATAAAAGTTTATCTTTAATTTAATATTCTGAAATATATTTTATCTAAAAGGGCACATATTTATTTGTCAATGTATAGATAAACGATAAAACAATACTAAATTTGACAAAACTCCATGCAAAACAGAACATTTCTGGTGATATTTGTCGCCAAATGACGTCACACGTGCAAAAAAAATAGACTGATCGCGTGCGCGTGGGTTTATCTTTAGTTCATAGTATCATGGTGCTAAATGTTGTGAAAACAGAAACAATGTTTTCTACGTGCTTGATTCGTAACCATGACAACGACAATGGCAGTATATGCGCGTTGCAGATATTGTTTCAGTCGTCACTGCTTTTGCCTTGGTGGCGCCTTAGTATCGCCTTCGTGCCGCCGTCGCCTTCGTATCGCTTTGACTGTCTTAGTCTTATTATAAAATGATCCTCTTCTTCTAAAATCCGTTGCAATATTATCGAGGATCTTGAAAACTATTAATCACATGGAAAAGTATCGAACGAATCGAGTATATTAGAGTTATCACATAGCCGCGCGCATGCGTCTGCCATCCGTTACGATATCCTCGAAATCAAATGATCAAAGTGTGATATGTATCAATATTTGTATGCTAGAGTATGTAATTATATATTGTTTTTGTTATCACAAGATCAAGAATTTGAGTTTTAGCGTTTGAATAGTGATCAAAATGATGATGGGTTACAGGATATATTAATCGAAAGAATGTTAAAATCTAGTCAAGGTGAGAATACTTTAGCATTAGAAGCTGAGACAGCCAGGTGGTCAAGACGTCCTATTACAATGACCAAGCTGACATCGCAAGAAATCATTAACTTTCCAGGAATGACTGAAAGGGGCCTCAAAATTTTTTTTTCATAGAGTTGATGGATGATAGTAATAACATCAATTTGGAGTATATTACAATGAAACCAAATATTATTAAAGTACTGATAAGATCCAGGTATATAAGCAGTAAGACCTATAAATGCTACAGTGAGTGTAAACCTGATTCAATTGGATATGGTGGTATTTTGCGCCACGCATGTGACTGTGTAAATGGGTGTGTATTACGCACTGTGTGTTCGGGTTCTCATATAGCAGCAGTTATTTATTATCCTCAGTAATTCAAGATATAAATCGAGAATTATAAAACCAGCAAAAATTCTATCACAATTTTTTATATCTGATGTTGAATCAGTCATAGATGAGAATAGTGATGAAGACTAAAATGTAATTGAATATTTAAACTGTTAATTTCAATAAACAATTGTATAAAAATTTCATAATAATAAATATTTTTGTAACCAAATATTTTATATATGTCCTCGTTTATATTGAAATGAATTTATAAAACAATTTTTAGAATGTTAAAAAAATAATTATAAAATAAAAATATTCTTGTCCTATCGAGGTGATCCTAGAGATATATCACTTTAATGTAATTAACAAGCCAAAAAATAGAAATAATGCAACAGTTTGTGCTTTATGTAGAATAATAAAATGCTCTATATAGAAATAATAAAACAGTTTTTTCAAGTTTTGACTATTTAAAAAAAGTGGTATAACAAAATTGAAGGGTACGATAAAAAAAACGCGGAAATTCGATCATTTAGCTGCTAGAATTTAAGGTTATGATGTTATGAATCAATAAACTGGGAAAATATTAGAAAAACACGATTTTTTTCGCAATTTGAGAATTTAAAGTTAAAATTGATTATTTTAACAATGATGATTCATAACCCGTAAGAAAATAGATGGAAAAGCATACATCTAACTATCTGATTTGAGGTAAGGCAAAAAAAGAGCGAAAAGGATAAAAAAACGTGATATTTTCGAATTTTATTTTTATGAAAGAGTTAAATGGGGACTTTTCAATAGATTTTGATAATGTGGAAGAAAAAATGTTGAATTACCAACTGAGTTTTGAGGTTATGTTTAAATGAGTAAAAAAACAGTTTTTTTTATTTTTCGGTGCTTTCTGCTCAGAAATTGAAAATTCTGCCTTGGCCATTTAAAAGAACGAAAAAAAAAAACATAAAAAATTACTATTTAAAAGTTAGCCAAAAATTATCAACATAACCAAAAAAATGATTGAAAATTTCAATGATTTTTCTTGAGCTCAATTTTCAATATAAAAATTTGAAAAAATCAGGCTATTTTGTAGTCAAAAGATACATCTTCATGAAATTTTTTTAGATTTTTTAAAGCAAAATTGTGTCCAGAAAAAAAGTCGAAAAAATCTTCTTTTTTAGATTTAAGAGGTTCTATGGGATCTGGGAAGCTAAAAAATTGTATGAGGTCATGTTTTTATATGCTTTATTGGAAGCACAAGTCGCGGTGCTGATCCGTTGGGGGCACTTTTGACCAATCTATCCCGCTATAGCCTTTATCTTATTCTTTAATCCAAGCAGAGACTATAGCAGGATAATATGGTGTATAGAATAGTACATTCTATAAATAATGTCAGAAGATATAGTCATACAAATTTTTATCCCATATGTCATATTACTGGAAAAACAGCTTAAGTTAATTTTTTTCTATTTTTTTTACACGCAATTTTTATGCAAAAATCTAAAAAAAATCATGAAGTTTTATTTTTTAAAATTAATAATTCAGTCGAAAGTGAGTTGACTCCTAAAAATCATACGAACAAGCTGAATATTGCAGAGAATATTAATTTTGGGATTCCAAAAAGATGCAAAACATGTTTACTAATTTTACCCCCGGGCTTCCCCCTAAAACCCCCCTCGCAGGGGGATAAAAAGGTGAAAAAATCGATTTACCAAGAATCTGCTCAGTACAGAAAAAATGTTTCAAGCATTTTTTGTGTAGAATGAATCGTTCTCTTAGAAACAACGATTGAGGCGACCGTCGATTTTGCATGTCAGTAAACGCGCGCGACAATGTTCAATAAAATTTGTATCATGTTAACGTTAAAAATTCGATATCTGTTGATCCAAATGTCCTATCGACAAAAATCAAGATGCATTTTAAAGGCAAAGAGTGCAGCTTTCGTATGTAGTTTTTGTATATTGCCGAGAATAAACTCAGTTTTTATAAAGGTGTTAATAAATTAACGTGGTGTGATTTTTGCCATTTTTTACGATTCTCGTGAGATCAATAAAATTATTATTGTCATTGACCAGTTGTAGTAAACTTTTCATTTTTAGAGATCAGTCATTAAAACCTGACATGAAATTTCAAATTTGAGTTGTGGTAACAAATAGTAGGCATTTGGAATATGAATAAAAAAGACAAAATTTATTGTTTACATTACAAAAGATCACACACACATCACGGAAAATGCATTTAAGCAGACTGTTTTGGGTGTAGATTATTGCAGTAGCTTTATTCTTTTAAAAAACGTACTAGCGTAATTAAAAAAAAAAGTTTTAAATGTTTCAGATTGTTTGTGGTGTGAAAGTTTAAATCCAGCGTTTTTTAAGCATATTTCAAATGCCTCACATTTGTTGTTAAAACACAAAACTAAAATTTCATGCTATAGCTTTTAAAGATTAGGCTCTAGTAATTAAAACTTCATACTGACCGGTCAATGAAAGGAATAGATTGTATTGATCTCGTGAGAATTATAAAAAAACGGGTGTGGCAGTCCAGTGGGACTACCGGTAGAAGTTATACTTCTATAAACGTATTTTGCCCTTACAAATTTATATGTGAGTCAATCTGCACAATTATTACATATGTAATGCTATAGGTAAGAACATTTGGAAAGATTTTAACGGAACATTGGATTTTTAATACAATTACTAAGATTCCCTGATTTGCAATTTATCAACTAGCCTCTAACGTCCACTGCTAAACATAGGCCCTCCGCATGCTTTTCCACCTAGTCCGATTTTGCGCCATCTGAATCCAATTTGTAGTCGCTCTTTTTATGTCATCTGTCCATCTCGTTGGTGGTCGACGTCTATTTCTGTTAGCTTGTATTCGGGGTCTCCATTCCAAAATTCTTTTTGTCCACCGATCATCAACTGATCTTGCTACATGACCTGCCCAGTTCCACTTTAGTGTTGTTATCCTTTCAATAACGTCTGCTACTCCTGATCCTTTGCGTATAGTAGCATTGGGTATTCTATCACGTACAGAAATCCCTAACATTATTCTCTCCAAAGGTGTTCTTCTTGTCGAGTGTTAGGGTTTTTGCGACGTAGGTCATCACTGGCACTCACATTGCAATTACCCAGTGTAAGTTGCAATACAACGCCGCGATGTTTTATAATTAATATGTTTGTTCCACTGGATTGTTTGCTCTTTCGCGATTTGGCAGGCGTACGTCGACAGTGTTGTATCGTCTACCGATTTTCTGTGTTTTTGTGCAGATAATAATAATGTTTTATTAATAACAATTTTGTTTGTGTTCATTAGATATTATTTGAATTGGTTAATACATACTTTAATACATTTATTATTGCAAATATTGTTGATAATTTAAAATTTAAAAGGATGTATTGAAATCTACAGATTTTTGCCGAAGGTATCTACCGATTTGGCAACAGTCTCAAGAAACATCACTGGCCGAGCAAATCAAATACCTTTGCTTCTCATTATAATGCCATAAGCTTCAGTTAAAGTAGTGTTTCTAACCATAAACCATGTATACAGACGAAGAAAAAGTACAAATTTTAAAATGGTATTTTGGGGGCAACTCGTACCGTGACATTATAAATTTATTTACTTGTGCCTATGAAGATGAGCCAATAAATTGTTGCCGCCAGACGCAATATTTTATTATACGAGGATCGTTTGCATTTGCTAACGTGCGCAGCAGTCGAAAAATATCGACTGGAAAGTCGAACAAATGAATTAAATGCAAATCAGCTAATCATTGTATTGTTATACAAATCCTATGTTCCGTAAAATAAATTCCAAATATGTATATGGACGTAGTTAAGCAGAAAACGTCCAACCCACAAATTGTTAAAAATGAGTTCTTTACACCAGCGAGCATATAATTTCTTGCTTTATAATATGCAGAAACCGTCCAAGTGAAAACATTACATACTCTTTTAATAATCGTCAAAGTTCTAACCCACAAACTAGGTTAACTGAGATTTTCATTGATAATAAAAAATCCAAGTGGGTTGAATTTTTTCTAAAAAATGTATGTCGATCTAAGTAATCGTGTTAAAAGAGTGGTTAAAACAGGCTAAGTGGGTTGGATCACTTTAACGCTCCATGCGATAACAAAACTACTGTGCATTTTTTTGTGTTAAAAACATCCAAGTGAATTGGATGTTTTCTACTTATAAATTTCGGTATACTTGTTAAAAATAAGAGTATAATCAGAAATCGTCCAAACCACTTGGTATCATTTTACGTTTACTATTTCATTAATATGTTAAAAGTAGTTTGAATCTTCAATTTCGGTCGATAATAAAATTTTATTACGGGAATGTGCCCTATTAATGTTTAAAACGTGCCTTGTGCGTATAAACCCTGGAACTTGGTCGATAAAAATTAATTTATTATAGGTACTCATCTTAAGCATAGTAATCACTTTCCTTTAGTTTTAAGTAAATGTGCCTATGTATTGATAAACATTTCTTTTTATTCAGTTGTGTCTGATTTTTCTGACTGTTCGGGTTTAAAAATACTTATTTAATAATAATTATGTCGAAAAGAAGCAAATACATGTGTGAGCTAGCAAAACTTATGGAAAACCAAACAAATAGTGTAATGTCTAGCGTGGAATTTGATTCAAATATTACCAATGTTGAGGTAAGTCGGAAATTTTTTATTAAAAAATAACTATATGTTGTTTACTGATTATTTTTTCGTGGTTTTCGGCCAGATTGAAGAAATAACACAAAACTCTCTTTTTTTTACGACGTTTCAATTTATTTTGTTACTAAATCTTAAAAAAAAAATAAAGAAAATAGAAGAAAATAGAGTTTTGTGGTATTTCTTTAATCTGGCCGAAAATCACGAAAAAATAATCAGTTTATAAGACACGGCTTCTAAAAGTTTACGTTGTTTACTAAATTTTTAAAATAAATGCATTTTATACATCATTACATAATTTAAATATATTGTAGAATATGGATGATACCAATGTGACAGAATTCTACCGTCACAGCGAACCATCGTCATCCAATAGTCGTATTCGTGAAATGGTTTTAAACGAGAAAACTGGATGTTTTGAATCAGCTTCTACCATAGATTCTGTTGATGATTATGATGTAAGTATTAAATCTTTGTACCTATACTGTTTAGTAAAATGCTTTATAATGCTATTCGCTATATTATTTCTATTTAATGAAAACTAAACTTTGATGTACCTATTGTTACAATCTAAAAGAAAAAATACAACTTCCTTAGGTACACACAATTTTGTAAACACATATGTATTAATCTTATTATACCAATGTTAAATTGATACCTATTATTATGATCATCAATTATTATTGATTAAAGTAATTATACAATAATGTAAAGCATATGAAAATTATTTTTCGATGAGTACCTATAGTAAACTTTATGAAAAAGATTAATTTGAATGAATTGAATTTGTTTTATTTTTTGGTACCTGGTAATTGATTAAAAGTTAACTTCTTTAATTAAAATAGACGCTTTCTATAATTTTTTGAAATTTTTATTTAAAATATTATCTAATAATACCTACCTTTTTATTCTTACAGAATATGTCAATAAGTGATGTCTTTAGTAGCGGTTCCTCTGATATGTTTATACCATCGTCACATGAAGAGAGTTCCGATAACAATGAAAGTTGTGATGATAATCCATTTTTAGCCAGTACATCAGGTCGTCCAAAGAAGGGTAAAAAAAGAAATTTGCAATGACGCGAGCAACATCAAAGATTAATAGGAACAAAAATGAATCTTACATTGACTACAAAGGAAAATTGAAAGCTGCTAAAGAATTTCAATATGACTACAATTGTAACTGCCCGATGAAATGTTCTGAGTTGATTTCTACAGAGTCACGAAAACAAGAATTTGATCGTTTTTGGAGTCTTGGGTCTTATAATGCCCAAACTATCTTTATTGCCAATAATATCCACGAAATGCCGAAAAAAGAATGTATGGAAGAAACACTGAAAGACGTCTGTATTCCAGACAATATTCCTTACTTATAGGCAAATGTTTATCAATAGTCTTAGAATAACTCCGTCAAGAGTAACAACAGCTCTGAGAAAGGTAAACAATCGTGCTCCAATTCTTGATCAAAGAGGTAGAAAACAAGGTGGTTTAAACAAAGTCCCTGAAAATAAAATTCAGGAAATAATCAACCAGATCAATAAACTGCCTAAGTACATATCGCACTACTGTCGTGAAAACACGTCTGCATTATTTTTACCGGCACATCTCTCATTATTAAAGATTTATGATCTATACAAATCTGAAGTTCAAAACCCTGTGAAATTTGGTATTTATAAGAGGATTTTTTACGAAAAATTTAATTTGAGATTTAATGTTCCCAAGAAGGACACATGCCAGGTATGTGATTCATTTAAAATAAAACTACAAAATGAAACGGATGATCATAAAAAGCAACTTTTACAAATTGAACTCGACACTCATCAGGATTTGGCCCAAAAATCACGAGAAACATTAAAGGCAGATTTAAAACGAGCTAAAGATGAGGATAATGTAGAGTGTTTAACATACGATCTTCAAAAAACTCTACCTTTACCCAAAATTCCAACCAATGTAATATATTATAAGAGGCAAGTTTGCTTGTATAATCTCGGTGTATTTTCAGGCAAACGTAATAAGAGTTATTCCTATGTATGGCTTGAAGGAACTGCTGGAAGAGGAGCTCAGGAGGTTGGTTCCTGTATTGTAAAATATTTAGAAAACATAGAAAGTACTGTTGAACATCTTATATTGTGGTCTGATTCTTGTGGAGGCCAGAACCGTAATATTAAAATAACACTCCTCATGGCCAGTCTTCTTCAAACCAGCCATAATATAAAAACTATAACATTTAAATTCCTGATTTCCGGCCATAGTTTTCTACCAAATGATAAAGATTTTGGGGATATAGAATGTCAACTCAAACGTCAAGAACGAATATATACACCTTTAGACTATATAAATATAATAAATTCATGTCGTAAAAAGTCTCCAATAACAGCTGCACAAATGAAAAAGGAATGGTTTTTGAGTACCCACCAGCTCGAGAAGGCCACAATAAACAGAAAAGTTGGCACCAATAAAGAAAAAATAAATTGGTTGGAGACAAAACAAATTATATTAACAAAAGAAAATCCTTACCACATCTTTATGAAACCTAGTTATTTTGGCGATGAAAGTGTATGTTTGGATATTGAGCGACGAGGACGATTAAATACAGAGAGCTTTTCGGCGCTGCTTATGCAACTCTGGCCCAATGGTAAACCCCTGTCAGAGGATAAAATTAACGATATTAAAAGCTATTTACATCTAATTCCTTCAGACGCTAAACCGTTTTATGAAAATTTTACAAGTGCTAATGTAGTCGAAGACGTTGATGGATTTAATGTTCCAGTTCTAGATTTTGAGGTAGATACCCACAATAATTAAAACTTTTTTTAAATTTACATTTACATAAGAAAATCATTGTAATTTTGTTTCTTTGGATCATTAAAATTTTTATAAAAATATGACATTATTTATTTATCTGAAAGATTCCAACCCACATAAGTATGTTTTATCGAAATTTTTTTCGGATTTTTGTTTTTTGTTAAAAACGTCCAACCTAAAATTTTCAAAATAACTTCATTGAAACTTACATTTAAAAGAAATTACAAACGAGGTGCCTACGAGATGAATATCATTATCTTAAAATCATTGCCAGGCGAATAAATTATGCATAGTTTAGCTAGGGCACACTAAAATCTTTTAAACTCAATTTCCCAACAATCACTTTTTTTGGGTTGGACGTTTTCTGCTTAACTACGTCCATATATAGAACATATATACAAAGCGTTAAGGAGGGGAAACTTACATCAAGCGGTGAACTATATATCCTCTGTCTCTTTCTTACTTATATCTTACATATGTAATGATTTTGCCGATTCACTCTCGTACAATTTTTCATTCTGTGTAAATCGATTTTTTTTGCGTTTTTGGGAAAAAGTAATCGACTCTTTTGCGTATTTTTGGGGCTACTAAAATTAACATTCTCAGCAAAATTCAGCTTGTTCTTATGCTTTCTAGTGGTTCAGTGGCATTTTCGTCTCTGATGAATGCAATATAAATAATCCTGATTTATACAAACTTTCCTGGTGAAAACTGACTTCAGAAAAAATATTTTAATTTCTGGCATCCTTTTATGCTCAAAATATTTGACTGCCTTTTAAGTAATCTTTATTTGTGTATTTTTTGTCCTTTCCCTATTTTTTCCTTTCCTAAAACCCCTTTTCGCTATTTACTTTGAACATAACATTTAAATAAATTAATTTAAATAATTAAAAAAATCATCAGTTTAAATAAACACCAACTATAAAATAATTAAGGATATGTTCAAAATAAGTAACCATAACGCGAAAAATGAGGTTTTTTTTTTAATTTTATAACAAATCGAACAAGGAAAATCGCAATTCTGAAATTAGGATTATTTAAAAAATACTCCTGCATGAATTTTTTTTAGATTTTTTGTAGCAAAATTGCATCTTACGGTAGCGTTTCGTTCTTAGGCACTTTTCACCATCTTTTCCACTCATCACCAGCTGAAAATAGCTACAAATATTCAGGGAAATAAGTAAAACACATGTTTGAAGAACGTTTACAAATATAGTGCGTTCATTATCCTAAAGACCTCTGAAAAATGATGGTAAAGTCATAAAAATAAGCCATCTTTATAAATCTTCTGTTGTTGACCAACTTAAATCCTTATTAAATAATTATGCGAAATTCTAAGAATTTGAACTTGGTAAACTACTTAAAATTTTAATATTCAATATCTTGTTATTACAATTAATTTTTGGAGTTTTCAGGGAAACGATAGTGTTTAAAGATTAATTTGTAAGTTTACCTGTTGTATATCTAAAAATTCAACAACATGGTCAAACTCTTTAAAAGCCACAATCTTAATCTTGAGATAAAAGTAAGGCTCCTACTGGCTATACAAAAGAATTCTAAGGACGGACAAGATAACCAACGAGACTGTATTACGAAGAATGGGGAAAGAAAGAGACGTGATTGTATACGATTAAAAAGAGAAAGTTAGAATATCTCGGACACATAATGAGAAACAGCACTAAATACAGATTACTGAAAATAATCCTTCAAGGCAAAGTATTCAAAAAGCGAGGAATTGGGAGAAGAATATCTAGGTTAAAAAACCCGACGAAATGGTTCTCCACAACAACTAATCTATTTAAAGCATCAGTTAATAAAATAATTATAACCAGAATGATCCCCAATATTCGAAACGAATAGGCACCAAAAGAAGAATATCTTAAAATACAATGTACATGAAAAACAACCAGTTGAAAGAGTCTTCATAAGAAAGTTGTTAGATGGAAAATCGAAATCTTGATTAGAGAAATATTGTGAAATACAATACATTGTATTGAGAAATACAATGTGGCCGTGGAATTATAATAACGTTAACAAAGAAGAAGCTCCTGTTGAACATTGCCATTTAGAAGCTGCTACTCCCATTCAAGAAGAAGAATCAAAAAAGCGTCAAATAACCCATCTGTCATTTAACCGATAGGCATATGAGTAAAACTATAGCTATAGAGAAAACTGTTGCTCTGACTTGGATACCAATATCATTCGTTCGAAAAAATATTATTATTCCAATAATTTCAAAAAACTAAAAGAAATGTCCATGTTTCGGGGAAGTTTGATAGTGCAGGTGAAGACATAATTCGCCGTGAGTACTTTATGTACTCTATTAATACATACAGATTTATGCCGACGTTAGATAATTGTGATTATTTTAATAAAATCAATGCAGTTTGCGGCGTATAGGATTTGGGTTTAAGAAAATAAAAGACTGATAATTATGGATTCCTATCGCCTGCGTATGTGGCGAACCGAATATTTAACGAAAATAAAACAGTACTGGAGAAAAAATAAATCAATTGTTTATACAGATGAGACGTGGTTCTCCACACATGACACTTCATCAAAAGGTTGCTTTGACAACAGCACAACAGCGAACACTGTGCAACAAAAGTACCTTCCAATAAAGGAAAAAGCTCAACAATATTCCATGCCGGATCAATAGACGAAATGATTCCAAAACTGATCTGTCTGCCAAAAACATTGTGAATCTTACATCCAACTAGTATCAATTAAAATCTGGCATTAGGAGAAAATTATGTTATACCTACTCTCAATGCTTCTGCAATAATTCAACTATATTACTTAATGAACATTTAATATCCTTTTATTTCTTCAATTATGTATGTTCAAGTGACCAACTTTTTTTATAAAAATTGGTACTGATTTTATAACTATAATTTTCTATGTAAATCGGGATATCTTGTATACAATTCGCGGTGTCCTTGGGTAAGCACGGTTCTTCTAGTTTAGAGGCTTTCCTTCTTAAACCGTCGCTGTGTTTATTGCTTGGTATACTGTTAGAGATAGTGCAACCACTCCTGACCATGGAGCTGCGCGAAGGCGGAGTCAAAATTCGCGTAAAGGCAGAAAGGTTCTATTGTAAGTGGAATTATACAGTGCATAGTACAGTGCGTTTCGCATGGAAATGGGGACTAAACCAAATTTCGTCTACTGCGCCGTAGTCAGGAGTGTCACTATCTCTAACTAAAATAATACTTAAGTCAAGGCACTATATTCGTGAATATACCTCAACCGATAATGTTTCCTGGAAAACATTCGGTGTTGTTTTTAGTTGCCAACAATTTGGCAACAAAATGTCATTTTTTCGAATTTTTTACTTATAGAAAATTTTGCTTTTTAAAATATTAAAAAGAGCTTTAACATATAGTATTTTAAAAGTCGTAAAATTAATTTATTGCTACGCTACCAACATCTTTGTAGTCGAGCGACAAACCTCCAAAAGTGCTTTAGTTTTTGATAAACCCATAACTCCCTGGCTACCGGGCAAATTTGATATCAAAATGTTGTAATAAAAACTGGATGTGGTACTCCAGGAGAGATCGAGGAGGGGAATCATAGTTTTCGTATCGTCTACAAACGAAGCGATGGTCAGAATGGCAACCTATTAACAACAAGGAAAGATGTGTTGAATAGATGGGTGGAATACATTAACCAGGCACTTAATAAAGAGGAAGAAGAAAAAATGGACCACGACAGAGATCAGGTAAGGGAAACAGATGAGAGGGAAGAGTAATCACCAACGATTCTTCAAGTTAAAGATGCAGTTAAAAAGCTAGACAGAAAAAAATCATCCAGAATAGATAATCTCCCAGCTGAACTATATAAAGAAGGTGGCCATAATACCATAATGGTATTAAAGCTTATAAAAGAAATATGGACATAGAAATCCAACAATATATTGACTGATGTACTTCGAGGTTAATAATAGCTTATAATACTGGCGAAACTCATTCGGGATGACTCCTGATTGGAGAGCTTTAATAGATCTTGTTTTTTTTTTAATTGACGAGCCGAGGCTTGGAATATGCCGTTGTTTAAGTCATTTTAAGCCATTTCGCTCAGATTAATAGTTCTTTGTAGTAGTTCAGAAGTGTGATCGTACCTTTACAACACAATGTATGGTTTGGATTTTAAATATCCTAAGCATTTTATTTGTAGCCAGTTTTTATAATCCACTATTTGGGTTTTTTGTTCTATTTTTCATTATTCATTTTGATAGCGCCTCAAAAAAGTCCTTATAAATGATTTCCTTACAACATAAGAATTTTTACGAGATCTACATGTTCTTGAAATACGGAAAATATTAAGCTAGTCAATAATACTGCAAAATGTACATATTTTTGCGCTTTTTCAATAGCACTATGCGTGATATATACACCCATGAACTATGTCCACTCTTGAGAAATTTCTGTTCTATCATAGATAAGTTGCAGATATCAGAGAACATCAAAAGTTCAGTTACAGCTATGCAGAATTTATCGATATAACTTAATAGACATGTACCGGCTTCCTCCTTTTCCATTTAGCTCGTTGGGTATTGCCAACTCATACACCGAGGTACAAATCTTACTATACTATGTCGCACTTACATTATTATCTGGAAACTGAAATACGGATTGAAGATCAAAAGTGCAGCACATAAAGATACTTTCACTAAGGGATATGTTTTATCTAAATAGTACAGTGAAAATAACCTAAAGGACACTTGTCTTGTTTTGGCAGAACTAGAATATTGTAAAAGTTAAGATATTATTTTAACAGACTACACAAATCTGTTTTTGGTTGAATAAAAGTGTCATCATTGGAGTTAGTTTGTTTGAGCTCCTTTTGTTTCTCACCTTTAAAATCTGTTTGAACTCTGTACTGTTTTCAATACATTCTTTGAGAATATTGAAGTATAAAGGAACTGAGCAGGTCACGTGGTTCGAATGGCAGATAACAAATGGACAAAGAGGATAATGGAATGGAGACTAAAAGATTATGCCTACTAAAGCAGTACCACCAGTTGCCTCCACCAACACATTGGACTGACTGACGATTTATAGAAAATTATGAGTGACGTCTATGTCCAGCAGTGAACAAGTGAAGATCAAATGATGATAATAATAAAGAGATCCCGATGGATATTATAAAAATAATTAAAAATGTCTTTCAAAATAAAGATGAAAGTCAGAATAAATTAGCAACTTAATTGTTGGAAGCCAGGGGAACCACTAAGCACTATGCTATTCAATCTAATCATAGATGAATTCATAAAGAGCATCAATAAATGAAAATGATACAGAATATAAATTACTACATATAGAATAAAATAAATAGCAACAGCTAAATTAATTAAAATATGGAAAGACTAACAAAGAAAGAAAGAGAAAGCTATCAAAAAATAGGAAATATGGAATAAGAGAAGCACTGTTCAGTTTGCAGATCATGGTTCAAGGATGTAGGGATATAGAACAATCGGTATATATGTGTTTTATCGACTTCAAAAAGGCCTTTGATCGAGTAAACCGTGACAAATTTATAGGTGTCTTGCAACAGGTGGAAATTGATGACCAAGACCTCCGTATTATCAAAAATTTGTATTGGCATTAATGTGCAAACATACGAGCTGGACACAACACGACGAAAGCAGTGAAAATACAACGTGGAGTGAGGCAAGGATGTATTCTATCGCCTCTACTTTTTAATATCTAGTCCAAATTTATTTTCAAAGAAGCCTTAGTTGAAGATATAGGCATTAAAATCAACGGAATTAACGTCAACAATCTCAGATATGCAGACGACACGGTACTTATTGCCTACAATGAAGAAGGCCTTCAACGACTTATAAACAGGGTAACCGAAGCATGTGATGAATGTGGGTTACAACTTAATACTTTTAAGACAAAACTTATGGTTGTCAGTAAAACGGAGTTACAACCAACGAACATCAGAGCGTATGGAATAGAGTTAGAAAGATTCCACAATATTACCTATTTGGGCGCAAACGTTAACAATAATTGGGATATAAATAAATAAGAATACGCATTGAAAAAGCCAGAGCCGCCTTCTATAAATTAAAAAAAGTTCTAGTTAATAGAGATATTACGTTTAACCTTAAAATCAGATTAATACGCTACTACATATTCTCCACATTGCTGTATGGCATGGAGAGCTGAATCCTTACAGAAACATTATTGAAAAAATTGCAGGCCCTTGAGATGTGGATTTATCGACAAGTATTGCGGATAAGTTGGGTTGATCCAATAAGAAATGAAATAGTTTTACATCGAATGAAAAAAATCATAGAAATAACAAAAACCAAATAAATTCGAAAGTTACAAAATTTCGTTCATATAATGAGACATTCAGAGAGGTATAACCTACAGCTCATAATACAGGGTAAGATCGACGGAAAGAGAGGCCCAGGCAGAAGAACATCCTGGCTCCGAAATCTCCGAGAATGGTATCAAGAGACCGCCGCTAATTTATTTAGAGCCGCCGTAAACAAATTTATTATTGACGATATGATCGCCAACGTTCAATAATCGGACAAGGTACTGAAAGAAGAAGAAGAGAACAAAGAAATTACAAATAACAGGAAGCTCAGGTTGGCCAATGCCCTTAATTTTTCCATTGCTAACACACATTTCAAAACATGTACTCAAAAAAATCAATAGAAGTAAGGTCTAGGCCTTCGAAATGTGGGTCTACAAAAGAATTTTATGCGTGTTTTGGTCAGAATGAACCCGTCAATTCTGGAAGAGGTTAATAAAAGACAGGTCATTAAAAAAATTAAACCGATATCCTAAATCACTTCGGTCACATAGCCAGAAGAACCAAGATTATGGAACTATTGGCAGTAGAAGGAAAAGTTGAAGGCCAAATACCGAGAAGATCTCCAACACAAGTCTTTGGTGAGAAAATCCTTACATTAAGCAGTCTATCAGCCAATGGAGTCAGCAAGCTAATAATATTTAGAGTGTTTCCACGCCCCGATACCGGCTCATGGAGTGAGGAGGAGAAATTAACTGATTCAGTAATTTACGTGACAATTCCCGGTAATAGGAAATTATTTAGGTGAATGAATCGAAAAGTGGGCGAAGGTTTCATCACCTACCAATCTCTTCTTCTTCTTCAGCCGTCATTTATCCAATATTGGACACAGGCCTCCTCCAATTGCTTCCACGCTTCCCTATCTTTTGCAATTCTCATCCACTGCTTTCCAGCTACAGCAGTTATATCGTCTGTCCATCTCTTTTTAGGTCTTCCACGCTTCTTTTTGTTTTTCGAGGTCTCCAGAATGTCACTTTATAAGACCATCTTGCTACACGTGCTACCCATTGCCATCTCAATGTCGCTATTTTTCCCATGATGTCGGTTACTTTAGTTCTTCGACGTATTTCGGTGTTAGGAATTTTGTCTCTGAGGCTTACATTTAACATGGCCCGTTGAGTTACTCTTAATTGTTCTGCCATTTTTCTTGTTATTGCCATAGTTTTCAATCCATAAGTTGCAACTGGTAGTATACAAGCGTCATAGGTTTTTCGCTTTAAGTGAATTGGGATTTTTCTGTCTTTTAAAATGAAGCTCAACTTACCAAAAGCAGCCCCATGATAACTGTGTCCTTCTTTTAATTTCTAGGGTTTGATTTCCCTTTTCGTTTTTAATTGCATGTCCTATATATATATATATATATATATATATATATATATATATATATATATATATATATATATATATATTATATATATATATATATATTGTTCTACCTTTTCTATATTGATGTTATCTATCGTGATGTTTTCTAGGCTGTTGCTTAATATCTTTGTTTTGTCGAGATTCATTTTTAATCCTATTTGATTCGATTTGTGATTTAAATCTTGTAGCATTGATTTTAGTTCATGGATATCTGTGCTTATTAGTACTATGTCGTCTGCAAAACGCAAATGGTTAAGATATACCCCATCTATTTTTAATCCACCTACCAATACATTCTCTCTAATAACGAGGAAAAAACTACAGTACAGTTAAAGGGCTAGATATCGATTATAAAACAAAGAGAATTTTAAATTGCCAACAAAAGAAATGGTATTAACCACAATAGAACCCATACCTACGGTTAAGAAAACAAAGTTACGAATATTTCCAATTACTATGTACCATATTACTACGCATGAATTTTTTTGTACGTAAGAATTTTATTTATCAACTATCGTTTTCGTAAACAAAATAAATAAGAGGCACAAAGAGATAATATAAATCCATCGTGCATAAAGAATAGAAAAACAAGTAGAAAAAATTCTTGTAACAAAAAAAAAGTATCCCAAGATGAAAATCGTAAAAAGAATGACCAATAAGAACCATCTTAAAAAGAGTATTAAATTAAGCATAACCGAAGATACGGAACTAACGCCTTTTCACATGACGTAAGGTGGACAAATTATACTTACCATATTCAATTCATTGTATCGTACGTGACAATTTTATCATTAATGTCGGAAGTTTTAGACTTAATAAGCTTTTTGCATTAATATTTGTCTTCTATATATCGTAATACTCATCTGTCATTCATCTTTCAACGTCACCATTGGACCACCACAACATACGATTCTATAATATAAGATCTGTCATTTAGCACCTTCTAGAGAATGAGCTTCTAATTGAAGAAAAAATGGAGACAATCTTATCAAAAGAAATGGACCTGCAATCACCAAGGGGAAATTTAAAAGGCACTAAAACGTATAAAAAACGGTAAAACTGTGGGACTGGATAAAATACCCATAGAAATCTAAGACTTATAACGAAAAACCACTTTGATCTACCTACTAGTTGAATTATTCAATAAAATCTACGACATTGAGAAAATTCCGACAGAATGGCTAATATCTGTGTTCATCCCAACACCTGAAAAAACCTAACGCAATGAAGTGTGAAGAATATAGAACGATCAGCTTGATCAATCATGTTTTAAAAGTCTTCTTATGAGTGATACATGATACGTGTCTACAAAAACTTCTTCTTTGGGTGCCGTCTTCTTAGCGAAGGTTGGCGGTGACCTCTGCAAAGTCTTCCCTATTCTGGGCTTTCCTTATTAAACTTAAGTCTAATCCTGTCCAATCTTTGATGTTGCGCAGCCAGGTCATTTGTCGTCTACCCGGGCCGCTTCTGCTTACTATTTTCCCTTCTATAATAAGCTGAAGGAAGTTATACCTGTCGTGTCTAAATATGTGTCCAAGATAAGACGTTTTACGCTTCTTAACAATTTCTGTGAGTTCACGTTCTCTATTCATACGCCTTAAAACTTCTTTCCGCTTCATCGCTTTCCTCCACAAAAAACGTATTCCGATGACTTTATGTTATCAAGGAACGTTGTTCTGGGTTTTCCTCTTCTTCTCTGGCCAATGATTCTATCAAGGAACGTTTTTCTAGTTGGTTCAGTTTGTTCCATCCGCATTACTTAACCTACCCAACTCAAACGTCTGGTTCCTGGTATATTCTATAAAGTTCGAAGTTGTATGGTCTTCTCTATACTCTATTGTCATTTACCGCTCCATATAAGAGTGAAAAAGATCCGTGTGAAGGACGATGGAGCGTTCTTCTTCTTCAAGTGCCATTTCCGCGGCGGAGGACGGCAATCATCATAGCTATTCGAACTTTTGAGACGGCTGCTCTGAAAAGTTGATTTGATGTACATCCGTACAACTCCCTCAGGTTACGCAGCCATGACATTCTACGCCTCACTATGATTCACTTTCCTTGGATCTTTCCCTACATAATCAGTTGGAGCAAGCTGCATTTCTCTCTACGTAGAATATGTCTGAGACATTCCAATTTTCTTCATCATCATCCAGCCTCAAGAGTCCACTGCCGAACATAGGCCTCTTCCTCATGTTTCCAACCCCGTCTTACTTGCGCCGCTCTTATCCAGTTCTTATCTAGTGAGTCTTCTTAAATCGTCAGTCCATCTTTTTAACGTCCAAAAAATAACCTTTTTGTCCATCGCCCATCTGTCATTCTGGCTATGTGTCCTGCCCATCTCCATTTTAGTCTGGCTATCTTCTCGATGATGTCAGTCACTCCGGTTCTTCTCCTGATGTCTTGGTTGGTTATTCTGTCTCGCAGAGTTATTCCTAACATGGACCGCTCTATTCTTCTCTGCGTGACTCTCAGTTTGGTAGCTGCTGCTTTTGTTAAGGTAAGTGTTTCTGCTCCGTACGTCAAGACTGGGAGGACGCACTGATCAAATACCTTTCTCTTTAGGCATGTGGGCAGCTCACTTTTAAAAGTTTCTCTCAGTTTTCCAAATACTGCCCACCCAAGGCCGATTCTTCTCTTCAGTTCATGAGTCTGGTTATCCCTGTCAATCAAAATTTCATGTCCCAGGTATTTATATCTATCTACGAGTTCTATTTCTTTCCCACCAATACTGATTTTCTGGTTGGGTACCAAATTGGTCATGATTTTTGTTTTCGAGATATTTATATTAAAACCTACATTTTCTGTAGCCACAACGAGTTCTTGTACCATCTCTCTTGTCATACCTAGATCTTCAGCTATTATAAGTATATCATCGGCGAAACGTAAGTTGTTTAGATATTCTCCATCTATTTTTATTCTCTTTGTCATCCAATCCAAATTCTTAAAAGCATGTTCTAGCACGGTATTAAAAAGTTTAGGTGACATTGGGCCTCCTTGTCTAACCCCACGTTCTATTTTTATGCGATTACTGTTAGTATGCAATCTGACAGTGGTTGTTGCCTGCAGATATATTTTGAATAATAATTTAGTATATCTATAATCTAGCCTGCATTCTTTAAGCGCCTCTAATATTTTGCTTAGCTCAACTGTGTCAAAGGCTTTGTGAAAATAGATAAATATTAGAACTAGAGGTTTATTGTATTCCACTGCTTTCTCTTTTTGGATTTTTTATACTTTGTAGATGGTCAGTTGTTCCGTAACTTTTTCGGAATCCTGCCTGTTCCCTTGGTTGATAAGTCTCTAATTTTCTTTCCATTCTCTTATTCTCTAAATTTGCTTTGTCTCCTGCTTTGTGTAATCGAATCATAGAAGCGTTGTTCCAGTCCGTTGGAATATTACCGCTGTGAAGGCAGATATTGAAAAGTTGTTTAATTTTTTCAATTAATACAATCCCTTTTCTTTTTAAAAAAAGAAAATAAATTTTTTTATTTTAATTGTATTTAAAATTTCCATTTATTTTTCCATCCTTAGAACCTCCTTGTTTGTGACGTGTTCTGTCCACGATATTTTCAGAATTCTTCTATACACGCGCAGCTCGAATAATTCCAGTTTTTTCATTGATGTCGCATTCAAGGTTCAGGATTCCATTCCATAACATAGCACCTCGCCGACCTAACTCTGCTTTACAGTTTTAAATCCCTGGCATATAGCACTCTTCTTATTTGGTTGAAATTTGCCCTAGCCTTTTCTATTCTGATTTTGATCTCCTGAATGTAATCATTTGTGGAGTTAATCATTGTTAATCACTTGTTCGACAAATGGACATTAACGTTTCTCTATTAGATAAGATTTCAAACCACCAGCTACGACGAAGATCAGGAGTGGCTGATGTTGTAGAGAGAATAGCAACACTAAAGCGGAAGAGATGATACCTATCGAAGCAGAGGTCGTCCACCAACTAACAGGTTTAGGCCTGACGATCTAAAACATTGCCATTGGATGCAAGAGGTACAATATCGAAACAGATGGAAAATTGTGAGGGCCTTAGTATGTCCAGCAGTTGAAAAGCAAAGATTGAATGATGAGAATCGTGTTAGTACTTCTCTTTCGAAACATCCACATGTTTCTGTTAGAATGGTCTGGGCGTATTGTTATTTTGTATAGTTTTGTCTTTGTATTTCTCGATAAAATTGAGGATTTAAGGATATTGAGCCCAAAATAGCATCTGTTGGCCGTACAAATTCTACGGTTTAGCTCTGTGGTAGTGTTATTTTCAAAGTTGACGAGCGCTTCCATCTATATAAAGTCGTTAAATGCTTCGATGACGTCGTTTTCTATAATGAGTGGTCGTAAGATTTGTGGCTGCATGCTTATTTTCATATACTTCGTTTTGTTGGTGTTTATTGTAGCTGATTCTTTTGCTGCTACATACGCCTCTCGTACAGCGTTTTCCTTTCTCCCAACAATATTGATATTATCAGCATAGGCCAGAATTTGCACTGATTTATTATACAGTGTGGAAACCACTTATGGAATAAAATTGTTTGTGTCCTTATTTTAAAAAATAATAAAAAACGTTGAGATACCTTAACTTTTAAATTTAAATGTACGCTTTTTAGACATAAATTTGAATGTACAGGGTGATCAATGCAAGTCTGGCATAATCTGTATTTTAAATGAAACACCCTGTATATTTTCATGTCTTTAAAAGCTCCTTAACAACCCATTTTCAACGAACTATATCATGTAGGGTCTATTATGAATAATACAAGGTAAAATTTTGAAATTAGGTATTTTCTTCAATGAATTCATAGAATACCCGAGGTAATTGATTGGATTACATTAAAATAAATGCTCAACATGTTCTCCACCTTGTTGTTGGCAATAACACAGTCTCCTATAAAACTCGTTCCGAACTTTGTTTAAAGTTTGAGGTGAAATATTCCGTATTTTTGTAGTTATCCTTACTTTTTGAGGTCTTCAATGGTAGTTGATTGTGTTGCATATACTTTGTTCTTGCGATAACCCCACAAAAAATCCAAAGGCGTAAGATGTGGCGACCTAGCTGGCCGATCACTAATCCTCTTCATCAAATCCACTTATTGAAGAAGATTTCATTCAAGTAATTTCTCAAAATTAAAGCATAATGGGGTGTTGCACCGTCCTGCTGGAACCAGACAATTTCATGCGGTAGGGTCGGATCTATTGGATACATTGGATACGGATTTTGATATAAGTTAGCCAACTAAGGAAGAACATCGTCTCTTAGCATGCTTAAATATTTTTCCGCTGTCAAATTATCATCTATAAATATAGGACCAATAATATGATCTCCTATAATAATTGCCTAAACATTCAATTTTCAGGATAGTGAGTGTGTGTCTCACGCATCCAATGAGGATTCTCCGCTGACCAATATCTACAGTTTTGTCCACTGTAAATTGTAAATCCTGTCTGTTCACTGTAAACTTTGATTCATCAGAAAAAAGAATTGTGCCAAGAGCTATTTCGTTTGTTAATTTTATCCCTAAGTCTTTTGCAGAAATCCATTCTACGATCCGGATCGTCTTCTGTTAGCTCCTGCACAAATGTCAATTTATGTGGATGAAGTTTTCTTCATGGAGACTCCTTAGGACAGTTGTGTGACTCACATTATTTTGACGTGCAATTTGACGTGAACTTGACGTTGGATTCTCTGCGACACTTAACAAAATATCCACTTTCACTTCATCTTCAATGAAGTTCGATTTACTTTTTAATGGTTTGCCATATCCGAGTTCTCTGAATTGTGCATAAATTTTAGACACAGTACCTTGTGAAATATTAGACAACTCTAATCAGAGGATACCTCTGATTAAATAAGTTTACTACTTCAACTTGACTTCTACAATTCTCCCCGTAACCGATCATCATTAAAATCTCAATTTGGTGGGTCTTAGTTAAATATTTCATTTTTAATTCTGCAAGAAATTAGTTTTTAATTAAGAATTTATTATTTTACTGTAAAATGTCAACAGCATGTCAACTGATTGATAACAATCCGCATAATTTACCCCGATTTAGTTTAATTAGCAGACTATCTATACAGTTTTTACCTATTCACGACAAAAAATGTTAACACGGTTACTAAACAGAAATTTTCCCCAATATACAGTGTACTGACACTTACGAGTAGAAGTCTATTGTCTGTATTTAGGTAATTTAAAATAATACCATTCTTCTTCTTTTTGTGCCACTCCTATCGGAGATTGAAAATCATCAAGGCTATTCTGACCTTGTTTACGGCTGACCTAAAGAGTTCATTAGTGGTGCAGCCAAACCACTCTCTCAAATTCCGCAGCCATGACATTCTTCTACGGCCTGGATTCCGTTTTCCTTCTATTTTTCCCTGCATTATATTTTGAAGTAATGCGTATTTATGTCCTCTCATCAGGTGACCAAAATATTCGAGTTTTCTTCGCTTTAGCGTTAACAAAATCTCTGGGTCTTTTCCTATTCTTCGTATTACTTCATAGTTTGTTATTCTTTCAACCCAACTAATCTTCAGCATTCGACGGTAGCACCACATCTCGAAACTTTCAATATTTTTCATGTTGTTCTGTTTGAGAGTCCAGGCCTCTACACCGTATAATAGCGTGTTAAATACATAGCCTCTCATCATTCTTAATCGTAGAGGGATGTTTATATTTCTGTTGCAGAAGAATTTTCTCATCTTTATGAAGGTGGCCCTGGCAATTTCGATACGTCTTTTTATTTCACTGTTTTGGTCTCCAGTTTCGTTTATTAAAGTTCCCAAGTATTTGTAGTTTGATACGTTTTCAACTTGAGTGCCGTTTATACTAATATACGCTGGTTGTGTCATGGTTTTACTGAAGACCATATACTTGTTTTTTTTTTAATATTGATATTTATACCATAATTGTTGCAAGCAATATTTATGTCTGTAAGTAATCTTGGTAATTCTTCTACTGTTCTTGCAACTAGTACAGTGTCGTCCGCGTATCGAATATTATTTACAATCTCTCCATTAATTACGATTCCTCCGTTTGCTTGTAAAAGGGCTTCCTGACAGATGCTTTCATTATATACATTAAATAACAGAGGTGACAAAATGCAACCCTGTCGTACTCCTCTACGTATTTCTATTGCTTGTGATGTTTCAGTTTCTATTTTGATGTTAGCTTTCTGATTCCAATATAGATTGAGAATTATTCGCAGATCTTTATTATCTATGTCCTTCCTTTCAAGAATCTCTCTAAGCTTATCATGGCGTACTCTGTCAAACGCTTTTTCAAAATCGATAAAACACGTATGTACCTCCTGATTAACGTCTAGGCATCTTTGTGTGAGAACATTAAAACCGAAGAGAGCTTCTCGAGCACCAAGTCCTTTTCTGAACCCCATATGTGTATTACTAATATCTGACTCCAACTTTTGATAAACTCGGTTGTGGATGATTTTTAGAAATATCTTTAGTAGGTGGCTCATTAAAGATATTGTTCGATGTTCTGAACATTCTTTAGCATTAGATTTCTTTGGCAGTGTAACGAATGTAGACAACAGCCACTCTTGAGGTATAATGCCAGTATTGTATATTGTATTAAATAAGTGCAATATTATACCTATTGATTCATCATTCAAGAGCTTTAGCAATTGCGAATTGCTAAAGAATTGCTAAATAATACCATAACAAATAATAAATTATTAATTTCAAAATTTCACCTTGTATTATTCATTATAGACCCTACATGATATAGTTCATTGAAATCACGTTGTTAAGAGTATTTTAAAAACATAAAAATATACAGGTGTTTCGTTAAAAATAAGGATTATGGACTATGCCAGACTTGCGTGGATCACCCTGTACATTTAAACTTATGTTTAAAAAGCGCACATTTAAATTTAAAAGTTAACGTGTCCCAGATTTTTTGATTATTTTTTATAATAAGGACACAAACAATTTTATTCCATAAGTGGTTTCCACACTGTATATTGAACCAATGGTTGTGATTTGTGACATCCGTATTAGTTTTTTCAGAGCCAGATTGAACAGTATACAGAAGGGAGGGTCTAGTTGACGCAACCCGTTATTTGTTTTTAAAGATTCAGAAAGAGTCTCTGGATTCGTTTTCGATTCAACTTTTTCAAAGGTTAGTTTTGTTAAAATGAACATTTCTCTTTTATTTACAGAGTCCTAAACTACTTTGATAAGAGCTTTGAATAAGATGAAAACCATATTATGCAATGGAAAACTGGAAATAGAAATTACAACAACTGGATAAGCTGAACTGATAAACTAGATGCAACTGTAAAAAAGACCTGCTACTAGCTTTGAGATGTGGTATTATCAAAGAAGCTGCAAAATATGGACACAACGTGTAAAAACACGGAAACCACAAAAAAGAAATACCCAACACTATGAAGGAAAGAAAAATTAACTACTGTGGTCACATACTAAGAAATGAAAAATATGAGTTGGTGCGATTGGTTATACAAGAAAAGGTGGAAAGAAAAAGAGGACCTGGGAGACGACGCACTCCCTGGTTAAAAAATTTAAAACCGTAGAATGAAAAAACAACAATAGAACTCTTCAGAACTGAAGATGAACTTAGCTCGCTTATCCGCTAAGAACGCTCCAAGGCTACATACGTTACGACCCGTCTTAGCACTTTTCTGGCTATATAAAATTTTATTTTTCCGTTCACTTTTATTTGCTACGTCATACTCGTTCCTATGATCATTAATCTAACACTCTAACGGTTTCTTGTCGTTATCTGTTGATACATATTTTCTGATCAATATCATCAACAGCTATTTATCCATCATCTGATGTAAGCCTAGGTGTGTCCATTCATTTCTGTTCGTTGTTTTTTGCATCCATTCCTGAACAGCCATTCGCTTGATATCATCAGTCCATCTGGTTTGAGGCCTCCCTGTACCTGTCTTCCATTCTTCGTATATGTTCAGCCAATTTTCATGTTAACATGACAATCTTTTGAATCCATCTGTTACTTTCGATCGTCTTCTTATTTCTTCATTAAATTTTTGTGTTGAGCTTAATTCTGAGCATTATTCGTTCCATAGCTCTCTGAGTTACTTGAAGTTTATGGACTATGTTGATGTTAAAAACTCATGTTTCAGTTCTATATGTCAGAACCGGCAATACACACCGATCGAAAGTTTTTGCTTTTAACGTATTAGGTAAATTTGATTTCAATACTATTTGTAATATTCCAAATGACGCCCATGGCGTAGCGGATATATAAGAACATCTATTTAAACCAGTTTTTAGGTCACTTATTCTATATTATTATTGTCCAGAGTTATATCTAAAGACTCTTTTGTTAAATTTACTTTTAATCCCACTTCTTTTGTTTTTGTATTTGTATCTAGGATTGCATTTTCTGCAATTCTTCTGAACATTATCGCCTAATTTCAAATGGTTCAGGTTTTCGCCGTTTATCGTTACTCTTTTATTTGCTCATTTTGTCCTCCTTGTCTAACTCTTTTTTGTAGTTTTATCTTTTCTGGCTTTTCTTCTGTGTTACTTTCGATGTTGCATTGTCATAAAATATCCTTAATGATTTTTGTATATGGTTATCTTCAGTCATCAACTTTATTGTTGCTTAAGTTTGAAGCCTCCCCTCAGTTCTGTCCCAAAATTTCAATGGAATAAAATGCTTTCTCGTAATCTACCATAGTTATCCAGAGTGCTAAATTGTATTTGTTTGATTTTTCGATAAGTGTTGAGAGAACTAAAATAACGTCTTTTTGATCTTTTTCTTCTTCAGTGCCTTATCCGGTCCGGATTTTAGCAATCATCAAGGCTAATATGGTTTTATATTAACTCTTCTGCGAAACAGCTCCGCGGAGATCATACCAAACCATTGTTCCGGTCCTCTCCTGCCAAATACTTTACCCTACATAAAGAGTTGAAGAATTCAATATTTTTCTCGTTTTCGCATCACGTGGCAGAGATACTCAAGCTTACGTTGTTTCACTAAATTAAGCACTTCTTTTTCTTTTGTCATCCGCTGCTCCGCTACGTTGGTGAGATGGTCCACATACGATATTTTTAGTATGCTCCTGTAGATCCACATCTCGAAGGCTTCAATCCGCTTTTCAGTAGCTTGCGTCAGTGTCCAGGCTTCATCTCACTATACGAATCTTGGTTCCCTAACAGATCACTGCAGCACAACATGGATCCCAACTTGATAAATGTATACTGGGCCATTTCAATTCTGGATTTAATCTCTTGAGCGTAGTCCCATTATGAGTTCAGGGTATTTCCGAGGTAAACGAATCTATCGACTCTCTGGATCTCTTCGCTACCTGCCATTAGTACCCCGGGATCTAAATTTGCACGATGCAAAACTGACAACCATAAATTTAGTTTTTTTAATATTAAGGTCTAGTCCGTATGTTACGCTCACAGTTCTCACTCGGTCTAGTAAGGCTTGTAGATCATTTAGGCTGGTTGCTAGTAACACATTGTCATCGGCGTAGCGGATATTATTGATGCATTCACCGTTCACTCGAATTCGCATCTCTAGGTTTGTGAGGGCTTCAGTAAAAATTTCCTCAGAGTATATATTGAATCATCATTAATTCTTGAAAATTCTTGAAATTGTCACAAAACTTCAAGCTTTTTGAGCTATGGTCATACAGAAGGATTTTGAAGATACCATGGTCAAAGTCACCAATGAAAAAGTACTGCGGAGGATGAACACAACTGCGGATTTGGTCGACATCGTGAAGCTGCAGTACTTGGGCCATATCATGAGAAATCAAGGCAGATACGAGCTACTTCAATGCATTTTACAAGGTAAAATTGAAGAAAAAGGGCCCCCAGCAGGAAGAAGAATATCCTGACTTGCTAACCTAAAAGCATGGTATAGAAAGACCTCAACTCAGCTATTTCATATAGCAAGCAACAAAGTCATCCTATTTAGAATGAACGTTCGGAACGAAAAGACACCCTAAGAAAAATATATTGAAAAGAGTCGGCGAAAGCACACAGCCTTGCTTTACTTCTAGCATGATCTTTGTAGAGGCAGATAAAGTCTTTTTGATATGTTTTGTTCTTACTTTATATTACACATGATCTACATTTCCAACCAAAGATAGCTTAACGTCTTTCTATTTTCATTTTTTTTATTAATTTAATATAAATTTCCGCTATCCGTTAAGTAAACTTATGAAGATGAGCAGAAAATTGTAGAGATCGAAATCGGTCGTCCAATGTACTATAATCTGTCTTTTCTTTCCAGTGGTTGTCAAATAACATTTAATATATGGAAAAGAAGATTTTACACGAAACAAATGCCAGAAAAACGATACGACTTGCTTAGAAACAACATAAGAAAAAGAAAAGCAAGGAGGAGAGATATGACAGATATGACGCGATTTCGAGGGCTTGTCTTATGCCGTTAGAGTAAAGTGGTGGTGGGTGTCTTAAGCGATCTAATACCTACTGGCATTCTTAAAAATGGTACGTATTCGCACTCAATGTTATGTTGCAGATATGTCTATACATTAGAGTGAGACTCCTACAGTAATAACATAGATGGAAAGAAACTAAATCATTCTGATAAGCCAACGACATTGTTCTCATAACTGATGAATTAGAAACCTGAGTTACGCTACAACAATACAGAGAGTCGCAGATAAACTATGAACAAACAAAAATGATGACAAATTTCGTCCCTAATGTATTAATAGAAATCGAAAAACCACACACAGAACACAACAGAAGAAACAACTAATTGCGTGAGCTACTCAGAAGAGTAAACAACTTTAGTTGGGATGCCTTCGGAATAATTAGAGACGTGTTTAAAACAAATGTTACAATCCATTTATAAAGGACAGCTTGCAACCAATACGTTCTACCAATTGTCACATACGGAGCAGAAACCCCAGCTCTCACAAAAACATCAGCGGAAAAATTGAGAAAGACACAACGTAAAATGCAGAGGCCTGGAATAAGAAATGTCTTTCAACTAAAAACTAGTCCAAACACATTATTCTTATGGTATTATACTTATGATGCCTATTGTCCTTTACTGATAAACGAAGAATATGTAGCATTGTAAAAGAACTTTTATTTCCAATTTTATATGGTGACTGTTAAGAATTTTTTTTCACTTTAATGAAAGCTGATCTTGCCTTCTCGATCCTTGTCTTAAATTTCCGTCGACTGTTCTAATTATTCGTTTAAATTCCCTCTCAAAGAAAATATTATAAAGGAAAGAAATGACACAAAGCAGTAAAACACGCAAAACTAATCAAGAACTACAACTAGTAATTAAAAACAAATTATTTAATGAAAATTATATTGTAGTTGAAGAATCTACAACCTCAGAACATTAAATCCTTGACCTACACAGAAAACGAATAGAATTGCAATAAAATAAATAAAACTGATGAATCTCACTATAATAATGAATTGAATTTAGTAGATTATCACAATTCCCAATCTATAATGTTTAAATAAGCTATGTACCGGGTGGTCCAATAAGCCGATCTCTCGGCTATATATCAGAAACTATTCATGTTATAGCTTTAGGAGAAAAAATTCCTTAGTAAAAGTGGCCAAGAGAAATCGTTGGAAATAACTTTCAAGTTTCTGAGTTAACCGCTAGGGGGCGTAACCTTTGAATAAAAATTTGAAAACCAGTTTTTTTGTGAAATATGCCAATTATACCAAGTGTTAAATAAGTAAACTAGAAAGAGGCCTAAATTCCACACAAAGTTGTTCAAGTACTTTTATTTTATTAACTTTGAAAATAAGGCTATTATCGAGCACAAGTTAATTAAATCTAGCCCAAGTACTTTCGCTTAAACTAGCATCTTCAGGGCATTCGTCAAAATGTGAACTATCCGGCAAGCGTAGAATATGGAAACATTAAAAATAAAATAAAATTGTACAAATTTATTTATTTATTTTTAATGTTTCCATATTCTACGCTTGCCGGATAGTTCACATTTTGACGAAATGCCCCTGAAGATGCTATTTTAAGCGAAAGTACTTGGGCTAGATTTAATTAACTTGTACTCGATAATAGCCTTATTTTCAAAGTTCATTTATTCGAGCATTCAACCTCATTTCATTTTTTATTTTATTTTTTCAAATAAAGGTTGGGGGAGAGTGGGAAAGTATTTGTGGATAAATACCTATAACTTTGGTTTGGATCAACCGATTTTAACGAAATTAGTGTCATTAGAAAGAGTGTGATTTAATTTACATTTGCTATAAAACAATTGCAATTAGTTTTAATTGTCATGGTTAGAGGGTACTTTCGAATAGAAAAAATTAAAATTGTTTTTCTTCAAAATATTTAATAGAAACACCTATTTATTGTAAATTATAATGGAACTGGATTTCATTCGTGACAAAATGGCGCAAACCGCATGTTGTTAGCTTTTGTCGAACTAGAGACTTGAATAAAAACGTATAAACATAAGTAAGTATAGTATTGACTCACCCTTTATTATAACTTAAAATTAAATATGTGAAAAATCATACAAATATCTCGATAATTAAAACTTAATGTCCATTAAATGTTCAATTTTTTTTCCATCGATGTCCACACAAAGATGTAATCTTTCGCGCGTAGACATAACAGCTGCTTCAATCTCAGCTGTTAATATACTATTTATTGCGTATAATGCGCTGTTTCATGTCGTCTCGCGTAGTTGGTCGAGTTTGGTATACTAAGTCATTCAATCTTCCCCACAGATTAAAGTCCAGATATGTTAAGTCCGGAGATCTAGGTGGCCATGAAAATATACTTCCCCTTCCAATCCATTTATTTGGATAGCTTGCATACAAATAATCTCGAACTCGTCTGGAAAAGTGCGCAGGACACCCGTCATGTTGTAACGTAATATTTCTTCTTGTTTGTAAGGAAATATCTTCCAATAAAACAGGCAACTGATTTTCCAGAAAATCCAAATATGTTTCGCCATTTAAAGTTCTATCAAAGAAATATGGACCTACGATCTTTCCATCAACTATACCACACCAAAAATTAAGACTTCATCTGCCTTGAACCTGCACCTCATGTATCCAGTGCGGATTTTCTTTAGCCCAATAATGCATATTATGCAGATTAACACCACCCGCACTATTAAACGTAGCCTTGTCTGTCCACAAAATCTTTGACATGATATGCGGTTGTTCTTCTAGCAGACCTAACATCCAATTGCAGTAATCCAGCCTTGCATCAAAATCTCTTTCATGTAAAGCTTGGTGAACTACATGATAAGGATGCAGTCAAAAAAACAGAACAACAAATATTGGTGAAAAAGAAACCCTATATTTACCAAAACCCAAAAAATCTTGAAAAATCCACAATTGGTTCACAAGATAAATCGTGCATAAGTATTTTTAAGGAACGGATAAAAGGATAAAAGCGCCGTGTTGCCGTTTTTATCGGAATATTAAAATTACAGTTGAATCTAAAGTTTAAAAGGAATTCCTGTTTCTGACCTAAACATTCACTTTATAATATGAAAAACCAACTTGTGATGTTTTAAATCCAAAAGCTGATCCAAAAAGCTTTCGACAAAGTTCGCCACAAAGAGCTAATGGACATCCTCAAAGAAAACAACTACAACACAATGACCTCATTATAACAAATCTGTTTTATAAACAGCAGGCACATATACGCATTAATGAACACACATCAGAAGAGTTAGAAGTTAAAAGAGGAGTGCGACAGGGGTGTGTATTGTAACCACTACTATTCAATGCATAATCTGAAGAAATTATGAAAAGAACTCTTGAGGGACAAACAGCAGGAATCAAGGTCAATGGAACACCAAAAACCCAAAATAATGGTGAAAGCCTGACAATTAACGGTAGTGCTTTAGAACAAGTTGAAAACTACCACTATCTTGGCACAATAATTAATCACACAAATGATTACTCCAAAGAAATCAAAGTTCGAATAGAGAAAGCACGTACAAACTTCAATAAAATGAGAAACGTACTTTGTGCAAGAGAACTAAAATTGGACTTGAAGTTAGGCTGGCAAGGTGTTATATTTTCTCGACTCTGCTTTATGGGATGGAAGCATGGACACTTAACGCGTCGACTGCTAAAAAGTTGGAAGCATTTGAATTGTGGGTGTATAGAAGAATCCTGAAGATGTCATGGACCGAGCATGTGATAAACAGCCAAGTCATGAGAAGAATCAACAAAAGAATGGAAGTATTGGAAACCGTCAAGACACGAAAGCTGCAATACCTGGGGCATGTTATGCGTAATTAGAGATAAAACCTACTTCAATTGATTATACAAGGGAAAATCGAGGGCAAGAGAAGTGTAGGAAGAAGAAGAATCTCATGGTTGCGTAACTTGAGGGAATGGTTATGCACATGAATTGAACTATTCAGAGCAGCAGGATTTAAGATTAGAATAGCCATGATGATTGCCAACCTCCGTTGCGGAGATGGCACGTGATGAAGAAGATGTTTTAAAATCCTTAGAACAGTAGTTTTGGGTATGTTTAATTCTATAGAGATTTGTTGACTACTTATATGTGGATTCTGTTGAATTAAAGCAAGAACATTGATTGAATTATCTTCGGTCATACTTCAACAACGTCGTTTAAAACAAGAACTATGAAAACTACCAGTTTCTCTTAATCTTCTTGCCTTTCTTCTGTGCAAAGTGCAATCTTCAATTCGAATTATAATATAACATCTCTTAACAATGTTTTGACTGCTGTCAATAAAAAAACAATATGACCTCCCCGTCAAATTCATTGTCGTAGCCTACTTAGTTTCGAAAAAATTATTTTTAATCATATGAAATAACAATGGTCAAAATAGGTATCAACATTTTCTGATATAAAAAAATTTTAAAGTACCTACTGACTTATGTTTTAATTTAATTTATAATACCGAGTGAGTCAATAGTATACTTACTTATGTTTATACGATTTTATTCATATCTCGAGTTCGACAAAAGCTATTAACATGCGGTTTGTGCCATTTTGTTACAAATTTAATCTAGTTCCATTATAATTTACAATAAATAGGTGATGCCATTAAACATTTTGAAAAAAAAAACAAATTTTAATTTTTTCTATTTGAAATTACCCTCTATCTATGACAATTAAAACTAAATGCAATTATTTTATAGTAGATGTAAATTGATTCATCCATACTCTTTCTAATGACACTAATTTTGTTAAAATCGGTTGAACCAAATCAAAGTTATAGGTATTTATCCACAAATACTTCCCCACTCTCCCCCACCCTTTATTTGAAAAAATAAAAAAAGTAATTGTACAACTTTGTGCGGAATTTAGGCCTCTTTCTAGTTTACCCATTTAATACTTGGTATAATTGGGTATATTTTACAAAAAACTGGTTTTCAAATTTTTCTTCACAGGTTACACCCCCTAGCGGTTAACTCAGAAAGTTAAAAGTTATTTCCAGCGATTTCTCTTAGCCACATTTACCAAGGAATTTTTTCTCTCAAAGTTATAACATGAATAGTTTCTGATATATAGCCGAGAGATCGGCTTATTGGACCACCCGGTACACGTGCAAGATACATATGACATTTTCCAGAACAAATCGGTGATCGTTTATGTAGGACCATTAATGTTTTTTTTACCACCAAGTTCGTTGATGGATATTAATCAAAACACCTTCATCTATAATAAATCGAATCTAGAAGCAAAACTGTTGAACCTATTGCAAAATATTATCTAAAATACAAAATCTAAACAATCTAAACCTTTGCTACTCTTCTGGTGGTTGTGTTGATGATTCCTCCAGTCGCCGTTTCTTGAAGAGATGACTGTCTCGATGACTGATAGCAGACTTTTATAAATAAACAAATACTCGGTTCTATATAGATGATTTATTTTAAAAAAATATACAATATAATAACAGCATTTTAAACTTAAATGTAAAATAGTATAAGGAACATAAAAATAAGCGGTCACAATGACATCAAACTGATAGATAAATTGAACAGATTTTTTTATACTGGCTCTCCAATCAGTATGAAATTTGTGTTTAAATATTTTTGTAATTCAGTAAATATGTATGAAATTTTTATTCATTTTTATATTAGACAAGTATTATTTAATTAAAAAAAGAGAGGATTACGGCAATGGAATCAACTGTGATGGGCGCGAGAGTGATTTAGCATGTAGCAGGTGAGATGAGAGATCTCAATTTTCTCGTTGACACACTTGACACATTGTATCAACAGAATACCTTTATTATAGTTTAACTACAAGCTTATTATACAATGGTTAGGGTAGGACGCCCATCTATACACATATAGCAAATATAAATAATGATATATCTAATATGTAGGTCATTGTTATACAAACTATTTCTGCGTAGTCATTAAGATGGACTAATAAACAAGAGTCCAGCTTGTGTAAATATGTAAAATAAAAATTCATTTTTTATGACAAAGGACTTGTTTAAAAACTATCCCTAATCCCACTACAAGGAAAGTACATATTCTCCACACAAGAAAAAACCATTTTGCAGGTACTTACCAAATAAGGAGAAAAATAACTAAATGTAGGTTTGGAAAAAAAAAATTGATTTTAAGACAAACACATCAGCAATGAGGAGGCAAACAATAAATGTTGATAAAATAAATTAAAACAATATCACGAATATTGTGATTAAAATGCAATCAAACGAAACAAACAAATAAACAACTTTTTATTGTTTTTTTTTTATTAATTTGATGCACTCTTTGTCAAATCCTCCATCCCACTAGTCGTATTTTCGTTTTGTGAAAAAAGAACTTTAATAACGTCAACATTGTCGCCTAGAACTCTAGTTGTTGATACCGTCTGGTGTTTTGCGATCATGAACCATAAGTTTAAAGTGGTCATTCTATCAAAGGATCTCGAAATTTTACGAAAAAAAAAAGCAGAATTCAATATGCATTTGACAAAAACAATGTACTTTATGGTAGTTCGACTAGATTGATTCAAATCTACTTTTAACAGGCCATGGGAAAAATTCATAAACTGTTGAATTCCTGCTACCCTAATTATTTTACATCAAAAGTTATAAGAAACAGTTTGTAGAGGACTGAACTTTGTACTGATAAATGTTAAAATAGTTCTATGAATTAAACACATTAAAAAATTTGGCAAAGTATACATTTTTGCCAAAAAATTGCTGTAAAAATTAGGCCACACGTAGTGCAGAATATGCATAATAGGTTGCGTTTAAAAAAAAGGGTTAAAAAACCAATAAAGTTGATAAAATGTGCTCAGTTGAGGAGAAAGTAGCAATAACAAAGATGTTTTATTCAGGAAATAGTGAGTGCACTGTCAGTTCTTTATTTAGCGTAAAATTTCCCAATACACCAATTTCAAATCATTGAACAATTCAAAGGATTTTAAAAACGTTTGTAAATACTAGGACCATGCTCCTATTTATACCCCTACAAACAATATTGCTGAGATTTCAAGAAATTTAGAAAATCAAAACAACATTTGATTTTCTAAATTTCTTTTAATAACAGTAGTTAAAAATCCTACAATAATTTCTCGCAGACCAGTTTGAGATTCATAACTACATAACCTTAAATTTCTTGAAAATAAATAATTTCTGTTCGGATAAATTTCAATGTCACCAAGAAATAAGAGAAGGAGATGCTGAGAGGCGAGCGAAATTTTGTTACGACTATGTACTACTGATTTTTCCTTAACTGAGTACGTTTCCTTTGGCTCGTTTGACGATTCACCATCAGGTATACAAGTACTACCGAAATTAGTTTTGCAAAAATTAAAATTCCAATATGGCGGACAATATTCGAAAAATTAATATACGCACGCCAAATTTTGTGTGGCTGTAAGAATTTTCTTAGGGAATAAACATCAGGAAATTGACTTTTTTTCGTCAAAAGAGTATCTTGTTGTCATCAAAACTATATAATTTTTTTATAAGACCGTAAATTTTAGAAATTTCAGGAACGCTCCGCAATTTTCAAATGGAAAATAGTTATAACACTGAAAATGTTTAATCGTCCTGTATATAATAGTGATGAAGTTAAAAATGAAAGTTAAAAATGCTTCATTTGCTCTATTTTGCTAATATATGCTTTATTAGACAATCACGAAAGTTCAGATTTGTGATCAAGATCCCAAAAACGCCTACATATAAAATTTGGCATTAAAATATTGGTTTTTTGAAAATTTTGCCTACTACGAACCCTAACAACTATATGTTGGAACAAGCAGTTATTTTGCGAATAAAATACTTATTGCCCGAAATTATTTTATTTAATTTTTTTTTTTAAAATTGTAAATATGAAATTAACAACATTTTTTATGATGTATGGAATTGTTTTTGCGGCTTCATTATATATTTTATATTGAATACTATGTAATTAATTGTTTGATCATCGAAAACTGCTGACAAGTAAATGTTGGAACATTTTTTGCTTTTCCTCACGTTTTTTAAATTTTATCAGCCTGTCACAAAGAAGGCTTTGAAATAAAACATACGAGTAGGTAGTGAGTTGACTGAAGAAATAAAAAGAAGAAGAAAGTTAGCTTGGGCAGCATTCGGTAAACTGAACTATATACTCAGAAATCAACAAATTCAATTACATCTTAGATCTAAAGTTTTTGATGCATGCATTATTCCGATATTAACGTATGCGGCACAAACATGGACAATCACAAAAAAGAATATGAATATACTTAGAGTCACTCAACACGCGATGAAAAGAGCAATGCTAGGTATATCACTTAAGGACAAGAAAACAAACACATGGATAAGACAGAAAACCAAAGTCACCGATGTGGTGCAAAAAGCATTAAAGCTGAAATGGGAATACGCTGGACATGTAGCTAGGAGCGATCTAACAAATGGCACAGATCAATTTTAACCTGGAGACCATACCAACACAAAAGACCCAGAGGCAGACCTCCTATGAGATGGACAGATGATCTGAAAAGGACTGCCGGGAAAATTGGCTACAAGTATCGTACAATAAAAAACAAGGGAAAGGAAGACTTGAAGAGGGTTATGTTCAGATGTGGACGTGAATGGCTAGACGAAGATGAAGAAGAAGAAGGTAGTGCGTTGTCAATACAATAATTGCCATGGCTCACTTGAGTATGAATAAAGACAACTGTCAGTTTTATTATTAGTAAAATATAATAATGGAACGTGGAAACCCTACTGATCCAAAAGTTCGAGAAATTATTTTTCATCAGTATCGCGAAGGGAAAACAATGCTTGAAATTTCCAATGAATTGACTGTAGCAACAACTACGGTGTTTAATATAATTAATAAATATGCTGAAACTGCCAGTATTGATGTTTGCAGAAAAAGCTCAGGTCCTCCAAAAGCTATTTCTCAAAGGAGTGCATTTAATTCGAATATGTAAGTCGGGAAGAAGAACGTTAGAAGGAATGGAGAAACTAGGATGAATGTTTCCAGGGAAGCTTGTTGCAAATATATCGACAAAAACGGTCTTAGTTTTTATAAGGAATGTTTGATAGGTTCTTCTTTGCAATGTAAATTTTCTGCATTTTGATTTATTCAAGTAGGCCAAAGAAAAACCGTTGCTCAAGAAAATAATCGTTACATTTGGGCTAAATCAAAACTTTCGTGGACCAAACATAACTGGGACAAAGTTATCTATAGCGACGAAAGCAAATTTGATGTCTGTGTAGGAGATTATGGTGTAAAGTTTCCACAGGGCATCATGGTGGGGTTGTATGCCGGCAAAATAGTTGGGAACATTAAATTTTATTGAGGCCATAGTAAACGCAGCTAAATATTAATATATCCTTGAATACTGGCCTCTACCAAGTGGAGAGGCCAGTATTCATACGGCTAAATATACCAAATATGGTTGGGATAATATGACATTAAAGATTTGTCACATCCTTCTAGCAACTCGAATCTTAATCCAATAGAGGCACATTGACACAAAATAAAATAAACCCCTAAGAAATAACCCTCAGCGTACTTTGCCACAACTAAGTGCTAAATTACAAGAAATATGAGATAGTTTAACCCCTGAATTCTGTGAAGGCCTAGTTGTAGAAGTACAATCCCTAATAAAGTTCAGGTTGTTTTCAATCCAAGGGCGACGTTACAAATTATTAATATTTATTTTAATATGTTACAATCTTCTTGTTCCAACATTTAGTTGTCCAGCATGTTTTGGCTATCAAACAACTAATTAAATAGTAATCAACAAAAATTACATAATTAAACTGTAAAAATAATTCCATACATCATAAAAAATATTGTTAATTTCAATAAATTGGTATTTTATTTGCAAAATAACTACTTGTTTCAACATATAGTTGTTAGGGCTTGTATATTGGATAGAGCAGTTTAAAATTTTAAAAGTAAACTAAAGATTCATGATCATTGACCTTGAAAGTCCTATGCTTCTTCTTTTGTCTGTTGACTTCCACCCTTCAGTTTTATCCTGCTAGTGAAGTTTTATGTAGACAATAATTCGTCTGGTTCTGGGTCATCCCAACTAGCAGATCTTCGTCGACGTTGAGTTTTTCTAGGCTCTCTGTTGTCCGTGTCATAAGTACAAGACATAAAATTAACTTGAATAGAACAACGATACTAACTAACTTTGAAAATAGGACAAAACGTGTAATCACGCAGCAATATAATTGAAAATACATCCAAAAACTTAAATACAAGACATAATGCCCAAATAATTCCGAATTAATGGCAACCAACTCTATAAAAACGTAGAAATCAAATACACAACTAAACTGACGAATAAAACCCAGCCCACTTGTTTGCGGACAAAACCAACCACAAGAAAAGCACAGAATGGCTTAGAAGCAACATTTTCAAACGAAGCACAGAATGGCTTAGAAACCAATTTTCGTCCACATGTAGAAGAAGCGCAACTAATGTGACTTGACAATGGCAGGTTTTACCTTGTCGAAACGTTGTCACAATAATGTTTTTCTAAAAATCAAACTTATTCAACGCGGAATCAAACCCGGCATATTACAGAACTAACATATTTTTAGAATATAACTGGAGTCCCCAGATAGAATAAAATATGTCTACCTAGAAGATATTTCATCATATCAAGATTGTATAGGAATAATTATCAACACAATTCAAGACGTATCTGTTGTAGTATTTTTTAATCTTGAAGATCGTCTAAATAAAATTTAAAAAACTATCTTTGTGAAAAAAAAAGACACTTCATATATACGAAAATGTTTTTAACATAGCATTCAATTAAATTATGAAAGGAACTACGTCAAATATCTATCTCAGTTTGATGCCAGAATGTTCGTTTTTCATCAAAAATGTATTAAAAATATACCAAAACGATACATATATGAAAGTTTATGACTGTTCAAACATCTAAACTAAAGAAATAAGTTACAAAAATCAATGCGTAGAATTTTGTAATGTTAATTAGTAAAAATGCAAAATGCAGCGTTGCCGCTTAATTTATTATTTTAAAACAATCGATAAACTAGAAACAAATATAGTTTAATGTATGTATATGAGCACAGTAATTAGCTTGTTCTTTAACGACGTTCTAACGTCTTTTTAACCCATCAATGTCATGAACTTTCATACATTCTTGTTATGGTTTATTCAAACGTTATTACGTTTACTTTTATTCTGGTATTCACCAAAATCGATTGAATGTTAACCCAATTATCAGCAAATTCACTATTCAAAAAACTAACAGATAATCTAAATATTTTTCGTATTGATCCATTCGTTACAATATAAATGAAAATAATCTAATCAAAATATCTTTGATGTAGTGGACGCACCAAACGAAAAGGGCTAATAGAATAATTAATATACTCGCTCCGGCGATTCTTTGCACCTACGCCATCGTTAAATTTCTACGAATTCAATCAAAACGTTCAATTATCCAGTAGACTTGGACAAAAAATTTATTTTCGTTCGTAACATCGACACTTTTTAATGATGGCGTTTAAAAATTTTCTTGTCCCTCAAAAAAATTCAAAACAGTTAATCATATTTGTTAATTGCAAAAAACTTGAAATTTTAAGATTTTCGTACTTCGAAAAAAATAGATATTGCCATAAAATTTTCAAAAAATATGTGTCAATATTATTTACTACTCTAGGAGCCAAGGAGGTTGACTGGTTCCGTATGCACCTCGGTATCTTGACCTTTTTTGTGTTTTTTGATGCCTAGATTCTCAAGGTTACCAGGCCGAAAACCCGTCAGATAATTTGTTATTACCAATTTAATTGTTTAAATGATTACATCTCCTAAACTAGTACGGATATTTCATTTTCAACAAAATAGCGTTCGGTTAACTTTGTTAAGCAACGTGAGGAACAATTGCAAAATATGCATTCGATGGGGCTTTTCCAAATATAACTCAGCTTTCGTACATGCGATGAACTTTCAAAACCCCCTCATTTTTAAGGTTTGTTTAAGCTTTAAAATAAACTTTGCAAAATTACTTTATTTTTATTACTAAAAAAGTTATATCAATAAAACTTTAAAAATTTTACTAAACATTTGAAAATTAATTTGTTTATAAGAGATTTAAATAAAACTAAGCTACAAACTTTAAAAATCTGGCTAAAGTAAGTTATAAAACAACTCAAAACGAACATTTTAAGTTTTGGTAAATGTTTCTAGATTAATTTTTGACCAAGATATGGAACTTTCAATAATGGTCACGGTCAGCTCGCAGCGAATAAAAATCAATATATACGTAAAATCCATGTAGATTCAGAGGTGCATATTCCTTTATCATTTAAATAAAAAAGTTATAGCAGTTTACAGTTAAAATTTTCATTAGAAGTGGTGAATTAATTTGTTTATAAGAGAGATTTTGTTATAGATTTGTTTATAAACAAGGATTAGCCAGATTTTCAAAATTTATATATAGGTTAATTTATGTATGATCCATGCGACTGTGAGAAAGATGATCGCGAAGTAAGTAGGTATAGAATAGTATACACAATGACATCCGATCAGTAATTAAAAAGAAAGAAAAGAAACACTAACCGGACCAACGACAGAAATACGATCTAGATAAGAGAAAGGAGTACTCAAAAGTGTCGTCAGCCTTACAGCTAACAGCAGTCATCTTACTCTCGGAGTACGGTAAGTGTGACAGTCAACTGGGCACAAGTACGCGGGTGGATTGATAAAAAACTAGCCTTTGATAGAAAAACAAGTTTTTTTGGAAGTAAATCGATTTGTTTCTCAACATATAGCCTTTTCCCTTTTAGTTCGATACAGTTAGTAAGACGATGTTCCAATTTTTTTGTCCCATCCGAAAAGTACTTTTGCTCGAGCTCTTCAAGATAGGCCGAGGTTTCAGCTTCATCATTTGTTGCGAAACGGTGTCCTCCGAGCCATTTTTTTAGGTTAGAAACAGGGAAAAATCGCTGGCGGCAAGATCTGGGGAATACGGTGGGTGTTCAACCAATTCATAACTCAATTCGTGTAATTTTGCCATGGCGACGGCCGATCGGTGAGCCGGTGCATTGTCTTAGTGAAAGAGCACTTTTTTGTGTTCCAAACCGGGGCGTTTTCGACACAATTCGGCATCGAATCGATCCAATAATGCTGCGTAGTACTCACTATTGATTGTTTTTCCTTTTTCCAAGTAGTTGATGTGGATGATTCCCTTCGTATCCCAGAAAACAGTAGCCATCATTTTCCGGGCCGAATGTGCATTCTTTGCCTTCTTAGGCGGCCCTTCGCCGCGTTTGCGCCACTGTTTCGACTGTTCTTTGGTTTCCGATGTGTAATAATGCACCCAGGTTTCATCAACAGTGATAAATCCACGAAAAAATCCTTTGGACCGCGCAGTATCATCGCCAAAAGCGTCTCCGAAGTGGTCACACGTTTTTGCATTTGATCGATTGTTAGCAAACGCGGCGCCCATCGCGCGGATAGTTTTTTCATATTCAAATGATAGTGAATGGTGTTGTGTACGCGTTCGTAGAAAATGTTTAGGACCTCTATTAACTCGCGGAGCTAATTCGACGATCTGACATAATCATGTCTTGGACTTTGTTGATCATTTCCGGCTTCCGGTCATTTCTTTCATTTCCACTCAAACCACTGTCGTGGTTTTTGCTATTTTAGACGGTACTAACTTAACTGGTCGTTCTCCATTATATTTAATATGGGCTCCAGTTCTCATTCAACTCTTATTGTCACATTTTAGAGGAACGATTATGCAATTAAAGGCGAATAATAATTGTAAACAGGTGTTATCATGGTCTATCAAAGTAATTAGCTAACAAACGTCTGTCTCAAAAAACTGATATAGAACACTGATACTCCACGTTCTCACATATGGATCAGAGGCAAGGACGCTAACTAAAACTAATGCCTGGAGGCTAATGAATTCGCTCTATCGATTTTTGAAAAAAAGGTGCTACGCAAGATATTCGGAGCGGTCTGTGAGAATAAGAATATGGAGGCGTAGATATAACTTTGAACTGCAGAATATCTACAAGCATACGTTTGGTGGGAAAGATATTGCCACTACAATTAAACGAAACCGCCTGCAGTGGGCAGGACATGTAGACCAAAGCTGAGGTGGATGGACGGGGTAACACAAGATGCCGAGAAGATTGAAGTTGGCAACTAGAAAATGCAAGCAAGGGACAGAACAAAATGGCGTAGAAAGCTTGAGAAAGTTGAGACCCTCTAAGGGCTGTAGCACCAAGATGATGATGATTATGCAATTATGTTTACTCAAAGCAATTAGATTTTTTCAAAAGCTTCTAAAGTAATTCGTTTAATATATTCTTCGTCGTCATCCCCTTCTTCTCGATTTATATTTCCGCCATATTCTTTCCTTCTTCCTAATAAATTTTTTAACATTGTCTATAAGTTTATGATGTTTTGATTTACCCTGCATCTTTTGTTGTCATTTGGCTTATATGATCGTCATATTCCACTTTTCTATTTCTTACCTAGTCCTTGACACTCTCCAATTTGCATGTACGTCGTACCTCTGTACTTCCAGTTTTGTTCCATAATGTCTTACCACCGACTTTTTTTTCATCTGTTGTTTCTAGCATTGATATTGGTTAATCGTTTTAACGGCACAGCTAAAAATAGACAATTCTATATCTAAGCCCATACATATAAGAAAAGGCGTTCGACAGGGATGTGTGCTTTCCCCTCTTTTATTTAACATTTATTCAGAAGCCATATTTCAAGAGTCTTTGGAGGATGCAGAGATGGGAATCAAGGTGAATGGAGTATTGATCAACAACATAAGATATGCTGATGATGGTGTCTTAATTTGTGACAGCATAGTCGATCTTCAACAACTTGTCACTATAATCGGAGAATACAGTGAGCGAATGGGACTAGAGATTAATACCAAAAAGACCAAATTCATGATCATCTCCAGAAACTTGGATGCATTTGAAAACTCCACCATAACACTGAATAGTAAATCCATAGAAAGAGTGAGTAAATTTAAATACCTGGGATCGTGGCTTTTTGAAGACTGGGCATCGGACAGGGAAGTAAAATGTCGCATTGAGCAAGCTCGACAAGCTTTCGTAAAATTCAAGAAGGTACTGACTTGTTCTGAGTTCGATCTTCAACTGAGACTAAGGTTTACTAAGTGCTACGTATGGTCAGTGCTGCTATATGGCGTAGAGGGCTGGACACTCAAAACGAGGGATATAAACAGATTGGAAGCTTTCGAAATGTGGCTTTATCGCCGTATCCTAAAAATACCATGGACAGCGAAAATCACAAATATAGATGTCCTTAAAAGAATAAACCAAGAACGCCAACTTTTCGAAACCATCAAGAAAAGGAAAACGGCGTATCTAGGTCACATCATGCGAAATGAAAAATACCAGTTCCTCCAACTTATAATCGAGGGTAAAATTGAAGGCAAGAGAGGAATGGGACGCAAGAAAATGTCCTGGCTCCGAAACATAAGGCAATGGACAGGGATTACCGACATACAATCTCTGATACATATTGCAAGAAATAGAGAGTTAATGGAAAATGTGATCGCTAACATCCATTAGTGGATTTGCATCTGAAGAAGAAGAGAAGAATCGTTTTAATAACTCCTTAAAAAAAACTTCTAGACACTGAAACGAATTTAGAATTTAATTAATATGAAAACTAGTTGGACAAAATAGCCATTACTACAAAAACTCTAATTTCCAGTATCAGTTACCATCATCCATCATATTGCTGCTATTGTTTAATGTATTCTATTGCGGAGGAACACAAATCTTAATTTTATAGTTTTAGGTTTTATTAGATGTATTCTGTATTCCGAATATTACAGTAAATGTGCAAAAATCGAATGAACGAACATAGAGGATATTTCATATAACCTGAACATTTTTGAAAAAAAAAAACAGACTTAAAATCTGTTTTCTGAAGTTTTGAAATAATACGTCAGGTTTTGACATAACATGTACCATTTGACGTCAAACGTCAAGTAAACTGTCACGTCTCACGTCAAGTGTGACGTTGCACCACATATCAGCGTCAAAGTGTTGTGTTGCCAAGTGTGTAAGTACCATTTACTTAGGATACATCCAAAGTGTAATCATATTTCTTCAAAAATTTGGACACAATTTGATCATAATTTTAAATTAATCCAATTATTTTCAGAATGCAGTCCAATGTGCTTAGGTAAAGCACACTGTAATATTCAGTATTTGCAATTGATGCCCCGATAAAAATTATTCTACTTTTGATAAACCTAGTGTTATACTCTACTGAACTTTTGTTTAAGAAAGAATCTGTGAAATAAAACTTACATCAGTACGTAACATGGTTAGATTATATGTTAGGTTTTGAATAGAGTTATTGAACATATATAAATTCTTTAAACTGCCGAAAAAAAAATTGGTAAACAATAGTTGGTTTAAAAATAAAAATTATATCTTTTTGATTACAAGGCGTCATTATATTTATAATCTATAAAAAATCAAAAGCTTTTATATACAGTAAAAATAACTAAACAAGAATATACACATTTGATAAACATTATTTGAAATTAAGTTAATTCTACATAATTACATTATGACGTTGACACTGCGCACAAAGTTATAAAGTCAAAATAGTAGTAGAAAATTATAGAAATGATGAAAATGTAAAAAAGAGAAAAATAATGACATATAAATACAAAATCAACTAGTACTTGAGAATCTCTTCATAACGACTAACGTTTTACGATCTCTCAGAGCACCAGCGATATTTATAAGATATTTTATGTAATACATTTAAAATTAACATAAATCAGTCAAATACAAAAAAAAAAAACACAGTATTGTACAGTACAATATTATGCAGTAAAATACACCACGATGTTGGTTGGTTGCGTAAGTTGAGGTTCTTCCACGAGATTTTTTTTGGGCATTTGGGTGGCACGACGGCCACATATAACGTTTACGGGTTCACGTTTAATATTTCGTCTAAGAATAAAACACTGAAAACTTTTGTTTTCGATGTAAGTTTTTATACACCACTGTTGATATACATTTGGCGACTTCCGAAAAACTTACATCGGTCAAACTAGTAGAATCTTTCCACAAACGTATAGTAGAACATAAAAGGGCTTTCAAAAATAGGAAAACAAATTCTACATACGCACTTTATCGACTAAGTCATTCTTTTAATATCCAATATCAAATTCTCCATATTCAAACTTGCGATATATAGCTCTCTCCTCTCCACCCTATTCAGTTTAAAACTATAAAGTGTAGTATACGCATAGGAAAAATCACTTTACATATAATCTACTTTGTGGAAGTGTAGAAAACAAAAGTTTTCAGTATTTTATTGTTATATAAAATGAATTTCCATCAAGTAACTGTCGAATCCATTACTTATTTAATATTTCGGTGGAGAAAATAATTCCGTCTAACATTTCTAGAGTTTCCTTAATTTAAATTTGAGATTTGTGCTATTTAATTATGCCACAAATCAGTTAAGCGCCTCAAAGAGTTTGATGATGGCATGACTGTTTTCAAAAATCACTTACTTGGGTATAGATCGAGCAATGATGTTCTATTTTATGGTATCAGTGACATTTTTGAGCGTGAACTTTTTTATGTGACTTTAATGTTCATAAGGTTTGCTATCTTAAGAAAAGATGCAAAAAGTTTAGGTAAAATATTTTAGGCAAAAGTTAACAATTTGCAGTCACTAGTATGAGTAACTCTCCATTACCTCGTTATCTTTTAAACTAAAATCAATAGATATACACAGCATATATTTAAATATATCACTTTAAATATACAACGTTTTGGCATACTATTTTTTAATGCAAAAATTTAACACTTAATGACCATGTGTACCTAATCCGACCACAGTGAAATTTTCTCCCACTCCATATTTGGCGCCAGCTATTATGTCGTATTTTTGACTGTGACCGTGTGAGGTGCACAGCTACGTTTAAATATTATTGGTGAATGACTGGCTTACGAAACGCGGTGGCGAAACTTATCTGAATCAGATCACAATTTGTTCGACCCATAAGTGAGTTTTGAAGTTATGAAAATGATTTTATTTTGACAGTCAACGATCCGCCACTTACGTGTTATTTTCCATTCTTTCCAAAGGTTGTTGACTAGGACACTATCATAGACCATGCAGGTTCAAGAATAAAATGTGGTTATTTTCCTTAATGACTTTCCCATACAACCCCACAGAAGACATATTTTCATATAAATAATTATTTTCTTGAGAATACTGCAATTAAAGATTTAAAATAAAACAAAAGAACAATTAGACGAAACACTTAGTTTGCAGGCCAATTTCAAGTCACGTCTTAACTAGAGAAGAAACCGGTAGGTAACAAGAAAACAATCAAACTACGAAAGTATATGGGTCAGGAAAATTAACTGTAACACAACAAAAATTTTAAAACTAGGATTCAACACCCAAATCAGAGATTTGCTATACGATAAGAAGAAAGTATACTTATAATACTAGAGCAATACAACAAATGGCACCCACTAGCAATGCAAACTACACCAAACAAGATTAAATTAACAACGGATAAAGAACTTTACTACCTTGAGGCAATATTAGACCTACAGAAGCAGAAAAAGAAGACAGTAGAAATGAGACATAGCTTATGTAAATAAAAAAAAAAGAGCGTCTCCAGAATCCAATGACATACCAAGTGAACTTTTTTAAATGCGATACGAAAACGCCACAACTGAAATCATAAAGGCACTTTTTCAGGAAATTTTAAATAACAATTGCATACGAGGCATTACAAGCTTCTTCTTCACGTATCTTCTCCTCAGCGGAGGTTGGCGATCATCAACTGGAATTCTCTATCTTCTGCTAATCTTAAAATTATGCTGGCCTCCCTGATGTTGAGCCATTGGCGTAAGTTTTGCCGCCTAGAGAACTTCTTTCGTTCGATGCCTCGTTTTCCTTCAATCTTTCCTTTAACGACCAACTGCAGAGAACCATACTTATCGTTTCTAAAGATATGGCCAAAATCAGCTGCTTTCCTTCGCTGTTTTCAATAGTTCCTATCTTTATGATTCTTTCCAACACTAGATCCCTTTATAATCTCTCGATCTATGGTATTTTCAATAACCGTTGGTACAATCACCTCATTACAAGATCAATACGTATATAAGGAAAAACATTTTGAGAAAAATTCTTAGAAATATTTTTGGGACCGTAAATGAAAATGGGCTATGGCATCGAAGATACAACTTTGAACTATATCAGTTATACAACGATCCAGATATTGTGAAATTCGTTAAAGTGCAGAGACTTAGATGGGCTGGACACATTGCTAGGATGTCAGATCAAGAATATACGAAGACATTAACATTTTCAAAATCAGAGGGCACAAGAAGCAGAGGACAACCACGAATGAGATCGATTAATGATGTGAAAGAAGACCTACAGATTCTAAGGGTTAGAAGATGGAGAGAAGCTGCCAGGAAGCCTTTGTGTGGTGACACAAAGGCTTCCTGGCAGCTTCCAAAGCCGACATGAGTGGTGACTTCTTTGTGAGCAGGCGAAGATCTACAACGGATTGTCGAGCCACTTATGATGATGATATAAGGAAAAATCTTGCCAATTATTATTGCATAATCATCAGGATATTTGCCAAGAATATTATTGAACAGGTACATAGTCAGTGAAGATTAACAACGCTTTCTATAAAATAAATCAACTACAGATGCTATTTTTACGTCCAGAAAAATTGGCAAGGAAGCATTAAAATATAATAAATCTTCTTATATGGGTGACAAAAGGGCTCAAACGAATGCAAGATAGTAATCAACGACGAAATAATCGAAAAGCCTCTAGATACGAATATTTAGGAATACAAAGGCCCAGCGACATAAACCTTAATGTGAGTATCAAAAATCAAGACATAAAGCAGCTTATACATCAAGATGCTTAAGCGATGCCACTTGGAAGAATAAGGATATAAGATAGCGTGCGAACGTACGTCGATATGCATCAAATATGACATATGTGATAGTAACCAAAGCAGAAAAAAAAAACAAACTTATAACGAGTTTATTACAGTTGCCCCCGTTTCTCGCAACCTAGCTTCCAACGCTTGCGATCGTTCCAGTCATCTACTTGTAGACCCCTATCTTCCATTGCACCTTTTACTTCTTATCTCCACGATCTTCTTGGTCTTCCCTTTTTCCTGCGGTTGGTGGGGATCCACTGTAACATTTGGTCATCTTTGATAATTCATCCTTTCTACATGGCCATACCATTTCAGCCTTTTGCATTATATAGTTTCCAGTATGTCAATGTCTATGCCCATACGCTCTCTGATTAGTATTCCTTACTCTATCTCTTCTAGTGAGCTGGCAACATCTTTTCCAATAATTAATTTCTATTGCTTTTATTTTCGATGCGTCATTTTTATTTATTACCCAAAGCTCTGAACCATATGTAGCAATGCTTTCTATGATACTTTTGTATATCCTAAATTTTGTGTTTCGGGTGATGTGGTTATTCCAAAGTATACTATTCAGTTGACGTATTGCTGAATTTCCTTGACCAATTTTAGTAGCTATTTCTTTTGTATTCCGACCATTGTTTGTAATGTTTACACCGAGATATTTATAGCTATCAGTATTTTGAATTTGTTTGCTTCCTAGTTCTAAGTGCTTTCTTTCACCTCCCACTACTACGTACTCTGTTTTTGATGGATTAATTTATAAGCCCCACTTAGTATATTCTTCATCTATTTTTCGTAACATGTAGTGGATATCATCTTGATCTTCTGCAAGTATTAGTTGGCCATCAGCAAAATGCAAGCTGTATATGGTCTCCAATTTTAACACCCATAGGTTCACATTTTCTTTTCCAAATATCCAAAACCCCCACCAAATAAATCTTAAAGAGTGTAGGTGCAAAGCAGCAGCCTTGGCGAAGTCCTTTGGTCACTTTTATCTTTTTTGTCACTTTTTGTCCAATCTTTATTACACTCGTCATATCATCGTACAACTCCCTTACAGCATTAATGTAAATCGGTGGAATATTCTTGTCTTCTAGCACCTGCCATAGCTTGGCTAATGGGACACTGTCATACGCTTTTTGAAGATCAATAAATGCAATGTGTGTCTCCATATTATGTTCCAAACGCGTTTCTATTGTTTGTTTTATGAACATTATAAATATAATACCAAATAAGTAAATAAAGGATTTTTGTAAAATACGGGGTGTCGTACTATGGGAAAGACGAAGAAGACGAGAATGTAACCAGCAGATAACTAATACCTTTATTGTAAATTGACGAATCCATGTATTCCAAATAGCTATTTAAAGCACAGCATATCACAGAATCAGATAAAGATCTCCTAGTAACGAGCATAGTTTTCAGGTTTGACAGCAAACTTATTTGTTGGGGATCGAATTTTGGAATTTTATGAATGAGGAAAAAATTAGTTAATCAAGTTTGGCCATTGTAATAGCAGACTGGTACGCAATTGCATTGACCGACTAGAAAATAATTGTCTCTTACCATTTCTTTACCAAATAAACCGTTTGTCTTTGACTTGCCCCTATAATTTGTCTGGTATAATGCTCACAAGCTAACTATTTGCTGTTGTCATTATTGGTTGCTATAACCGTTGAACCAAAAGACGCGATTTTCTTGTCTCATATCAAAAATGTCACAGATAGAATTGACGAACTCTTAGCGAAGGATACCTCTTAACCGGTTGGTAGTTTTTAAAGAATATTTTGAAGAACATAACAATTGTGCAAGGTTTAAATAAATTAAAGAACGTAATTCGAAACGGATCAAAAATAAACCGTTGTATAACACATCATCGCACGAAGCAACCACAAATTTTTTTTTTGAAGAAACGCATGTGCGGTTTGAAACATTACACTGCGATTCAAGAACGTTTGGAGAAATCAAAGAACACTCATTCAATTTGGAGCAAAACCTACACGTAGTTTTGCGAGAGTACAAATCTAACTTATAATGAGACCTACGCTAGGTAGCTCGTCTCAGGAGTACGCCTGGTCAGGATAATAACATTTAAAACACACAAACCGAACAAATACGATCATTTCGAACTAAAACATTTATTATAAATTAAACCAAAAGGAAACAACACGCTTGAGTGCTTGACTTCAGATCTTTTCTTCGGGACTTGTTTTTTTGTTTTGCTTTTTACTTCATATGATGAATCAATGTAATTATATACAGTGATACTCTTAAGAGGTGACGCGCTCAGGAGCTATTATAGTGGTTTTAAGGCTTGTACAGCTCGCCAAGTCAGCCTGATGAACCAACAAAACAAAAATAAGAAACATGGGATCAGATGTACTATCAAGTTTAGAGAGAGATTCGAAGTAGAAAGAGCTTTAAAAGAGCTAAAAAATAATAAAACTTCCCTGTATTTCTTGCCTTCGTAGATTATGAAAAGGCACTTGGCAGTATGGAGATGAGCTGTTTAATGTAGCTGTAGAAGAGGTCTTCAAAACAACAAATTGATCACATGACATCCACGTTAATGGCAACACGTTAAACCACCTTAGATTCGCTGATGACATCGTGATTATAGCAAGCACATTCGAGGAATTACAAACTATGGTGGAGGAACTGGCAGATAGTTTCCAATTAATTGGCCTAAAAATGAATATGACAACAACAAAAACAATGACAAATACAGATAACCTCGATGTATAACTGTAAATGAAAATGAGATAAAAGAAGGCCAAAAATATATCTACCTAGGCCAAATTTTCAATATTGACAAAGGAAACCAAATTACTAGAAGGAAATCACTAGAAGAACAAGACTAACAAAGGAAAGATCTGAAAAACTGGAAGAGCAAAATGTTCACCCTGGAGCCTAACCGAGACAAATATGAATAAACTAGCCACAACAGAAAGGGAAATGTTGGCTATACGACTGGTAGATAGAAAGAGAAACGACTGGGTAAGATCAAACACAAAAGTTGAGGATATCACAACAAAAATTGCCAAACTGAAATGAAGCTTTGCAGGTCACATTTCTAGACAAAAGATCAACGTTGAAAGGCCACAATACAGCATTTGAGATCTTACAAAGGCAGACAACCAAGAAGAAGACCACAGATGATATAAAAAAAACAGCCCAAACAAATTGTAAGTATATTGTTCAGAATAGAGATCGATGAAAGAAGTTGTGAGAGGCCTATGTTCAAAAATGGAGGTGAAAAAGAAGGTTTACAATATGACGTCAAATATGGTCCGAAATATGCAAAAGGCATGCGTTTAGATATATAAACAAAGCGGACATACATAGCAAAAACACTAAACTTTATTAAATCTTTTAAAATAATGATATTGAAGGTTACAATGGTATGTGGAAGATGGTATATACACATTATAAGCATAGATAATAATACAACACCAATTAAAAACACCATGGAAGAGGTCGACAGATGAAGTGAGGACTGATGCCGGAAGGAAGAGTTATTGGGGGTGGATAAAGATAGGTATAAGGCCCGACTTAAGTTGTAGCGTCATAGGATAGAGAGATGCATATAAAAGAAAAATAGTAAAATTTGAAGAGAGATTAAGAAGCTGTTACAAATTGTAATAGTAGAAAAGAAGATTCTATACAGAATGTGGATCTTAGCGCTAGAAAATACGAAAGCTCTCCACAACCGCATCGAAATCTCCAAAAATGATTCGGTCCAACCTAAATAATCTGAAATGAAGACGAAGGCCATCAGAGATCGACCACAACAATGACCAGTGCTGCAACATCAAAAAAGTCGTCGCAACGCAATGGGATGTAATAAAGCAACACAAAATTTTTCAAATAGGTAAAGAAATAATAAATAAGACTTACTCACAATCAATTTAATTTAACAATCAGACGACCGGTTTCGCTTTCTACAATATGCAAAGCATCCTCAGGTCTCGATACAAAGTTGAAACAAATGCTGAAATAATAAAAACCCATATTAGGGTGTTGTCTAATAACGATAAACAAAGTAGATGTTGTAAATTACAATAATTATGCCAATATTACATGCCTGTGGTTTTATTTAAATGAGTAAGTTGAATAAAAGGTATAAAAGTTTTAAAAGTTTAAACAGACAAGGTAAGGCCCACAAATTGTTATAAAATAGTCTCTTCGATTGTAATAAATTAATGTTAATAATAAATGAAATGAGCAAATAAATAAAATAAACATTACTTACATGCCGGTACTCTATTAATTGATGGATGGTAGAACATGGTTGAAACTACTATGTATTGTTGAATGGAGAACTCAATTCTATTATTGCAGTTGTTTGACAGTAAACGGGAAGTTCTTGAGGAGATAGATTTGATCCAATGAAGAAGAGATATGTGTGTGATTGTTTGTTAAATGAAAGTGATGTAATATAACATTGTGTTATTAAAAGCTATTTATATTTATTCGAGAGATATATTTTTGAAATGTGTGTTATTTATTGAGTAATTGTTTTATGAAGGTGACAGTTTTATGACAATGAATGAGTTTAGATGTAAAAATTGTGTGGGTGTGCAATTATTTTCCAACTTGTAGTTATAAAATTACTTTGATAAAGTTCTATTGGCAATTAGTGAATTATTGGAAAGTCAAGTAAATAAAATATTAAAATACAAACAAATAAGGACAATTTAAACACACTAAAACAGAAAACACTTAGAAGGGACGAAACAAACATTGAATTTAAAAGGGGGAAGGGCTTTAATGCACTACATCGCAGTCTTGGGCACAATGAGTTTTTTATGTTTTATCTATTAGATTTTAGTGGTAAATTTGACAGATGTAGGTTAGCATGTGACAGTTCTTCTTCTGTTTCTCAATACTGTAAGTTAAGTTATCTAGTTTTATGAAATATGCTTTTATTAATGAATGTCTATAAATTGTTTCAATTTAGATATCAAAAGTAAATTGATGTGTTTAATATTGGCATACTTTAACAATCTTTAATTAATCAAATTTAATGTAACAATATGGATAATTGAAATACATCCTACAATATAACTAACTCAGTGTAATGTCCAAATTACTGAACAAATTAAAGTAACTCTTTGGCAACTGAACATGTACATTTTATAATCAAATGTATTTACAACATCTACTTTGTTTATCGTTATTAGACAACACCCTAATATGGGTTTTTATTATTTCAGCATTTGTTTAACTTTGTATCGAGACCTGAGGATGCTTTGCATATTGTAGAAAGCGAAACCGGTCGTCTGATAGTTAAATTAAATTGATTGTAAGTCTTATTTATTATTTCTTTACCTATTTGAAATGGACTCATACAAGCAACACATTCATGATTTTTACAAATTTTTCTTTTGAAGTGAACTCAAGCGTTATTCACAACAGTTAAAAACAAATGAGAGTATTTTCTTTTAGATTTTTTTCTTGATGTCCCAACGCAAGCCGTCTTAAAACACGTGTCGCACTGAAATAATCTTACGATGCCGTATACGATTAGCATTTTTCAATGCGTCGCACCTTGAGATATGTTTGTAATCGCGGTAAACCATGTATCATTACAAAACACTTACCGATAAGAAAAACGATTAACTAGAACCGACTAAAATAACTTCCTCTCGAACGTAAATCGACAAAAAAAATCTTCGATTAAAGACGAGAAAAAGTACAAAAAACAGAAAATGAATTCATACTCTAAAGTTTAAACACTTTATTCTTTAATATAAAAATAAATAAAAATCACAATATGTGTATAAAAATATATAAGTTTAATCACAGTTTTCGAAGTCTCTTAGAGAGAAATATCACAGTAAAATCACAGTCTTGTTATTTCTCATAAATATATACAAAATTTTTCGTTTTTATCATTTTTTTAGAAATATCCTTTTTTAGGAAGATTGTATATTCAATATTTATTACATAACATCTTAAGTTAACTGTTTTATTAGATTTAAAAGAATAAAGTAATCAGAAACATTACAGCAATGGAAAGTTTTTGAAATTATGTACAAATTTTTTATTATATATTCTCATTCAAATATTCCTTTATTTCGATATTTCAATTAAAGAACTTTCCAAAGGAAACATATATGTAAAAAGAATGTTATATGTTCAAGACAATCTGTAGCTGTATTCTTATATTTTGACATGTGTCACACGAACAGTTATGACAGAAACAAAAATCAAGATTCCCAAAATAGTGACCGCAAATCTGTCAATGGGATATTTTGTCAGTGACTAAGTCTAATAATACTCAATATATTATACTAAGTCTATACTACTTATACTAAGTCTAATAATCAGTGACAAGCATTTGGTAGACTATGTAGGGACAGCGATACAGGAACTTGGCTTTCCAAAAAAAACTAGTCCGGTTGATACGGATGTGTATGGAACGGTTACGATGTAAGGTGAGAGTTGGACAACAATACTCGGAGACATTTGAAATAAACAATGGACTAAAACAGGGAGATGCACTTTCACCACAACTCTTCAACTTAGCTCTGGAACACATAATCAGAAGTGCAAGAATCAAAAAACCGAATACAGTATTTCATCGAGAAGGACCAAACTTACTACTGACATGTGCAGACGATATAGATCTAATAGGAAATACCCGATTAAGGATGAAGGAGACTTTCGTAAGGTTTGAGAAGGAAGCAGAGAAGATGGGGCTCCAAATCAACGAAAACAAGACGAAATATATGTATATGAGCCGCAATAACCAAAGCAGAGACAGAATCGGTCAGAACATTACATCGATGACTTTAACTTTGAGCGCGTTAGAGAATTCAAGTATCTTGGAACAACAATAACTGAAGACAATAACGGATCACAAGAAATAAACAGGACAACAGAAAAGATGTCTTTTTGTCCTCCAAAACCTTATAAAATCGAAACAATTAACACGACGTACGAAGATACAGGTCTATAAAACAATCATACGACCCGTTGTGATGTATGGAAGCGAAACGTGGACGATAACAAAGGCAAATGAAGAGAGACTACGTGTTTGGGAAAGAAAAATCCTAAGGAAGATCTTTGGTCCGGTGCTTGATGAAGCATCAGGACAATATAGGATAAGAACTAATAAAGAGCTTGAAGAACTTTACTCAGACGCCAACATCATAAAAGAAATAAAGTCCAGAAGACTCCAATGGGCAGGACACCTCAGACGACATTCTGACGAACGAACAGTAAGACTGGTGTGGGAGGAAGTCCAACTGGAAGGAGACCACGCGGACGCCCTCGTCTTCGGTGGCGAGATAATATAGCAGGAGACCTAAGCACTATGGGCGTGGAGAATTGGATGGAGGTTGCTCAAGACAGAAAACAGTGGAGGCATGTTGTCGAGTCGGCTAAAACCCACGAAGGGTTGTAACGCCACGGAGTAAGTAAGTAAGTAAGTAAGTCTAATAATATATTGAAGAAGATGACTCACTCTCATAGACGACATTTGACATCGTGAAAGACATTTAGTTAGTCGCTGTTTAAAACCTCTAAATACAAATCAATGCAGACGAAAACTTATTAACCCTTAACTTGGCAACATATGTTATGATATATTATAAATAACATTTCAATTTTTTTATTTGACAATCAATAGTATTTAATATAATAGCATACGCAGAGTTAAAAACAAAAACGAAAAGGCTAGGTCTGGAAATTAACACAGAAAAAACAAAAATAATGGTACAGACGAGAAGAAATATAATCCCACAAAACATTATACATGAAGATGACATGGAAACGGTTGGAAAGTTTACATACCTGGGAGTAGAAATATATGCCGATGGAGCAGAGGATGAAGAAATACGAAAAAGGATAACGCAGGCAAACAAAGCTTATTTTGCCCTCTCCCATATATTTCGGTCTAAAAGTGTCCACCGAAATACAAAGATGAGAATATATAAAACCTTAAATCGGCCAATAGCATGTTATGGCAGCGAAGCATGGGTTCTGAAAGAAACATCCAAAAACAAACTCGACACATTTGAAAGAAAAGTACTGAGGAGAATACTAGGACCTGTGAGGGAAAACGGAATCTTCAGAATTCGATATAACAACGAGCTCTATCAACTGTATAAGGAAAGACCCCTGTCAAACTTCATTAGAATACAAAGATTGCAATGGGCCGGACATGTGATACGAATGGGAGAGGATAGGCTACCAAAACGAGCACTGAACGCCAGAATGCAGGAAAGAGACCAGTTGGAAAGCCAAGAAAGCGCTGGGAAGACACAGTAAGCAGCGACGCACAAGCACTTTTAGGAGTCCGTGTATGGAGAAGAGCAGCCACAGACAGACAAGGGTGGAGGCGCAAAAAATAAAGGAGGCCAAGGCTCATTTTGGGCTGTAGTGCCGTAGAAGAAGAAGAATCAATAGTATTTGAAACACAGTTCTTGGCACGGTTAGAGGTGAGTATACACTACCGTATGTAGCCAGCTGGAAATCGGCCCAAAAATTCTTAATTTCGCGCATTTAGTTCTAACGGTATGCAGATGGATACAGTCTCGACAAAATATCCGAGCAAGCGTGTTTTTGCAACCAACAAGGAGCAAGTGTTTATAACAGTTTATCGTTATTTATTTTACAGTGCTAATTTCTTTGGGAACTTATTTTTGAAACATTATACTGTTTATGTATAAACACATTCTTGGTTTACTGTAAATGTTTTTTTAGCAAATCGAATCAAAACTTTTTGTATTGTATAGTATACACCGTCCGATATGGCTTATTTGACATTAATTTTTTTCAGACTAAAAAAAGAAAATTGATAAAATAATGACTCTTTTGTCTCCAGTTGGTACTGAAAGCGAACCAGAAAGTAGTAGTGATGACGAACAAAAGATATTACCTCGTAATTTTTGAAACGAATCACAGAAGACACAGATGATGTTGAAGAAGATATAACTTCTGCAGCAGATATAGAAAAAGCTGTAGAAATATTACCTGTTTCAGTCAGTAAACGAAGACTAGTAGCAGCTACTCCCTCAGTAGTGTCACAATTTTCTCCAGTAGTCCAGTGGATGAAATGATGGTCCCATACAATGGGAAAAAGGCAGGATAATACTGTATGATTTCTTTCCATACGGAGGAAACAAAGTTAGCAATTAGATTGGCGAGTTGTTCTCGGTATTCAGCTAATTGGGATAATTGTTCAGCACTGCGTATTCAGGTTTAATCGCGAATGTTCTTGAGCCATGACCTCTGCGTCATTCCAATTCATCGATTGTACCTTTCATAATAAACTGAAGGATTATGTACTGGTCTCCTCTAAGAACATGCCCCAGGTATAACTTTTTTTCTTATTTTAATAGTTTTCTATTGCGTCTCTGTACCGAGTATTCGGAGCATTCCTCTCTGCAATCACATCTCAAATGCCTCTAGACGGTTGGTCGCATCAGCTTTCAGAGTACAGATCTCGGTGTCATGTAACAAATAATCCCAGGGACGAGTTTTGCACAGAGAGTTTTAGAACTTTGCATCTCCTTAAACCGTCCCAAGACCACTAGGGACTCTCAATAATGATTATGGTGTAATCTTTGATTGCACCCTTCTTGAAGTGGCCCTATTAAAACTGAACCCAGTGGATCTAGGTTGGAGTTAGTCGATAAACAATCACCAAGCCGTAAAGGCACTATAGTGACAGTGTCGCAAACGGTTATTTTGGGAGAACAGGTCCAGCACTCCATCGTATTTAGTCCTTGCTCTTGCAAGCGGGGCTCTGTGACTGTCTTTCCATAGCTACTCGTTGGAGCAATATGCACAAACGAAAGAAAGAAAAATAAAAAAAATAGGACCAAAGGGTTTCCGAGGCCAAAAGGCCAAGGATTTCTAAAACCAAAATCGCTAGTCCCTAAGCCAAAGGACAGGAAATTGCTATAGAAAATCCGAACGCCGAAACGCCAGGAAGTTCTAAAGAAATATTCCAAGTCGAACGACAAGGAACCAAAGTCTGTCCAGCAAACTAACAGCATTGGAACACGTTGATCTCATGATCACAGACGTAGAGATAAAGAATTAAAGCATCTCTAAAGAAAAAATCAGTAAATTGGTGAAACAAGGTTAAGATGGTGAACAAACCAAAAGGGCTGTAATCAAGGCCAATTTCATCAACGCCTCTGACACGACAAAATAATGTCGTCAAAGTCATTAGAGGCAATGACAAAACAAAAACAATCTTAGAAGGCCAAAGGTTCAAAACGAACAAGTTCAAATGGAAGCACAACACCCGAAAGCCAACACAAAGGGAAAAGGCCAAGACTAGAGACTGTGACTTTCAGCGAAGCTGCCGCTTCTGTTAAGGTTGCGGCAGTACTAACAAGATCCTCAGAAGCCAAGATGGATGTGGATAAACTTAAGGCAGCACAAAAAGTCATCTTGGCGAAAGGGAAAGAAGTGAAAGTAGGGATAGGGAAGAGAGGAGGGATAGAGAACGAAGAGAGAAAAAAAGCAGAGGATGTAGATATAGAGAGAGGAAACAGAGAAGCGAAAATGAGATATAGAGGTAAGGATGAAAAGAAAAACAAGAAAAGATAGAGAAGATATATTAAAGAAGGGTGAAAGAACGAGGAAACAGAGAGTATAGTCAAAAGAGAAGGGATGGGCGAGGGAGAGGAAAGGGGAAAGGAGTGAGAAGAGAAGGCAGGGAAATATGAGATAACAAAAGAGGAGAAAGAAGAAAGAGTGGGAGTGAGAAGAGATAAAGGAAGCGAAAAGAGCACAAGGGAATTTTAGGTGAAGGAAGGCAGAAAGGGACAGATGAGATAAGAAAAGATATTGGCTCATAAAATTGATTAGAACAAAAGAATTGTTCCAGATTATCAATTAGTGCTATTAATAAACAAACCAAAATTGTGACAGGTTTTCCTTTAGTATTTGAATATATGAGTTGACTTATACTTGTTATTCACAATTAACAAAAATAATTGACGATTAAAAACGAAAAATCTTTTTCATATTCACAAATTGTCGAACTTTCAACATTCTTTTTACACACACTTTCCCGTTTCGTTCTATTTTTCTTATATCCGATAACAACTGGTTTACAAGCATTAAATAATGACAGTACCTGTTATTCTGGTGGTAGTTCTGCTGCGGTCCCGAGGAATAATAGTTATCGCCAGTTCTCTGTTGGCCCCATTGCCCCTGCTGCCCTCTACCGACGTTCTTATCTTCGAACCTGTCATAGTATCTGTCGCGTTCTCTCGACTGGCGCCGATCTCGATCTCTGTTCCGCATCCTATCTCTGCGGTCGTTTCGATCGAATTCTCTGTCGTCCTCGTACTCTCTGTCTCGGTTGCGAGGCCTGAAACAACAGAAAAATACATATAATCAAGTTAAATTGTAAAGTTTGACGAAAATATTGTTTCGTATAATGCATACTGTGCATCCTCTCAGTTCATTAATAACTCATCCTGAAATTCTATATCGAAAATTATTACTCTGAAGTAAACCAAGATACAACTAAGTAGAACAGAATAGAAGTACAATAAGGTAGTATAGCCTACCCTTTGCCTATAACCTGTCTTCATCTGCAGTTACCTAAATTGCCTTCTTTGATAATGACACCACTGTAACCCAACTTAATTTAATTAACAGAACGTAAATTCCAAATACATGATAACAAATACACACAGAAGTGAAGACGTAAAGAGAAAACTTAATATCTGCCTGATATAAAAGAAAATAAAAAAAAGAACAAAATGGAAGCAACAAATCAGACTGAATGTAAAAAGATTCACTAAACAATACAAAAATTATAAACTGAAAGAACGTCCCTTGAAAAGATGGAGTAAAGAACGGACAAGAAATTCTTAAACCTTGAAATGAAGAAGAAAAATAACTAGACTACGATCAGAACAAACAGACACTACGTCATATAAACGTTAGGAAATTCGTTACGAAATGACAATGTATTGAAATGCACCATTAAGTGATCAGAAGCGTTCCATAGCTGACAAGAAAACCTAGATTAACATTAAAACAAGATAATGAATTATGCTATTTTTCATGAAGAATTAAATCATTAGAGTAGTACAACTGTCTCGACTAGACAATGATTTTAGAGCATTTCTAATAGTATGCGTAATAACCCAGTGTCCTTGTTCAATAGTCGGGTTAATGCCACTTCAAACGACATTTACCTAGAGATTTCATCTCGTTTAACATTCAAAATTTATCAATGACTTTTGAATCGGTTCGACCGATGGAAGAGCAGCAAAATAAGAGATGGCAACTTACTACTAAGTATTTATTTAAAAAAATCCTTTTCAGAATAAAATTCCACCTTCAGTGCTGCTACTAGATATATATCTTTGAAGCCACTAAACATAATCTTAATTTAATGTTATTTAATATTTAATTGGTGTTAGATTACATTGTTGCTGATAATTTTGTATTTTTAAACATATTTACTTCAGGCAAAGTAATCTCCCAACCAGAGTTACTGATCCTGAAACGCAGTCGCTAAACGGACTTTACGTAGCAATTAATCAAACTAGCATACAGCCGACTACAAGAAATTAACTTGCTCCTTGTGAATTTATAATTAGGTGTTAATTCCAATTAATCACAAACAATGGGAAAACACAGTCATTCATTATATTTTGTTTTTTATTCCTCTGAAATAGTTTTGATTACTCCTTTCCTTGCAGATGCATGTACAGCAATTGTTTTTGTTTTGAAATCAAACAAAGATCATTGCAATTCCCAAACCGGGCAAACCAAATTATAAGTCAGGAAAGTACCGCCCCATAAACCTACTCAGCATGGTATAAAAAACTATTAGAAAAGCTTCTCCTTAACAGAATTAGTCACAGGATATTTAAAAATGTTCCCACTAAAACAAGCAGGCTTTCGCGCTCATCCAAGCTGCGTGGACCAAGTTTTATCAATAACAACTTTCATAGATCTAACAACAGCATATGATACTGTCTACTATTACTGACAAATAGAACCTTCCAGGCAATAATGGAAAAGAATATGAGCATTTCTTCTTAAAGAAGATACAAATGTAATAAAAACATGTTTTTAACTCTCCGGTAACATTGGAATTGAGTACTCTGGGTTTTGTATTATTGTAGTACAGGATTGTAAGGCTGTGTGTCAATTTTTTCTGTTTACGTTTTTTATTATAGTACTAACTAACAAATCAAATTATATATTACAATAGTAACTAAAAGAAGATGTTGACCAATGTTGTTCTTCTAGTTCCATGATTGTTATAATCATGTTGACTACCTTATAGTTCTGCCATGGCAATGTCAACTTAAATCTTTACCTGTATGAAATAACCTCCTTATACATGACTCTCTCACGACTTTTGTGTGTAACTGTTCCGTTTTGTTTAGTGTGTGTATTGAGTAAATGCTTTTCCTTGCCTTCGTTGATTTCCCAATGAGTCTCTTATTACATCAGAACAACTGAGGTGCATCTAGCCAGTACACCGATGAGCGGACATCAAAATCTCTTTTTTTGCTAAAAAACATCCCATGGCGGACCAAATTCGAATACATCCCGCTCGAACACGTGACTCACGACGTCACTGCTTTTTTAGTGTATAACATCGACGATTGTCAGCGCTATTTGAACTTTACCTATCACCTTTTAAAAGATTCTTGCTGTGGTAGTTCAATACCATGGCCGTAAATTCTTCATTACTGTGAACTGGATGCATTTTACAAAGCTTCCGAAACAAAATTTCGAAGTGTGATGCTGTATAAAATTTAATTCGTGAATGAGAAAAATATCTCACATCCATGCTCTAATTATACAGCGAAACGAACTAATAACCGGATGCAAGAATTATATAAAAACCAAACTCAAAACAAACTACAGCTATACAATGCCAAATAATCACTAAGTGCTTTAACAAAAATGTTACAAAGAAAAGGCAGTTTTATCAATATAATTTTGATAAAAATCAAAAAATGTTGCTTTTATATATATTGTTTCATATTTAAGTTAGGGTACTGAACAGCCTTTGGATCCTTATAATCACCTCTCGATTTGTACAGAAAATTTGAAAATTGATAATAAGACAATCAATCTTTGCGATCGATATTTGGTAATGGTACATTGTATTGTTTGTAACACAGTGGTATTTGATCGAGCACGGCATCAAAACAACAGAGTTAAGATTACACGAAAATCCACGCTATAATATTCAGAAGTCCTAGTAAAGGAATCTCAAATTACCGCCGCCTAGCACTATATGGAGAAAGGTAGAACTAGGTCGATTTTTAGTGACAACATACCTCCAACCTCACAGCCAGAGTTCGACTGGGGCGTACATCTGTCAAATAATAACATAATAGTTGTAAGGCCACCTCAGCGAGAACAGAAAACTCGCGTAGACAAAAGGGCAGAAGCTGGCTTGATCATGATATTTAGCAAGAGGTTGCGAAAACAGTGGTAAAAGTTAAAGGACAAAGATTTGGCCAAAGTCTTCAACACTAGAGCTGGAAAATTTTGAGGAAACAGAAACAGTAAATGATTGATGGGAAGCCAACAGCAAAGTTGTGGTACAACTGGAACAGGAGGTGCAAATAAGAAAAAAAAAACGCGCTATGGCTACTGCTAAGGAAAGATCATCTGCACAACTGTATGAAGAGGTGGAAACACTCGAGGGGATGAAGAGCTTTAACAGCATTACAAAAGCAAGGATAAATCATCAAAGAACGTAACTCACGCGCGGCAGATTGAGAGTGCAGATGAAAGAATGTTCAGATCCGAATAAAGCAAAGATAGTAATGAGTACTTCAGTAAGTTGCTAAATGGTAGAATGCAAATGACAATGTAATACCGGGGTTAACGAGAGATGAGGTTGTTAAAGCTTTAAATACGATGAAGAATGGAAGGCAGTACGATCTGATGAAATGATGAGTAACATGAGGAAGACATGATGTCCAATGCATGGAAGGAGGGCGTGATGGTATCACTGTATCAAGGTACAGAGTACATTATGGATTGTAAGAACTATAGAGGGATAGATAAAGTTAATAGTCTATTGATATCCAAAATGTAACAAGACTTCACGGGCTCCCACATACAGTAGTCTACATTATGGTAACCCTCCTGCTGGGACTCCGATCCATCTTCAGTTACATATAGGCTTGAGGATGATTTTTATTTACAGCAATTTTTGTTTTATTTCTAAATGTAAGAACAGCTAATCTTGATTAAGATTAGCTACAGCCAACCACACCAATCCATACCAAAAAGGATTTGAAGCCCTCTGCAGCGCGTACGAGACAAGAACGGAGATGCCGATCCTTTTCAACACTAAACTTTTGCCCACAGAGGGCATATTGCACGATGAATTACTTGGCGACCCTCATTCATTGACCCTACCGGAAGAGGCCTACATATGTTACGAAGAGAGATATACTTATATGGAAGCGTTACGAAAATGTTAGTTTCAGAGAGCTATGCGCATTTTAAAGATAAATTTATTCTATTAATACTTACACATACACTTGAAAGATTCTGTACAATTCTATATAAGTGATACATAAAATATCAAACATCTACACATGCATAAACTAACCTTGGAGGTGATCTTACGGGCGACCTATATCTAGAACCTCTTCGAGGAGGTATAGGGGCCGGGGAACGCCTCGCAGGTGATAATTGCCTGTGCGGCGAACCTCCCATACTTCTCGAAAACGACCTCGATCGAGACCTACAATCGCAAGAGGAAATATTTAAAAACAAAACGCTTTTTTGCCACATGAAATACATTTATCAAAATTCAATTCATTGGGAAATTCAAATTCTAAAAAAATCGTAAAATGTGTCAAGTAAAGCCGAGACAGTTGTAAAAATATTTGGTGGTTGGACTGGAACGTGCCGTAGAGTTACTTTTGGGACATCTACTTTTGACATATGAATAGTAGATCATATTTTTAAATGAGAGAAAAAACAAGGATGTTCTGAACATACCAAGATTTTTTAATAGTGATTTACTCAAACTAGACTGTTGCACCAATTTCCACTAGTTGAACTATAGCAGATATGAAGATTTTCTAAAAGCCAATAATAAAGAAGCTGGGCATTCAAAATTGATGGTTAGATCACCGATCAATAGAAATTTGACACAACTAAATCGTTATACATCAAAAAGTGACTTTAAGAAAAGAACTTGAGGTCGAAATAAACAATTTGAAACGTTCAATCAAATTTGGCCATAAAAAAAGCGATCAATAACTTACCGACTTAATGAGAACGATCTGGACCGACTCCTCGATCTTCTAACCTCCCTGGCGACCGACTTCTTCGCCTCACGGGCGATCTACTGAAACTCCTGCTACGACTACGACTCCGACTATAACTACGTCTAAAGCCTCTCTGCTTGGCACGACGTTTCTGCTCGTCTTTCTCTCTCAAAAGTCTGTTAAAAGCTGCCAACGGGTCGTCTATTACTCTGGAAAACAAAAAAAATGTTGTTACAGATACATTTATCTTATATGTTCACTTCTTCGACTTCCAACGTTGTATATTCCGCCGAATTTGTGCGTAGGTCAACAAAAATATGGTACTTACCCGACCGGTGCCCTGTCTAGCATTCTTCTGTTAAAATCGCGATGGTTTCTGGAACCTGGCGGGAAATTTTGGAAGTTTGGTACGCCCAGGGGAGGTCTGGACCCATCAAACATACCTCTAGGAACATTGAACGGCCTAGAAACAATATAAGGACGTGAAATTTACAAAGATTTTTGTAAACAGACGTTGTGTATGACGTAAATAAACGTGTTTTATTTCGATTTTATCAAATTAACTTGGATTTTTAGCGTGTTGTCTTAATTTAGTGTCGATACTTAAATATACTTTACACCAATGTCAGAGAGACTGATGTTACTACAAGTAGAAGCCAACATTATTAATATAAACATCTCCAAGTCTATGCTCCCACTGCAGACAAAGGGAAGAAAGAAGAAATTAAGTTCTATCAGAACATCAACAGTATCATACAGAAAATTTCTCGACAGGAAGTTCTCATCATTATGGGCGATGTTAATGCCAAGATTGGACCTGGAGATAAAATACAGTACATTGGAGCACATGGACTTGGAGTCAGAAACGAGAAAGGAGACCTCCTAGAAAAATTTGAAGAAGACTCAGAACTAGTTGTCACCAACACATTCTTCCAATTACCACCTCGCAAGCTGTACACGTGGAAATCCCCTCAAGACAGACCCGGGAGAATTATTAAGAATAAAATAGACTACATTTTAGTAAATAAAAGATTCCGAAACAGCTTTACATATGCCAAGACTTACACTGGAGTAGACTTGGAGACAGACCACGTTCCACTAGTGGGAGTATTTCGAGTCAAACTCAAAACAGTGCAGAAAAGAAAAATCATACGACCTGCGCATGCTGAAAGACCTTGATACGAAGATGAGAGTCCCAGCCACGTTAAACGAGTAAGTGACTGCAATTAGAGAAGAATCGAAGGAAGAACAAACGATCAAACACATTACAGAAATAGTAAAGGATAAACACTTAAAGACAAATAGATTAATGAAGAAAAAATCATGACAGATGAGATTCTGAAACCAATGGATGAGAGAAGAGAAGCCAAAAATTAAAACCATAAATATATTAATAAGAACGAAAATCAGAGAAGCGAAAAAATAGAAGCAAGGGAAAGATGCGAAGAAATTGATACTCTGCAGTCAAAGTACGAATAAAAATTTATTAAGTATTATTCAATAAATACAACGAAACCTAAATTAAGTGCTCAAATTGTTTACCTTCAGCTAAAATACAATGAGAAAGGCGTGCCGCGAACACTTCTCTAACATTCTCTAAAACTTCCGGAGTTATTTGAACAACCTCATTACGTATTCTTTCTTTCAGTTCATTAATATTTTGTGGTCTATTTTGATACACCTTACTTTTTAAATATCCCCATAAAAAGAAATCAAGAGGAGTCAAATCAGGTGACCTAGGCGGCCATTCTATTGTTCCTCTTCGACCTATCCACCGATTTGGAAAGACGTTGTTTAAGTAGTTACGTACCAACACAGCATAGTGTGGAGGCGCACCATCTTGCTGTAGCCATAAATCATTTCTGTTTGGAAACAACCGGTTCAATTCTGGAAGCAAGAAATTCTAAACATCGAGGACCTGTTAAGTTTTCTTCGAAAAAGTATGGTCCGATACACCTATTATATATTATTCCCACCCAAACATTAATTTTCTCTGGGTATTGAGTACGGTACTCTTGCATCCAGTGTGGATTTTCCGTAGCCCAGTACCGATAAGTTTGACGATTGACATGACCTTTTAGTAGAAATGTAGCTTCATCAGAGAAAATAATCTTTTTTAAAAACATCGGATCTCTGTTATTTCGTTCCATTATAATGTCACAAAATTCAATTCGTCTATCAAAATCATCTTCCATAAGTTCTGGTACTAAACTTACTTTGTAGAGATGCCACTTATCCTTCTTTAGCTGTTTATGAACTGTTGAAAGATCCATGTCATTATCTAATGCTACTTGCCGTGAACTGTTATGAGGATTATCTTGAAAAGCTAACAGAACGTCTACTTGTTGGTTTTCAGATATTGGTTTTCTACTACCTTTAGGAAAGTCTTTAACATGACCAGTTTCTCTAAATTTTTTCTCAATTTTGCTTACAGTGGATTGTGAAATTGGTTCTCGACGTGGGTATTCATTATTAAATAACGCACATACTTGTTTCTGCGTACGTGTTTTATCTCCATAACCAATCATTATGAGAATTTCAATTCTTTGCGTTTCAGTTAGCTTCATGTTCAAAGATACAAAGACTTTTTGAAAACGTTTACTACAATAATACTATTAATCATTCGACAGAAAGTTAATTAAGTTTGAATGTCCAACTATCAATATTCACATTGATAAGGTAACTAGTTTTTTTAAAAAGGTAAAAAGTAGATAAAAAAGACTTTTCATTACCAGTGATGGCCTTTATAAAATTTATTTTTGGGTGTCAATAATACATCATATCAATACTCAATAAATATTTATTGTAATAATAAATGTTTAATAATTTTTTTAAACAATTACAAACATCAAATACTCAGACATATTGATATGGCTTAATAGGTATTTAAAAGACCTTTCAAATGATGTATTACAATACCCCCCTTTCTATTAAAAAATTTTAACAATGACGTCATCACGCTCACATAGATGACGTCAAAAATAAAAATGTATTCTTACGAATAGCTTATTTAAAAATAAAAATCGACGGGTTTCAGGATTTTTCTTTAAAGTCTCCGGTTTACGAAATAACGAATTTATTCCTTTCATTTCCACCATACTGTAGAACAATCGTCAATTTGAGAAATTTTCTCTACCGTGAAATTGTGTTCCGCTCGTTTTTTTTTAGATTTTAATTTAGTAATTAATTTTTTATTTTTTAATATGGCAAGTTGTAGTACTAGGGCTTTGTCTATTAAAGATAAAGTGCATGTTATAAAAGCATTTGAAAATGGTCGAAAAAGTGTTGATGTATGTCGGCAATTTGTACTTGTTAATTCAACTGTCGCCTCAATCCAAAAATAAATCCATTTTAAAATCATTTAATGAGGAGGGAGAAAATGTTAGAACGATTAGGAAGTGGATTCGTGGTGATGTAGATTCAGCTCTACTCAAATCGTTCAAGCAGTGTTGCAGTTCTGATATTCCTGTGTCCAGGCCACTTTTAAAGTAGAAAGCTACAGAGTTTGGAAAACTGTGGTGAAGATTTCACATGCTTTAATGACTGGCTAAATTAGTTTAAAGCCCGGCACTCAATTTCCTTCCCGAAATTTGTTGGAGAGGCAAAATGTGTGGACGAGAACGTGACAGGTGATTGGTTACAAAACACATGGCCACAACTAAGGCAACCATACAAGGATGAAGATATCTTCAATGACGATGAAACTGGTGTCTTACAAAATAAAGACAGACAAAACTTTAAAAATTAAAAAACTCTGTCAGTGGAAAGCTTTCAAAACAAAGAGTCACGGCTTTTGTTTGTGCAAACATAACAGGTACAGAGAAAAGAAAGCTTTTAGTTATTGGGAAAAGTTTACATCCTAGATGTTTCAAAAACACAAACACACTGTCTGTAAACTACACAGCCAACAAAAAGCGTGGGTGACTTCTGCTATTTTTGAAGAATTGAGAAAGAGGGACAAGGAACTATCTTAAAAAAAAAATGACCAATATCAACCTAGTTTTCGTACCAGCCAACTGCATGAGTGTCGTGCAGCCTATAGACCAAGGAGTCATAAGAAATTTAAGTGCCATTATTCGAAATAGCTTTTGAAAATAATGATTTTTTGTTGGACAATGGGGAACTCGTGAACATTACCATCCTTGATGCAGTTCAGTGTTTAGGCAATGCGTGGAGAGAGGTTAGGTCAGTGACAATTTCTAAGTGGTTTCGTCTTAATTGACTAGTTTCTCCCAATGTTCAGGATGTTGACGAGGATGACGAAATGTCTTTTTCAGAGTAGATACAAAAATTGAGTGTAAACCAGAGAGAGTTTGGAACTGATCTTGATTCCTACATTTCAGTAGACGATCAGATAGAAACATTTCAAGTTTTAAGTGATAAAGAAATTGTGGACAAGTGCAAAATGTGGAAATTGATGTTGATTGGCGTTGATCGTCCTACAGTCCAAGAAGCAATGAGAGCTGCTGAGACCATATCCAGGTTTTACCAGTTCAGGGAGGCATCCACAACTACCAAAGAACGTTGTTATTTTGCGAAAAGCGTTGTGAAAAAGAAAATAACTGACTTTTTTCAGCATTATAGAACTTTTTCAGTTGTAATAATAAATAATGCTGTAACACAATTTTGCCTCGTTAAAATTTCATTTTTTTCTACCTCTTTTATAACGTAATTCTGATATAGCGTCATTTTTTACTGGGCCCTTCAATGGCGCTATAATTACGATCCAATGTATTCGTATATGAAAAACACATGTATCATAGTCATACAAGCATCTTATATCAACATAGTTCAACTTACCCTGGCGGCATAAAAGACGGTCCTCCTGCAGCCGGAGGAAATCGATAATTGCCACCGGGTGGAAAAGTACCAATCGGCTGCGGCTGTCCAACGGGATAATTTCCAGGTACCGGCGGCACCTAAAAAATATTTATTTTAGGTACATACTTTTTCCTATCCACATGTTATCTATTTCACAAGAACTAATACATAATAAGTTGTGGCAACATTGCAGTATAAATTTATGTAAAACTTTATAAAAATAACAGTTTTCGTAAAATACTGATCTAAACTAACTATATCATACCAAATTACATATCGAATACAATAGTCCTGATTATAAGACAACAAAAAATGTGAATTGCTTTGTAAATTATATTTTGTAGACTGTATAGTCATTAGTACCAAATTTATAAGGTCGCACTTACCTGAAGTGGTGGCAATTGTGTTGTATTTCCGTACGTTGTCGGAGGATAGCTATTTGCGCCTGCTGGAGCGACTGGTTCATCAACTGTCGGAGTTCCAGATCTTTTTTCACGCGATCTAAAACGAAAATATGGTAAATATATCTATCAAAAGATTTCAGAATAAGGTTTGTATACTTCATGAGTTATATTGCGATGTAAAATAATGGACATTAAAGAAAAAGGAAGATTATTTTCCTAGAGTAGGGCACAAAGATTGGAAACGGACAGGGTCTCTTTAACACCGTCCAAGTGTAGCTGAATAAATATTACGACAGGGTACAGTTAATTAAGTGTACAGTATTGTGCGAATTAATGGAATCACTGTGAATTTTTTTCATTTTTTCAATATTCACAGTTGGCAACACTACCTACACAGTTGACAGATGACCAAGCATTGAAAACATAACCTTACTGTGTGTTGGTGTGTTTGAGTGTGTTTTAGGCCATTTCTTACCAAGCTTGTGTTGTTTTGGGGGTTTTTGTACTATTTTGTGTTGTTTTTGGTTTTATTCCAATATGGATATTACGCCTAGGAAGCGTGAAAAGATTGTCACGTTGAGTGAACACACTAGTATGTCACAAAGAGAGATTGCTAGAACGTGTGGAGTGAGTCAGGGGGTAGTAAGCAAAATTTTGAAGCGTAAACGAGAAACGGGATCAGTGGATGTCAAAAGGTTAGGAAAATGTGGAAAAAAGAGAAAAACAACACCAGCAGATGATAGATTTTTACTTCGAAAGAGCAAATTGGACCCAAGAAAATCAAGCCAAGACCTACAACAAGATCTAGCAGCATCAGCTATACTGATTCATGACTCAACTGTGCGTAGAAGACTTTTGGAGAATAGTAGAAGGGCAATTCGTTCACAGAAAAAACAGCTTCTAACTGAACGAATGAAGAAACAAAGGCTACTGTGTGTCAAAAAATACTCTAATTGGACTGTAGACGACTGGAAAAAAGTCCTATTTACAGATGAAACCCACTTTATAGTTCAGGGACAGCGGTCGAAATTCGTCAGGAAGTCTGACAATGAAAAGCTTACACCATCTCATATTGATCAAACCGTAAAACATCCAGTCAAGAAAATGTTTTGGGGATATTTTTCATACATGGGGGTTGGATCTTTGGTGCCAATTGAAGGCATGATGAACAGCCAAAAATACAAATCCATGTTGGAAAAGTATTTGGACAAACAACTCCAAAAATGTCAACCTCAAGGAGGAGCGATTCTTCAACAGGACTGTGCTCCCTGTCACATATCAAAGGAAATGATGGCATTTTTCAAAAATAAGAAGATTAATGTTTTAGATTGGCCCGGTAATTCGCCCGACCTCAACCCCATTGAAAATTTATGGGCCATTTGCAAAGCTAGACTGCGAAAAATCGACTGCACCACTAAAACAAAAATGATAGAAGCGGCCATTCAGGTTTGGTATCGAGATGAAAGGATATTTGACAACTGCCAGAAACTCATAGAATCTATGCCAAAACGGGTAAAAGCAGTAATTGCTGCCAAAGGGGGACATATTTCCTACTGAATGATGTAAGTTTACCTTTATAGTTTTGTCAAAATATAATTTTTTACTAAATAAACTGTTTTTTCATTAAAACAGCCTATGATTCCATTCATTCGCACAATACTGCAATTACTTCAGATTATTCCTTCGGCTTTTGGTGTATTTCCATTAAACGGTGGTTCTTTTTATTGAAGAGAACATTTTCTTTTGTAAGTACATCAATAGAAACAGACATATTAACATATATAGAACAAAAAAGACTAAAGTGGTATGGACATTTAAGAAGAACTAGCGACAGCAGATTGATAATGAGAATAACCGAATGTAGCCCCATAGGAAGGAGGAAAAGAGGACGACCACGAATATCCTGGAGGAACGAAGTAGACGACGCCATGATTAAGAGAGGCCTAAACGATGGAGAATGGGACAACAGAGAGAGATGGAAACGTTTAAGCGAGGAAAGGCAGTGAATAGTGTAGAAACTTATAAATTTGAAATAACGAAATGATTTTCATATTTTATCTCATTAGTCAGGCACTTCGATAGTCCGACACCAGTAAATTCTGTCAGTGCTTCTCTACGGGTCCCTTTACTACCCAACTATACGATTAGGTACAAAATATTATCACAATAGCACAGATTTACCGCTGGGTGTACATTCTCGCTTAAAAACGTACGATTAGCCGTTAGAGATGTTTAAAAACTTCAAGAACCTTCGAAATGAAAAAAAAAAAATCTCCGACTATTTTATTAGTTTGACTCTAGTCTTGATATGAGTCTTATGACTGTTTCTAATGTCGGATTTCCTAGTTTCGTTCGTACATTGACGTCGTCACCAAATGAGTGAGTAAGATTCGTGACATGTTGTAAGACCAATATTCAAGTTATTCTTGTAATGTCAGACAAAATAAAACATAAGAACAAAAAGAGAAATCATACGATTTCTACCTGGCGAAATCGAATTCAAATATCAGCCACCGTGCTTTCTAAAATTTGCGAAGCAAACAGCTTGATGAATAAATCGGCAAGGGAATCTAAAATTGCATTCCCAATGCCGTTCCAAATGCAGTGTAAAATCTAATACCGTCATTGTGTAAAACATAAGACTCCAGCTTTGAATAATAAACCAGGTATTTTAAAGAAGTTAGATACTGGAGAGGACATGTGCAAACTGTGAAAGAATGTGGAGTTGGCAGCGCTACACTATACGATATGTGGTTCATGAAAGACTGTTGTAAACACAATTCTACATCTGGAGAAATTTTGAAAACAAAAGCAATGCTGAGTTTTACAAAAAAAAATTCGTGACAATATTTGGTGGTTAGAATAATTAAAAACCATCTTTTCCGAAAGATGATACTGTAATGTAAACATAGCAAGAAAATAAAAAAAAATAAGGGGTAGTAGCCTAGAGAAGAGTATTAATTATTTAAGTAATTATTATATATTCCAAATTAAATAAAGAATAAACTCGATACACTTTAACATATACATTTCAAATTATACAAAGAATAACAATTTGACCTAGTTCGAGACAAGCCCGAATGTTTAAGGACGTGTATTTGTGCTTTGTGGATTTTAGAAAAGCATTTGACAATGTCAATCATGAACAATTGATAGATATTCTGCGAAAGACAGGTATTGACGACATTCGAATTGTGGCAAAGGACATTCGAATTGTGGCAAACCTATACTGGGGTCAAACAGCAAGAGCAAAAATTGGCAACGAACTCACTGAAATTGTGCAGATCAAAAGAGGTGTCCGTCAGGGGTGTATATTTTTCCGATCTTACTGTATGGTGTGGAGGCCTGGACGCTGACAGAGAGGCTCACAAGAAAACTAGAGGCATTCGAAATGTGGGTGTACAGACGCATTCTTCGTATATCCTGGTCCGAACATGTCACCAACATAGAGGTACTCCGTGAATACAATTAAACAAAGAAAGCTGGAACATGTAGGCCACATATTGAGACACGATAAGTACCGTCTACTGCAATTGATTGTCCAGGCATTTGTCCAGATTGTCCATTGTGAAAATAGACAGTAAGCGAGGGCCATGCAGGAGAAGACACTCGTGACTCCAAAATCTGCGGAAATGGTTCGGGCTCACATTGGTCGAACTATTCAGAAGCGCCGCAAACAAGATCAGAATTGCCATGTTAATAGCCAACGTTCGCAACGGATAGGGCACTTGAAGAACAAATTTTTCACTATTTTTGGAATGTTTTTTGATTACTTTGGAATTTTTTCATCAGTCTTTCTGGACATTCCTTTCACCACTTCCACGATTTCCTCGTCTGTTGACTGGAAATCGAATACTTTGGCGTCTTCTGTAACTTTGATAAGTAATTCATTTAATTGTTTTTTATAGAACCGCAGGAATTTTCATCTGTTGCTTGAGCTCCTCGAGTAATTGTTTCATTATAAGATGTTTTGGCAGCGTCGTCGATCGCACACTTGCTAATTTTTATAAATGGTATTTTCAACAATGTTTTAAATAGCCTGTACCAAATAACTAATGGTCTACAAATGTTTTATAATACCAAGTACAATTCAAGAGTCTTCTTCTTAAAATTTTTCTATTAATTACATTAATAATTTTTGAAAAATTTACACTGATGCTTAGACTCGCCAATACTAATACTCAAAACCTGTCTCTGCTGCCTTATATAATAGTCTGGAAAACAGCTGACTCAGCGACGAAAACTCCGTAAATTCTAAAAGGTCATCTCTGCATCGATAAACGTGGAATATAGGGACTTTTAGACATATCTAAGGTACAGGACCCCAATCAGTGGTATGTGACTTACAAAAATATCATAATTTGTATAATTAATTGGATATTTTCTCCTATATGAAAATAAATTATAAAAAATCTGTATTCATCTCCAGATACTTAATAGAATTGACGATTGAATACTTCCTTTTTTTTACTTTTGGACTTCTTCATCAAAAGATAATCTTCATCTCGAACAATATGAACAAAATTAAAACTTTGTTAATTTTACCGTTAGCATTAAGTGTCTTTGGAAACGCCATAAAAAGACCACAGAACGCTTGTATATGCGAGACCTTAATTAAAAATGGATTATATAAGCAAAATCCATTTGGCATTGTCATAAAGAAATATTTATCACACACGTTAGAATATTGGTTACATGTTAATCTGTTTTTATACATATAAAAAAATATTGTTACCTGGAATTACTACGGGAACGCGACCTCACTCGTCGAGGGCTCCTTCTGGGAGACAGACTCCTGCTTGGACTTCGGCTCCTACTTCTAGTTCTGCGCCTCACACGTGGAGGACCTAAAAATTCATCATTCTCAGTTAAGATACACAACGAACAATGCTCACCCAATTAAAAAAATTACACTTACGGTCTCTGGGACTCCTAGGCGAGCCCTCTTTATATTTTCTATCGTCTCGTTTTGGCGAGACACCGGGAGGCCCTTCGGTACGTTCGTTAGTACCGTAAAAATTATCGTTCTGTAAAAAAATATAAAAGTAAAAGACTAGCAATCGAAAACTATTTTAATGGCTTACCCCTGGTACATCACCGACTCTATTTATTTTGAAAGAATCCGTAGAATCTGCTTCTGAAATGATAGTCTGTCTTTCTCCATCGGCTTCCACTCTATTGGGATCTTCATATCTGGGTATATTGTCCTGTAATTTAGACGAACTGTCTGAGATACAAAGCTTCAAATATTGTTTGTACATTATTTAATTTATTTAATTTGAATTAAAAGCAATTTGAAAATATGTTTATTTTGATGTTCAACAGATATCGTTTTTTCAAACGTTAAAATAAACGACTATTCAATAAAAATTGTTGTTAATTCAAATTAAATATAATCGATAACAAAGTAATCACAGAAAAATAGTTTAAAAACCATCAATATCGATTAATACTAGATTACATGCCGTGGGTCGAGGTCCCTATTCCTGCATTCAAATTGGTGTTTGGCATAGAAATATCACCTCTATTTTTGAACAAAAAAAAAACAAAAAACAGTTCCGAGTTCAACTATATCTTCTTGTATTAAATAAAGATATCAATGACAGTGACCTCTGACTGATTCAACTATTCATGTTCTTGCCATTGTCCTGATAGAACTTAATTCATATCGTTCTTCTCTTGATAATTGATGAAGAGTATACTCACTCGTTTCTCATATAACTTGTGAAGTGTTCAATAACAATTGATCAAATTCTTTCTCTGCACAATTATCAAGTAACTCGCCATAATTGTTTTGGCATGAATACATTTTTATTGAGTAAAACATTTCAATGTTGTTATGAGAATTTATCAATTTTCATTGATTACAAACAAAATTAGATGGAGATTATTATATTATTATATACACAAAAGTGATAGAAATGTATTTATTTATAATGTACATACCTCGATCTTTGGTGGTAGAGTTGTAATTGCAACTTTTGGTGCTCGATACGTCGGTATCTTAACATAACCAGTTTCGTTTTTAAAATTTGCCACTGAAGTCCTTAAAAACCTACAAGAAAAATAACAGTTTTTAATCTTTTCACTGCAGGATATATAGATACATTTTATTTGTTCATACATTTAAGACTAAGAAACCAAACAAACTATTAATTATATAATAAAAAACATTAAAAGCAGACATTACAGTATATTTGTTGATGATTAAGTATTCTTGAATAAATTATTTATGTCTTTGTTCACTTTATTTCAGTCAACATATCCTGTTTTATGTTCCATACTATAGCAGAAGTTATACTGTGGTATTAATTGTGATCAGTTTTTCTCTCATCATTCCCTTTCAAGTTTTTACAATCAATCAATACTTGATATTACATTTGTTATTGTCAATCCAGTGGGAGAATTAAAAAAAAAAACTAACCAAGTGGGTTTTTGATATACCCTGATAAACAACGAAAAATATACATTTTTGAATAGTGGCAACAATAAAAGATGGAAAAGAGGAGTAGACTTCTTTGTCTTTGAAAACATCAGATAAAAGCATAAATTTTAACATAAAAATGCAAGAATCATAAGTATGAGTTTAAAAATAAGCAAACACCCACTGACATTAATATAAATTAATATAATAAATGCATATGTATCCACAGAACTTAAAAAAGAAAAGATTTTTACAAATTTTTACAGTGACAAAATAAAAAAAAAAAGATAATATAGTAATCATATATAGTAGCCAAAAATACACAAAAAAAAACAAATGATAAATGGAACAGAACATGTCACTTAGCCAAAATCATAAACTTAAGATTTTTAACAACCAAAATTGAACATAAAAAGTCACATAAAATAACTTGGATACACCTAGCTGACACTTTCAAAAGACAAATATAACAAGATGATGTAGATAAGAACTAACAGAGGAGTACATGCAGATAAGAGCCAGGTGATATGAATAATGAAGAATATAACAAGAGCAAGGTCATCCTTCTCCTCATTCCTTGAGCCCTTGTCAGGGTGTGGGTGGGGACACTCTAAATATTGTTAGCTTGCTGTCTCCATTGGCTGCAATCCTTCACCAGATGGACAGCTTCATGTAGGGATTTTCCCACTAGAGACTTAATTTGGTCTGCCCATTGTGTTGGAGATCTTCCTCTTGGCCTTCAGCCTAAAGAATATTTCTACTCAATATGAAATACGGAGAAAAAAAAATGAGGAAGAAACCAGCAAAAGCAAAGAATAGGAAGAAGAAAAAATAGTGACCAAATCACGGAAGAAGAGACAAAAGAAATGTACATATAGGACAAAAAATTTCAAAGCGTCAGGAAAAGACAAGTTAGTATATGACACTGATAAAACCCAAAGAAGAAAAAATAAGTGAATATCTTTACCAATTTATATAGAAATTAATATACTTTTAACTGATATTGTTAAATCCCATTAAAAATAGTAAAACAAATGCTTTTAAATTGTACAATTAAAATATTGGCAAATATAATAAATGTATGACTTCAAAGTGCATCAGGAAGATTGATGATATATGTTATTTGGAACAAATTGTAGAAAAATGTTATAGAAATCCATGTGTATTATTTTTGGACAAAACTTCTTGAACAAGATAAAAGAGACAATATGATAAATGTTAAAAGAACTACAGATAAAAAAGTTTCAAAAACAGAGTCAACTTGAAAGTTTCAAGGATAAATAGCAGAAAGTTTACCACAGACCAAAGAGTAGAGTAGAGTATTATAAACAGCAGGCACATGTACGCATTAATGAACACACATCAGAAGAGTTCGAAGTTAAAAGAGGAGTGTGACAGGGGTGTGTATTGTCACCACTACTATTCATTGCATACTCTGAAGAAATTATGAAAAGAGCTCTTGAGGGACAAACAGCAGGAATCAAGGTCAATGGAACACCAATTAACAACATTAGATATGCGGACGATACTATCATAATAGCAGACAACCTCCAAGACCTCCAAAAACTAATGAACAAGATAGTTGAGCATGGAGAAGAATATGGATTATCAATAAACACCAAGAAAACCAAATTTATGAGGATATCAAAAACCCACAATAATGGTGAAACCCTGACAATTAACGGTAGTGCTTTAGAACAACCACTATCTTGGCACAATAATTAATCACACAAACGATTACTCCAAAGAAATAAAAGTTCGAATAGAGAAAGCACATACAAACTTCAATAAAATGAGAAAGGTACTTTGTGCAAGAGAACTAAAATTGGAATTGAGAGTTAGGCTGGCAAGGTGTTATATTTTCTCTACTCTGCTTTATGGGATGGAAGCATGGACACTTAACGCGTCGACTGCTAAAAAGTTGGAAGCATTTGAAATGTGGGTGTATAGAAGGATCCTGAAGATATCATGAAACAAGCATGTGACAAACAACGAAGTTATGAGAAGAATCAACAAAAGACTGGAAGTATTGGAAACCGCCAAGACACGAAAGCTGCAATACCTGGGGCACGTTATGCGTAATGAGAGATACAACCTACTTCAATTGATTATACAAGGGAAAATCCAAGGCAAGAGAAGTGTAGGAAGAAGAAGAATCGCATGGTTGCGTAACTTGAGGGAATGGTACGGATGCACATCAATTGAACTATTCAGAGCAGCAGCATCTAAGATCAGAATAGCCATGATGATTGCCAACCTCTGTCACGGAGATGGCACGTGAAGAAGAAGAAAGAGTAGAGCAAGGGAATCCTATCTCCCCAACACTGTTTAACATGGTACTTTTGTCCAAATACTAAGGAAAGCAAATAGGAATAAGAATAATATATGTATCAATAACACATTTAAAGCTACATATACAGATGATCTTTAGACATCTAAATACACATGATTTTCATCACCTCAAGAAGCTGTTAAAACCTTTCCATTCCATGTTTCTATGACAATAGCTTCGAGTGGAGAAAATGTTCAATAATTTGACAATGAACAAATTTTCTTCAAACTTGTATTTCTTTTCCACTTATCTGATTAAAAGTATATATCCAGCTATCTTATTATCTATTTATTGTTCACTGAAATTTGGCCAAATAAACATCTTTATAAAAATTTACCTGTTAGGAATTAGCGTATCCGGAGATATCTCCTTCTCGTGGCAATCAGGGCATTCGTGGTCTTCGCTCTCCAATAAAACCCCTCTTATACACTCGTCACAAAATGAATTACCACAACATGGTATCATAACAGCATCTGCCAACAGATCCGAGCATATGCTACACAACAAGTCCTCTGGAATCTCCATCTTAGGAGGCTGGACTGGCATAGGAACAGGTTTTTGATTGTAAGCTTGATGGTCGACGATTGGGACAGCGAACTGTCCATTTGGGGTCATCATGGCGCCTGGAACTTGAGGGCCTTCCACTGTTACCATAAAACTACGAGGGATCCCAGTGCTTTTCTTTATGTCTCCTTGATCCTGAAACAAGAGACAACAGGTTTAATAATTGTTAACTGAAATTTACCAGTAAAAGGTATGTAATCATTAGGCAAGGGGAAAACTCTGTGCATGATACATCATAAATACAGTGAGTAAACTTTATTTTAAAAATTATTATTTAAAAATAATAAGAAATTTTTGTATGCAAAAATAGATCTGTAATGTAAAACATAGGAAATAGACAGTCTTGTGCAAAAATCACTATCTATAATCTACATCCACTCCATATAAAATTTTCATTATTAATTTCAAGTAATATGGAAATCAGTTTTACCAACCAATCTGTTTTGTACTGTCTGTCTGTTTTGCACTGAAAGAACAAAGTGGCATAACTGATAAACTCTATTCAGAGCATATGAACCCATTCACTATATGGTGTGACTCCAGTAAAAGCATGATGGATTACCCAAAGAATGCCTAGATAACTAGACATGAACATATGCAATATATCAACTCTGATTCACATATAAAGACATTTGTTCATCTCTTGTATTGTTTTATTCGACTGTTTCTTCTTTTTGACTCACATCTTTTTAATTTCACAGTAGCCATTTTCATATGTTCAGTAGATGTTCATACAAAATACCCTTTATACTTTTTTAACCATTGCAGGTATTGTAGATCACATTATGTACTCATTTTAAACATATATTACAGAATTTGCTCTTTGTTTCAGGGTTGTCCAATTTCTGTGATCTAATTCACATAAAAAATTTGCTTTTTAATCTACCTTTCTTCTAGTCTTCACTTTGCAATTATCTTAGATAGGCTTATAAAAGGAAAGTGCAAATTTTGAGCACAATATATGTGGCATCCACATAATAGCTTTCAAAAATGACGACATTGTGTCAGTAAAGCTAAAATTGTCCTCAAAATTTGGCATATTCAACAAATGTTTTTCACATTTTGTAAGAAAATTTTTTTAAAAATGCAAAGAAGTAATATGATATCTGCCAACTAACAACTTACCTTATTTAAAAAAAGTAATATATATTTTTTAATATCTACAGATTTACAGTAAACAGAGTAATAGGGTAAGTAAAACCTGTAGCCTGCTAAAAATGCTGAAAGCTATGACGTTTTTAAAAGCTAAACTCTTTTTAAGCCTATTACTGTTATCTGTGCTTTATTTTTGGTATTTACTGTAAAGTACACAAATTTTATCAATATTTACAGTTATAGATATCTAATTTCTTTATTTAGTAATATGTTTCCACTGTTCTAATCCAGCTATAGATTTGGTATATATAATGAACTATAATAATTTGCAATATAAACAAGGCAGCTAATTTTAGCAGCTGTATTGGCTATATACAAAACAGTACGAAATAAATTAGATCTAAATGTTTTTAAACACCTGTTTATTAAATTCTTATACAATGTTTTCATTTGAAAGCCCACACATTTATTTCAACAGAAAATAAACAATAAAAATACACATAATTCTACATAAACTGGTATTTTACTAAAGAAATGTTGGAAGCAAATTCATTTAAAAGAACAATAGTAAATTGACTACAGATGTACAATCAGACTACAGATGCATGAATATTGTCCATAAAAGAAATGATAAATAAATAAAAGTTTGTGTTTACACAATTATTATAATCATATTACAATATATTTACATATTAATAGCCAAAACAAACTACTTTAAAAATAAATTTTAGTTAAAAGAAAAGCTCCACACATTTACTGGCTTCAAATTATGTATTTCCACAATATATTAAATCTTTAGTACAACTGCATTAATTAAAAATGTTTTAACACATTTAAAAACAGTTATAACAACTAAAAAAAAACTGAAATTAGAATAATACGACCAAATGTGACAATTGCCTAAATAAATATGTTAAAACCAGTAAAAGCACCTTTATATCCAACCAAAAAATTAGCATAAAAATGATTGGTTTTGAGGAACCCGAGGAAGGAAAGAAGGTTTCAGTGTTAAAATGAAGACAAATACATCACCACAAACCATATTTTATTTAAATAAAAACTGTTTTGACAATGATAAAACATTTTACAATGGAAATACATACCGTTCCCATGCCAAAAGTACAATCTTTAATCCAATGACCTCCCTGATGACACTTGTAGCATTTGTAGTTGGCTGGTACAGGACCTACTTGATTAGAACCACGGATTTTTGTGTAACTGGAAAAATATTAACAATCAACATTGTGTGTATCATGTATAAAAATGTATTAAATATGTTGTGAAAAAATAGCAAAAGGGAATAGCAAAAGGTCATTAATGACAAATTAATGAATACAGAATATGAAGAGCCATATAAAAAGAAAATTAACAAAATTTGGAATGATACATATCTGTGATCTACAATGAAAAGTTAAAGAACAAAAAAAAAAACCTTAAGTAAACACTTAGGATAAGATAATCTGATTGAAACAGAAGTATGGATAATAAAACATAAGATGAAAATATATTTACTGAATGACATTGTTAGAGGCTTTTCAAATAATACAGAAAAAACTAGAATTAGAAAATGTAGCTCTATGTGAGAGAATCTTGCACTCAAATGTTTTGTTGATTGTAACAGCTTACAAAAGGCACAGAATAGAGATGAACTCTTAGTTTATTTATATAATCTAAATAAGACTGTTGTGAATCACAAACAAAACAACAAATTGCAACTTACTTGCTGGGATCATAGTCTTGAGTGGATTGTGACATCATAGCCTTAATCTTGTCATCTTCTGGAGCATCCAAACTTGATAAATCAATTTCTTTGGCTATGGCCCACCTTCGTCCAATTTAGTAGGAGGTGTGTTATCACCTCCGTATCCTTCCCAAGATTTGTTCTTTTGGGGTATGATAGGAATTCTAGCGATGAGCAGAGAAGCATTTTTAGAAATTAAAGTGTTTTCGTCTTCATACACTGAATAGATAAAAATTATGATTATTAAGACGTTAGAGCACTTTAATATTAACACATACCTTCTTTAGTTTGCGCGTTAGTGACCTGTAAATCAAAATCAGTACTTTTTCCGATGCGTTTCTGTTGTATTATAGCATTCTTCAGATCTTTCACGGAAATATGTAGGCCATCAAATGTAACCGTATCATACTCTAGAGCTGATTTGAATTTGTAGTGTACAGACATGCTATTAAATAAAAAAACAAAACTACAAGAAACTATAATAAGCCAAGAACAAATCAATTACGTTTACATAAAAGTGCAAAATGGTTCTTATGCTCAACGGGAAAAGACAATTTGAAACTTTAAAATTACCTTTTTTAAACCGGTAATCCTAAATATATAAATAGTACTAAGTGTCTGTCACAATTTGAATGTTATTTTCACAATTTTCGACATATTTAAACTACTTTAATGAGAAAATACCGCACGAGAAAAAATAATATAAATGGCGTCGCCTCGCCATTCATTTCTGCCAACCTATTCCTGTCACTGTCAGACATTAAAATTTTAAAATGTCAATGATAAAATCCAATAATAAAGTATTTTCAACTATGAAAACATTCTTTTTTATTTATTTTTATAATTAAAAGATCGTGTATATGTTAAATTATTAACAAATATTAATTAAAATAGAATTATATAGTGTCTAATAATATATAACCAACTATACAAGCTATTGTAGTAAAAGTTGTCTAAATTTAGAACGTCTTTTGAACATTTTTGCACCTGTCCACAGCCACCTTTAAGGTGGCTGTGACCTGTCCTATTATTATGGTTATTTTTCACATTCATAACAACCTTTTCACGCACAATCACTTAAATCACCTGTCTCTGTCATTTATGTATATCTAATAATTTCAAAGATGTAATAATTCTTATATTATGGAAAGTTTAAAAATCTTATTAATAACCTTAATTAATATATTTCATTACATTTAAAGTTTGAACAAAAATTTTAATTACTAATTGCTTATAAATCATTTTACTTTTTATATACATAAAAAGTCTACTTTTGAAAAAGTGTATGTCTAGTTTGTCACTTAATGAGACAAAAACTCTTAAAAAAGAAACAGAAAAACGAATAAACGTTATACTTCAACTCAAACTTGACAGTATTGGGTGTATACACGTTTTTAAAAACCGATTTATTTTACTTCTTGAATTAAAATCCTTACCTTTCTGTGATACATTTTACAATTTTACCAAATAAAGACAGTTTTTACTAAGTTATTAGAATATTTTAACATGGCGACGTTTCAAATTCACGAAGATATTGAAAATATAGGTGCTAGGTCCAAAAAAATTATGGCTATGAAGCAGCCAATAAAGAAGGAAGTAGGAAATAACTACCAAAGGATTCCAGTCAAACAGTATTTTACTAAGAAATATGAAGAAAATAACGTGCAAAAGAAGAGTTTTTTTAATAATAGGATACCACTGCAAGCACCAAAGGCACAGAATATTTTGCTGGACATTTCTTTGGATGAAAATAAAGACGTAAGTGCGTTAGTAATTTGTTTGAATTTACGTATACTTCGCTTATGTTGTCATTATACTAATTTGCTTATTTTTTGGTATCACAGGAAGAAGATATCAATGGATCATTTTTACTCATTGAGAAGGAAAACAAGATAGAGACAGTGAAACAAGAGAAGGATCCTTTTCCTGTAAGTCTTTTACACAACAATGAGTATAGAGAGGTAAGTGACGTTGAATTTTTAATTTAAAAAAATTACATACAATATTTTAAAAATACCATGTGTCTCCATAGTCTGAAATATATTTTTGGACGATTCGTTATAGGTGTGATATATTTTGCCGCTATTGATATATACGGGAGTTAAATTACAATCGAAATAAAAATTTACTGTAGATCAAAAACGCTTTTGAAAATTTTGCAAACGTAAACAAAACGCTGTCTAACATTTCAACCAGTGGCGTGCTAGATTTAAGGGATATTTCATTTGATATTTAAATTTTCTGCGCATTTTTAAAAAAAAGTAATAGGTAATCTTTTATGGAGATAAAATAAACAATTGTGCGGAAATTTGATATTAAAAAAATGCTTGTAAATATTATGTTAATTTACAAATTATGATTTGTAGTGTTATTTGCTTGTAATAACGAGGTTAAAAATGATATTTGTTATTAATTAAATCGGTTATTTCGAGAAGGCCACAACTCCAGAAATGTTAATTTTACAGGAAACGAAAAAAAAAAACGTTTTATTTTGGTATTAATGAAGATATCTTTATCTTTTCGGAGTAAACTCTCAAAATGTGATGCATGACGAAGTTTCTTTAACAAATCCAACATAAAAAAGACATAGGTACACTGTAAAAAATAATTTAGTTTTTGGAGTTGTGGTCTTTTCCAAACAAACACTGATGATTTTGTGATTTATAATAGAAAACTCCAATATTATTAAGGAAAAAATTTATTAGGTGGCAAAAAACATGTTTTTTTAGTAATCTTCCTCTGGTGGTTCATCACTATTAGTGGTAGGCCATAAAATCAGCTCATTATAAAAAAACATTTTGTCTTCTAACACATATTGTACAAGTTTCTTGACGTTGTTCATTTTTTTTCGAATTAATAGGGATTTTTTCTGTGTAAGCAAACTCTGTTGGAAAACTAGGACAAACTCCAGCTGGTTTCCCCAAAGAAAATTCAGGAAACATAAGCCCATCGATAAATGGACGTACTTTAACAATTCCCGGTTTTTTATTGTCATATTCGAACTCATTATATTGAGAAATTTGAAAAGTTGTTTTTTCATGTTTGGTTTTTTCCCATAGGAGTCAATGGAGAGTACGGTTTTGTTATAATGCATGTGCCACCATTTTTTGAATTCCAAAATTGTTCCATTTTTTACCAGTTCTATAGAAAAAAGAGATTTTCTTGACGGTTTTTTTTATCAATTCGTAATATTCTTCAGGAAGAAAAATTCGGTCCTGCTTGCGAATGAGTCTTTTGACTACCCCAAAGTCTCTATCGCACGAGAGGAATGAGTGGCATCCGATTGGAAAATAATAAAAAATGTGATTGAATTTTCCTGACGAAGCAAGAGCAAGATGGAATTTTATTACCGTGTGGTTCTTATTTTGGCCTGCACAACCATCTGAAAATATACGGACCTCTTTTACATTTTCAGAAACCTCATTTTCAAAATAATTTTTCAGGAAGGTGCACACTTCATTGGGTCCTTTGTGGGCCTCGCCCTCGCGATAGGAAAAAAAAATTAGTTTCTCCTGTTTTTAAGCTGGTATACTGAATTAAAAAAACCCGTAACTGTCGATATTAAAAAAAATCCTGTACAGGTATGTCAGGTATCGGTAAATTTTGCATATAATCCATGAAGAATCTTAGTATCTCTCCCGTCTCTGAAGAAAGTTTTTTAATTAGCTCTAGTTTTTTATAAAATTTCTTAGCCCTATTTTTGTGAACTAATAGTTTTGCAACAGCAACTCGTTTTGCAATGTCTTTGAGAGTGGTAATTTTAACTTTCTGGCTAAGTTCTTCACAAGCAAAACATACATCAACTTGAGGACGACCAAAAGAGTATGTAAAATTTTCATGAAAATACTTCAAATAAAAACTGTATTTCACTTTAGATTCCGGAAATTTTTCGATCAACATTTTATGCATTTGTTTGATATCCAAAGTAGCAGGCAAATACTTTTTTACTATATTAGCATAATGGACTTCCGTTACATCAAACGATTGTATGTGCTCACGTATTTGAAAGTATAATTCATCTGGTATCTCTATTATCTCTTGGAGTGGATCCAGTCACTAGTAGGTGGCATGATCTTCTGACATGCTTTTCGCCAACACCATATAAACTTAAGAAAGCTTTCTTACATACTTGCTTACGTACTCATTAAAAAAAAACATGAAACAAAAAATGATCGGGTCTCTCAATACGTTTAATGGCATTCTGAGATTTTCTCATTCTCTTGAGTGAGTCTTGCCTTTGATGAGTCTTGTTAGTTTTTGTCATCAAAGTCATGTAACGACGTAACCCAGACAGCACAAGTACGTCCCATGGACGTCCGAAGGATGTACCTCATTAAATGTTCGGAAATCCAACGGACATCCGTTTACATAATTTGGACGTCCCCGGGACGTCCAATAAGACCTAAATGTTACCAAAAAGTACGTCCCCCTGGACGTTCATGGGGACGTACATAGTACATATACAGAACTTAATACGGACTTATATAGGACCTAAGAAGGATGTATTGGGGACATCCATTAGTCCATGGGACATCGACTAATAAAGGACCTAAATGAGGATGTATACAGGGTCTAAAGGAAACTTACAAAAAACTAATAAAATGAAAAGCAAAAATAAATGGGATTTTTATTTATTTTTAAGTACATTACTCATACTTACTTTACAAATGTATCAACTCACACCACAACCACAAAAATTACCTATAAAATTCCTATATACCTACTTAATGACTATAATACATAGATAAGAGGGTTAGGTTAGGTTAGGTTACTATAATAATAAATTACCAAAGTATAAGCTAGTATCGAAAGCAATAAACTACTTCTAATTACAACCACAACCACAATGATTATAATTCAAGAAATAAAATATTCCGAAAATGCTAGCTAAAAATAAAAATGCGTTCAAAAGAAATATAAATACAAGGAGATAAATAGAAGCGTCGTTAAAACATAACCACATTCTTCTTTCATCTTCTAATTTTTAAATTTCAGTTCCACTGCAGAACAAAATTTTAGAGATACAGCTCTGCTATAGGATAAAGATTTTTCTCTAAAAGGAGCCTCTGTCTGTTTTCGTATAAATTAATAATATTTAAAACTAAATATAACTTTAAAATAAAGTTTAGTAGGAAGATATTATATTTTGTAAAAAATATGCTTGAGTAAAAAAATGACACAGTTAACATATAGAATACATCCCTAATGGGACGTCCCTCGGACGTCCAAAAGAAGTACCGGGACGTTTGGACCTTAAAATAGCATAAAATGGACGTCCCAGGGATGTCTTGTGCTGTCTGGGAAACAACGTATTCTTGTGATAAGACCCCAACAACTATAGAGGTATAAATCTACGGAACACCGCACTTAAGCTTACCACAAATTTCAGATCCGGAAAATCCTGCGTAGACGCCGTATTTGTACTAAGACAAATCACAGAAAAGGTCATCGAGTACAATAAACCAGCATATCTATGTTTTATAGACCTGACAAAGGATTTCGATTGCATCCAAGTCGAACACGTCTTACACCCAGTGTATAAAAGAAACAGACCAATCAATATTATACAAACCATCCAAAACATCTACGTCCAAAATCGAATACAGGCAAAGATAAATGGAAAACTAACACAGTATATACCAAGCAGTACGTAAAGGTCATGGCTACAGAATGGGGAACAAAGAAATCCAAATATTATGTTATGCAGACGACGCCGCATTAATCGCCGAGACAGAAGACGAGTTCCAAAAATTAACACATATCTTCAATACAACGGCTAAGAAATACAATACGATAATATCAGCAGACAAAATCAAATGTATGACAACATCTAAATACCCAATACGGTGTAAAATCGAAATTGATGGGAAAATAATACAGCAGAAGCAAGGAAGCAATCTGGAAAAGAACAAACACCTAAGACAAGATACAAAAACAAGAGAGATACAAGAAGCAGCAATTAGACCTATATTAACATACACGGCAGAGACAAGACCTGATACATCTAAAACGAGACGACTAGTAGAAACAACAGAGATGAAAATACTCCGACCAATATCAGGAAAAGTCTATTGGATAGGTAGAGAAGCGAAAATATAAGAAGAGCATGCAATATAGATGACATAAATGGATGGGTGACAAAACGAAAACAGGAGTGGAACGAACATATCAGTAGAATGGCAGAGGATAGAATAGTACGAATAGCACGAGATAAGTCACCAAATGGACGAAGAAGTATTGGCAGACCAAGAAAAAGATGGTGCAATAATTTATGAGGCTAATATCGAAGAAGAAACAGGCTTTAAAGCCTATATACTAGAAGGAAGAAGAAGAAGAAGAGAAAAGTAAAATTTTTCTAAAAAAGTATTTATATTAAACTGTTTAAACAAATTACTTGGTTAAATAAACAATTCACAAAATAATCAAATATAGGTACTCCATCTAATTTGCTTACCGTTGCACGTCATCTGCGTCATAGTCCGTGAGGTTACATTACCAACACGAAATATTTAGGCAGTAGGTGTGTTGTTTTTAGAATCACTTTGCCGAGTACACTGGCATTACCGTCACTAAACATATTTTATTATACGCATAGAAATGATATTTAAAGATTTCTATTAATGTTAACTTAAAGAAATACCCAATATTATGTTTCATTTAATTTGTATAAATGCATTATAAAGCGTTTTTATGAAGAATATTTGTTAGAAACATACTGTAACTGTAATCGAACGAAGGTGAAATTGCTTATTTAACAGTTGCAAGAACTTTAAGGCGAAGAAAATGAAAATGGAGATGGCTGGGCCACACACTCCGTAGACCGCCAAATGACATTGCCAGGACAGCGCTGGATTGGAATCCCCAAGGCCGACGGAAAGTAGGCAGACCTAAGGGAACTTGGAGAAGGACAGTACTGGACGAAGGGAGAAAAATGGGAAAATCCTGGCTTGAAATCAAAGCACTAGCCAGAAATAGAGTTCGCTGGAGACACTTTGTGGAAGCCCTATGTTCCTCTTAGGAATCCTGGGACTATATATTTAACAGTTACGGTGTTGACACTTTTTGTACTTTATTATTTTGAATTTTAAAGTGAATATCTCTTGTTTTATATTTTTACCTATTTAATAATTTTCTCTTCTCTGTTTTTTCTGTTCTTTTTCTAGAACAAAATTAGTGTGTTTTATTTCAAAAATGTCACGTAAGAATTTAAATAGTCGTTGTAAAGAGATGGTAATAATAATTTTGCTTAAACTTTGATTAAAATGGAGTCAGGATTTTTTTATACTTTGGCAACTATGTCAACTTCGATCTCTGTCAATGATAACGGTAAGTAAATTAGATGAAGTATACATTTTTATGATATATGCCAAGAGATACGCCAAATTAAAGAAAAAACATCAATTTAGTTGTTTAAAACAGGATATATTGTAACTTTTATAAATTTGAATTTAAGAATCCAGTTTTTGACATAGTAAAGCTGCTTCGCTTTTAAACTCTTTCAAATTGTTCTTTTTAAATTTCTTATTGTTTATAAATAAAGTTCCTTTGATATTTTGAAAAAAAAAGAGCTAACTTAGGTTTTAAGGGTCGTAGGACATTACGTTTTTTTTGAATTCATGTAAAAATGCCAACATGGCGAATAAAAAATTTACTTCTCAGATGTTATTGCGTCTAGTTTCCTCAGTCTCTAACTTAAATTTCTTCTTTTTTGGGAGTTTTGTCAGCGTTTTGTTGTTGTTTTGTGAACACATACTAGCTGATCCAGTATTTTGTAGATTATTCGCTTCTCCATTGTCAGTTTCACGGGAACATCTCCCAGGAATTTTCGTGAATACTGGATTTCTTTCAAAATTCATTATATAAAGAATTTTTTTGCATATAATTTATCGGGCTTAGCCTTTAGTATTTAAAAACCAAAATAGATCTTACATTGTTTATCTATTGGTTATAAGTAAAAAATGACGTTTATTCTTTTGCATATTTTTTGTATCACATGTTTTTATCACAAAATTTATCCAAAACAGTTGTTAGATATCTGTATAAAAGAGTGTCACGAAAAATGCTCTTAATTTGCAAATTTCTCTGATTTATTTGGCCGTTATCAACCTAACCTATTTGTGATTTTACAACTTTGGTTTGATTTCTTAGTAAACGTTTAATTTATTGTTGTTTTTTATCTTTAGGTTAGAAGTTTACCTTTAAATTTGTTCTAAATACGTGATTTGAATTTTAACTTTGGTTTATTGCACAATTTTCAGTGTTTATATTAGAGATAAAATGAAATACGTATTATCAATCCAACTCAATGAATATTCACGAATAAAAAAAAAACAACCATTAGCTGATAGTACTTAAATATTTAAAATTCTTTATCATTACCTCAACAACGGTTTTTTGTAAATCTTAGCTCGTTCTATGATTTTCCTCCATTCAGTTTGTGGTAACTTTTCTGTGGGCCTTAGCTTGTTTTATGATTGTTCCATGTATCTAAGATTGGGCCTTCATTTTGACCTTCTTTGTACTGACCTTAGTATTTTCTTTGCTACTTCAGTCTTCTGCATCCGTTCGACATTATTCTCTCTAACGCAAATAGTACATTTCTATAAGTGTCATTAAAGTACTTTCAAATCAATATATGTTTTTACAAAATGCATTCATGAAATTCTACACAAACCTTTAAAAAAGGAAAACTATAAAAGAAACAAATCCTAAGGATCGTTTTAATCTCAATATTGGATGATTATACCTCTGCTTCTAATGACGTTCTGGTATCTGCAATTAATGCTTAAAATAAGACTTCGCTACAAGTCCTCCAAGTTGTCGGGTTGCTCCGGTTACGATCCTAATTGACTCCCAAGCATAACCCAGATATACCAGAATTGTTTACCATTGTGCTTGCTTTTTCAAAAATAGAATTAAAAAATTCTTCATTTCTTTTATCACTTCTTAATTGACGAGTTCTCCTTATCTGGTTTAAATAAAAATTAATATCTACTAATATCTCAAAACTTTTTTTGAAGAACATCATATAAAATATCTGTTATATGAAAAATGTCACTAAAAACTGTTACTAAAAATGTGAACTCAAAATCATTTAAATCTCTTAAAAACCCTTTAGCCAGCTGAATTGATTTGCGGCCTGACCCTTCGGAATTCATTATATTATCAAAAACCTCTTTTAATTTTTCCCAGCCTTCAATAATTACACTGATTAATTTTGAATTAGACGACCATCTTGTCTCTGTAATTGTTGGCATACGTCTAGCCGATGTAGATGCAAGAGCGTACGATCGTTTTACTGAACTATGAAAAAACGATGGGATTCCGGTAATAGTTGCAAAAAAAAATCGACATTTTGATATTTTCTTAAAGCTCTGTTGCAAAACAAGATTAAGTCGATGGGCTTATAATAAAGTGCATTAAACAAATAAACTTAATACTGTGACTAAACTAAACTAATAAATACACTACATAAACTATACTATATATCAAATATCTATATAACAGACTAAATTTCAAAATATTGTCGCTGAGAGAAATTTCCGAAAAATAGGAATACTACATACACATTAAACTAGTGGGTGAAGACGGATAGTTTATTTTTCAAATGATATGCACTGCCCAGTTTTCTCAGTTGCCATGGCAACTGTGAACGTGAACGCTTGTGCAGATGGATTCCGCATTTCAAAAATGATATTCACCTAATTCTGAATCGTACACGCAACACGGCTAGTGACACAGGTCAAGAGTTGACCGTCAAGTTCCTACCGCACCGCTAAGAAAGCTAGCTATCTTTTTTAATTTTTAGATTAATTAATAGGGAATAAATAATTAATTTCAGAATTTAGATATAATAATGTTGCTTTTATTTTTTATTTATTTGTCTCAATTTAATTCTATTTTTTTGGTGAACCTCACCTTCACCTGACCGGCCGCCGCTACCTATTAACAACAAGGAAATATGTATTTAATATATGGGTCGAATATTTTAACCAGACACTTAATATAGAGAAGAAGATAACCTTAAAAACAAAAGAGATGAGGTAAGGGGAACATACTAGAGGGAAGAGGAACCACCATCGATTCTTGAAGTTAAGGATGTGGTTAAAAAACTAGCTAGAAACAAATCACCCGCAATAGTTAATCGCCCAGCTGAACTATATAAAAAAGGTGACAATAACACCATAATGGCATTAGAGCAGCTTATAAAATAAATATGGACACAGAAATCTCTCCCCAACGATTGGAATCTTGGCATACTTTGCACCATACACAAAAAGATATCTATCTTGAATGCTCTAACTACTACAGAGGAACCAAAGAGTTAAAGTTTTATGCGGTTTAAGTAAATCACCCCCTATACATTTATATATTTATTGATAAATGATTTTGGCTTTAAATGCTGCATATTGTTAGTTTTTGTAGTGATTTTCCGGGATGAGTTAATTATTGCAAATAATTTTCATTAATTATTTCGATATGTCAATTTTCGAGAATTATGTTGGTAGATAATTTATGTATATATACTATTGATTAATTTAGCGGTTTTATAATTAGAAAAGTAGGGATGAGTGTGGTAAAAATATGTTTTATTAATAAAGCTGTTTCTTTTTGTAAGCCAAGTCGAGTTTGTATTTTTTCATCTAATCTCTAACACAAGTTTCAGGATTTGTTAAAACTTATTTGGCTAGTAAAATATATTCAAGTTGTGTGTAAAGAATAAAAAATCCTTGTGAAAAACGTGAAAGTGAAACTGAATTTCTGAAACTATAATTTTCAAGATTTGTGTTGTGGAAAGTTTCAAATAAGTATTTCTTCGCCCAACTATAAGAATTAGTACAATAATGACAAGTGGAAATCCACTCCGTCCAAATATCCTGTATAAATATTTGATCCAAAACCTTCTAAAGCCCCAAGTGTCACGTAACAAGTGTCCTCTTGCCACCTCATAATTTATACTAGTTCATAATTACATAAAACTGCTAGATAAATTCGTCTCTTCATCGAAGGCATCAAAATCCACAATTAAATCGTAGCGACTGGATCACTGGTTGGTCTAAGTTACATGTTCTTTGCATCCAGAATTTCAAACAACAGAATATGCATCTGCCTCTCTACCAAAAGCATAGTCGATACGCTTCTTTATTCCTATAATTATATTAACATAAATGAGTCACACATAGAGATAAGAAGACTAATCACACCAGCACAGCACAAAGGCTTGTAATTTCAAACGTATGCCCTACAATTCCAAACAATATCATTAAATCAGAATTACAAAAATTCGGCATCATTGCACTTTCCAAGATGCCTAAAAGTGAGTGTGATAGAAACCGAATACAGCCACGTTCTAAGCTTCAGGAGGCAAATATTTATTTCTTCCCTAGAATATACCTCCATTTCTGACTCCTTCAAGGTACTCGACAATACCACTTATCGTTTATTCCTCTCAATTAAAGGACTAGTTCTAAGTGCGAAACTATTGGACATCAGGATACAGATTGTCCCAACGTAACAATTGCTCCCCAAATGTACTCTCAGAAATCCCTCCAAATACGACACCTAAAACATACGATATAGACCCTGAAACAGCAAAACATGGAAACGGACTGTATACCATAACTGAAACTATAAAAAACTTAAGTCAACGATCTTTACCAAAAGAACCGTTATCAAATCCAAATAATTATTAATAATCCTATTGGAACTGTAGTTCTGCAACCTTTAGTCAATATTAACAAATAACTTACTTATATATCTACTCCAGTTAAAAGACAAATTTGATCCTTACATTACATCGTCCAAAATAACCCATAAAACCCACAAATGAACGCAGATCAGTAATCCTTCTACCACATATAAACAAAAGAAAAAACCAACCATAACCTCCAACGATGACATTATTTAAATAAATAAATAAATATAATAAATAAATAAATAAAGAAGAAAGTTAGAAGAAATGTATACCACCTTCTCAAATGCCTCAAAATCTATGGGCCTGCAAGTAAATGAGGAGAAAACTAAGATGATGGCATCAACACCCAACAATAAAGTTAGGAACATCGGTCCTCAATTCACGGTTGACAACTCTACCTTTGAAGTGGTTGACAAATTCACATACTTAGGCTCCCTGATCACCAAAGAGAACGCCATAACGGAAGAAATCAAGCGAAGGATAATAATGGCAAACAGATGCTATTTTGGACTTAATAGACATATTATGAGAAGTAGAAACTTAAGCCAAAAAACAAAAATAACTATATACAAAACCCTTATACAGCCAGTGTTGACATATGGATCGGAGACATGGACCATCTTCAAGGCAGACGAAGACCTTCTGCTTATATTTGAACGAAGGTTCCTGAGAGGAATATTTGGTGGCATCTATGAAAATGGTGTTTGGAGGAGGAGATACAACTACGAGGTATATCACAGATATAAACAAATATTTGGTGGTAAAGACGTAGTATCTCTTATAAGAATAGGAAGACTAAGATGGACAGGACATCTAGCAAGATCACAGCAGAACAACCCTCCTATAAGAATCCTTATGTCACAACCCGTGGGAAGCAGAAAAAGGGGTAGGCCAAAACTCAGATGGAAGGATGGTGTAGATGAGGATGGTAGAAAAATAGGCGCAGCAAACTGACAACAGTTGGCAATGGATAGAACTGTCTGGCGTAATAGACTTGGGAAGGTCGAGGCTCTTTCATAGGGCTGTAGCACCATTGATAATGATGATGAAATAAATAAATCCCAAATTTTGTAAAAATGGAGATAATTATGTACACTCAGATGCAAAAAAACGCAACGGAGTAAATTTTGGCCAAATTAAAAGTATTTCAGTTTTTTTATTTTTATCCTTATTTTGATGTTTTTTTAGCACACTGTGTAAAAATTTATAAAGTTCAGTTAAAGTATTACCCAAGTTTTTTGTTTCATGTGAAAATATCTATTGGTTCGTTTTTAGGAGCGAAATGACTTTGCCACTCACAATTAACGACTTTTTCTATTATTACCAATATTTTTTGTATTAATTTGTAATATCACGATAGGGGCGTTGGTGACTGATATCGAAGGAATATCATATCGAAACTCCAGAAGCACTCTATTTAAATAACCATTAGAAGCAACGACATGATCTTGGCTTTAATGAACCATGATACCAATACCAAAACATAAAAAAAAACTTAAATGTAATTTAACCTAAGTACGCAAATAACAAAAAAAAAACTACTAGAAAATAACTTAATATCTTGTATTGCCTCCCCTAGTCTCCATAACTACCTGTACACGTCGGCTCATGCTATATATGAGGTTGTGAATATCATCTTGCTGGATGTTTTGCCATTCCTTTTCTAGACCCAAGTGAAGTTCATTACTTGAGGCTGATGCGACTTTGCGACCTGTAATATTTTTACTAAGCATGTCCCAAATGTACTCTATTGGGTTCAGATCTGGCAAATACGCTGCCCAGTTCATTTTATTAATACCAACTTCCTTTAAATATTGCGTGACATACATTGCAGAGTGGGGTTGCGCATTATTTGCATTAATAGAAAATCATCGCCGATATATTGAGACAATGGTACTACGTGATTCGCTAAAATTTCATCAATACATGGGTGAGCAGTCAACGAACCTTCAATAAATACCAATTCAGTGTGCGCCTCTCGGGATATTCCTGCTCATACCATCACCGAATCCCTTCTATCGCTTACGCGGGGACTGGAAGCACATTCCCAAAATCTCTCTCCAGTTCGACGCCAAACTCGTTTTCTCCCATCTGATAAATGAAGACAATATCCCAACTCATCAGTAAAAAGGACATTACTCTATTGTCCTAAATTCCAATGTAAATGTTCCATGGACAATTGTAGTCTAGCCACTCTGTGCCGTGGAAGTAATTTGGGTCCAGTTTCATGAAGTTCCACATCTTCGTTTGTATCTACTTGCAACTTCTGGGAGGTTCATAAGCATAGAGTATTTGATATGATGGTATCCTGGACAATTATCTTTACGATAATTTATAGCGAAAATGAGTTCATTGTAAGTGAAAGATTTTAATAAAAAATGATTTTTGTCAGATGTGGTTGAATCTATGTAGCTGGATTTTTGAGGGTTCACAGTTGGTGGTGCAACTTTAATAAGAAAGTCATCCATCCATTTCTGATCGAAAATTTTTATTTTTGATAATGGTTTTCTGTAAATTTTTCTAGCTTGATTCCAAAGAGTTGTAGCTTTTGTATTTTTATACAGGGAAGAGACCCATTCAATCGAATGCTTTTTTGCTATGTTTTTTTAGTGTTTTTTTTGGTTCTAGTTGAGTTCTCCTATTATTGAACGTAATTTTCAAAACCAGTGTTTTTTTTGTAATTTATTAAAGCCAATTTTCGTTGTTTGAAAATATTGTCACAATCAATATTCCGCCAAGAACCTCGAAGTTACCGGTCGATATTTCTTTTAATAGTCATGCTAAAGATCCTGGAATAATCAAATTGTACAATTATTCTTTGAATGGTCCAGCTATTGGTTTATTAGGTAATACGGTTTTAGGCACAATTCATACACATTGTCTTTTTGTGCTAAACACAATATTATACAATTGCTTAATGATGCAATATGTGGGATAAACCCACACCATATTTGTGTAATATCAATAATGCATTCATATAAACAATTAAAACATTGACAATAACGTTCATGAATCAAAAGACACAACTAAATCAATATATTTCTTTTATTTAGTGCCTACATCGATAGTTGTATCGAATTTTTAATATCAATAATGCCATACATCACGAGATTTGCATAGTCACGGATTTCTATACGTTGAACATTTTTTTATTTTATAATATAAATCGTCATGTCATGTCATCTGAATAATTGTCTGTAAAATAGATGTAAAAATCGGGAAAAAACCGCGACAAAACAAGTTTTTGATTTAGAAAAATGTGTTTCAGAAACGGAAAATTATGTAGATCTATAAATATATATAAAAAAAGATATAAATAAAAGAGGCAATATATAATTTGCATTTTATACGTTGTAAATAGTTATAGACGTGGTTATTTTTCTGATTTTTGTTCAGCCAGTTAACCAGAAGAAGATTATCAGGTACGTTTTCAGAGAGACCTTTTTTATTCAAAAGATCGTCCTATTTTGTGTTTTTCGTTCACAAGTTTTGGTGTTATTTTTGAATTTTTTTCACAATTTTAATGTTTTTTTTTAAATTGAGGTTTCACAAGCTAAAAAAATTAAATATCGCATTTGTAAATACGTATTAATAAAATTTATACGACCTTTAAACAATCAAAAATTATTTACCGTAAAACTAGCTTTATTTATCGGATATGTGAAATTCATTTAAAAATGGGATTTTAAATAATAAAATTTATTTTACTAATAGCCATAAAATAATAAATGCAATAAAATGAATTTTTCACTCAATTAAAAAATTAATACTTTTAAAAATATAATAAAATTATTATTTTTATTATAATTAAATTATATCAGTGTCGCTGAGATCTTCACCATGTCTTCATTGTCGATCTCTTCGTCTTCTATCTTTATCTGTAGAGTAGGGAGGTCGAGTTAAGTTTCAGAGCACTTAGGCCACAATTGACCCATTGTGCATCATCATAGGGAGCTGTCGTCCTTAGCTCTTTGTCCATCCTGCCATTTCTAGGAAGATGGACAAGTCACCAGGAGACATCTCTCTTATGTAGGCAGGTGTGGGCCAGGACTCGCCGATGGCGTACTCTTGTATTAACGGTAACTCTGAGCATTCACGTAGTTTCGTCTTCTCGTTCATACTTCCTGCATAGAGGTGTGTCTGCTAACCCCAGTGTGTGGAGGTGTTTGCTTAGTTGACAATGACCAGTTAAAAAACCAACTGCCAAACGTAGATTTTTCCTGGTTATTCCCAAGTACTTCTTTGATGCTGACTCTTCAAGGTTACTTAGTGTTACCCTGGCAAGTTTACATCCTTGCCCTTCTTTCCATCTTTTTATGGTTTGCATATGGGAGTGACATTCGACAATTTCCGCGATTGTTGTAGTTGACCACACAAAAAGATCTCTAGGTTCTAACGGTCTTGGAGCTGCCGCTTTCCTAGCCAATTGGTCAGCAATGCGGTTGCCTTTATTCCTATTGTGTCCTTTAACCCACCTCAAGATGATGGTATTACCATCCGAAGCTTGAGTTAGTGACTCGTCACGTCACACTCCATTACTCACCCTAGTAGAGCTTGTCTGCTATCTATGCAGATCATTATAGTTTTCCCTGCTATACCTTTTTGGGTTATCTCTTTTGCGGCTATAAAGGTATAAGACAGTTCTGTCTGAACTACGCTGGCGTCTTTATGGAGGAATCCAAGAACAGAGTTTGTGGCGTAGACCCTACACCTTTGAGTTATACAGAAGTTTTGGGGAACTTGACGTTGTAAAATGTATTAAATTAGCACGCGTTCGATGTAGGAATGGCGGTTTTTCACAAAACACCGGTTTTCGGTTATAGCGGTTTTTTTTGCGTACGGTTTAACCTGGCGGTTATAACCGGCCAAAAAAACCGGTTTTTTTATCCAATAGGTTACAAAGTTACATTTACAATGCACTTTAGTTTGCGATACTTCATTCGACTGGATATCAATATGGTTAAAATTACTTAAAAATAAATTGGAGAATGCAATTCATCTTTTATTTTTACTACCAACAAAATAAAATTATCATGTATTACTTTTAACACATTTGTATATTTGTATAATGGCTACATTTTAACTAATTTAATACTTCCTGTATGTTTGTATCGTTTTTGAAAACGTAGGGAATTCCTTGGAGATTCGTATTTGTAATCGCTAATTCGATATTCATAGTCAGAACATTATTTTTGGTAATCAGCAAAAGCCATTCACCCACTTTCAATGTCAAGAGTCAAGTATAAAAAATAGATGATGTACCAGCAGATCACTTCTTAAGTAAATATTATGATTACAAATACCTTAATATTGTTCTGAAGCTATTTTCTTGTGGCATTGTAAATTAATTACTATTTATAACTGGGAATAAGCCACAATTAAAGATAAAAAATACGTTTATTGACGTTTCAATTTCCAATTCGGAAATCGTTCTCAAAATACAATTTACTGTTTGTATTTTGAGAACGATTTCCGAAGTGGAAATTGAAACGTCAATAAACGTATTTTTTATCTTTAATTGTGGCTTATTCCCAGTTATAAATAGTAATTAATTTACAAATACCTTTTCAACGAAATATTATAATAAAACTTAATTGTTTCTGGCTGATGTGAGTTTGCACTTTCAGTTTGCTTCTGTATTTATAAAATAAAATTTGAATAACCAAGTATTTTACCTTTTTACCTATACTTTCCGTGGTCTACACTTTCTGTCTGTGAGTCACCTTGAATGACCCCTAGGTGCGAAAAGTAATCCTAGTTCCTCTCCCATTGTAATTCTTCTTTTAATTTCTAGAATTGTAGTGTATTTAGTTTAATTAGATTAGGTTATTAAGTGAACGTTATTACATATATTTTTGCTGGCTAGATGAGCACTTAGCCCGATTGCCATTAAAAAAAAAATTTAAATTATGGTTTTGTTTGGAATAATTACTTGAGAATAATAATTATCATTTGGATCCATAATAATACCTAACCTAGTCACCGTAAAAACCTAATAACCGGTTTTTTCTTTAAGAATAAAAAACCGGTTATAACCGGGATAAAAAACAACCTATAAAACCGGTTATTGCGAAGTAAAAAAAACCGCGAATCGGTTAAAACCGGTATGTTTTTCCCATCCCTAGTTCGATGGATAGGACATGTAATTAGGCGAGATGAAGATGCAACGATTAGAAACATTTTCGACCGAAGAGGACCAGTGGGAAGACGATTCAGAGGAAGACCAAAACTTAGGTATCAAGATATCATAGAGGATGATCTAAAATCCATCGCAATTAAAGCATAAAGAAGAGTTGCCAAAGATAATGGCGAATAGAAGATTTTTCTGAAGACGGCTTTGGCTTATAACGAGCTGTAATGCCACTGATGATGATCATTTTCTTTACGTGTTTATTAAATATTTCAACTGCTTATATAAGTGTCATCTTTGTTTTTGTCTGTACATGATATTACTTATTTTTTATTCTGAATTCATGTTGAATAGTATCCGGGAGGTTAAGTCTTCTTTTTTCTAATCTCATTAGCTTCTTAATCTCATTAGCAGTTGTTCAGTTGTAACTATAACTAGTAATTTTTTTTCTTCACGACAATAAGATCTCTATCTTTCCTCAGCCTCGGAAGGCGACCAATGTTGGCTGCGCAATCTCAGATAGTGGTTTGGTTGCTCCTCTAACCATTTTTTTTAGAGCAGCAGTAAACAGGCAGCAAGTCAAGAATATGGTTTAGAACTCAATACAACCAAAACTAAATACATGCTCATCAGCAGAACACAACAACCTCCGATGCAATTGACATTAAACAACCGAAATATAGAACAAGTGGAGACATACACATACCTTGGAACCACAGTCAACACAAAATGGGACCAGTCAACAGAAATAAGATCACGAATTGAAAAAGCGCGAAACGCGTTCAACAATATGAAAAAGTGGTTCACAAGCAAAATCTCAATGGAACTAAAATTAAGACTAGTCAAGTGTTATGTCTTCCCGGTCTTGTTCTATGGAGCAGAGGCATGGACCCCAACGGAAGCCACCCTGAAGAAACTAGAATCCTTTGAGCTGTGGATATGTCGCCGTATTTTTCGGATATATTGGACAGACCACATCACTAACGTGGAAGTAATGCAGAGAATAGGCAAAAGCAAAGAAATAATCTTCACCGTAAAGAAACGGAAGCTTGAGTACTTCGGACATGTCTTGAGGCATACTAAGTAACGGCTGCTACAGTTAATAGTCCAAGGAAGAATCGACAGTAGGAGGGAACCGGGAAGAAGACGACACTCATATATGCATAACCTGCGACAATGGTTCGGACTAACATCGACCGAACTGTTCAGAGGTGCCGTAAATAAAATCAAAATAGCCTTGTTAATAGCCAACGTCCGAAAAGGATAGGGCAAAGGAAGAAGAAGTAAACAGAGCTCACGTAATTATTATGATTGTCAACCTTTACATTAACTTTTATTATTATTGGAGGTATTAATTGTGTACCACCTACCTCGCTAGGCCTCCTCACAGTTTTTAACCGCTCAATACGAAATATTTCGAATAAATTCGTTAATACAAACATAAATCGAACATTGTAATACATAATATATTTTATAAAGTAATTATTTAGGTTATGCGAGCCGATAATTCCCTTGTCTCGTTGAAGAAGCGATAGTGTTAAAAAAAATCGATATGAACAAGGGTTATGGGACGATGTTTTCTTATCATTTAGACGTATAGTAAATATTTTTTCAATTATAATTACCATACTGATTATAACTGTCGTAGTATTTTGATTTTTATTAATATAGGCGATTTAGATAACAAATGTAATAATGCTAGTAGGAACAATGATAATCGGCAAAAATCCCAATAAAAGTATAGTTTCTCTCGTATTGTGTTGATATTTATTTATTATTTTGCAAAAATCCCAATAAAAATTGCATTAGAGTGTGTTTTGTGGAAAGAAAACTGTTTTTTTGCAATTAGCACTTTAATATACACTTTAATACATTCTATTGAAAAAGAAATTAACAAACTAAAGGTAAAAAATATTCACTATTCAATTAATGTGAACTCAACTTCTTGCAGTTTATCATAAGCTGCTTTATTGTATAAACTGGTTGTATTCAGTAGTATTTCTGACAGTTTAAAATTGCCACAACCCGTTTAAAAGTAAACTAATTGGAATGAATGCATAATGCCATATAAAGTGTCTGTTACCAAGTTTTTCCTGCACTTCATCATCATCATTCTGGCTTTACAACCCTGCGTGGGAACTACCTTCTCGAATTTCTCTCCAGTCGCATCTATCCATCGCCTTCCTCTGCCAAGCACGTATTCCCATATTTCTCATGGAATCATCGATGTTATCAAGGAACCTTATTCTGGATCTTCCTCTTCTCTGACCAATAGGTCCATCAATGATCGTTTTTCTAGCTGGTTCATTTTGTTTCATTCGCATTACATACCCTATCTGCCTAAGATGTCCTATTTTAATACGTTATAAAGTTTTAAGTTGTATCGTCTTTTCCACACTTCATTTTCATTTACTGCTCCATAGATTCGCCTTAGTACTTTTCTTGAAACATCCTAACATGTTTTCATTATTTTTTGTTAAAGTTCAGGTCTCTGAACCATATGTTAGGACTGGACGTATTATTGTTTTGTAGAGTTTTAATAAAACCCTATTTTTGTAGCTGATTTTTTTAATCCTACATATGCCTCTCGTACAGTGTTTTCTGTTCTCCCAACAATATTGGTACCATCAGCATAGGCCAGGATTTGCACCGATTTATTATATATTGCCCAGTAATGTAATTTGTAATAAACGTATTACTTTTTTCAAAACCAGATTGAACAGTATACAGGAGAGGTGCAGCCTATTATTTGTTTTAAAAGGTTCAGACAGTTCCCTCTGAATTTGTATTCTACATTCAACTTTTTCAAGAGTTAGTTTGTTAAATTTACCAACTGATTTAATATTCCAGCTCCTTCATTGCTTTGAACATTGTCTTTCTATTCACAGTCGTAGGCTGCTTTGTAGTCTATAAATATGTGATGAGTATCAATACCAGATTCCAGTGTTTTTTCCAAAATTTGGTTCAGGGTTACAATTTGATGAATTGAAATTGAATACTGAATGAATACAGTATCCTAGTACTATGGAAAATATTTTATATGCTGCATTTAGAAGCGTAATTCCTCTGTGGTATTCAAAGATATCTCATTTTTGTGTATGGTGCAAATTATTCCAATATTCCAATCATTGGGGAGGGATTTCTGTATTCATATTTCTATTTTAAGCTGCTGTAATGCAATTATGGTACCATGGCCACCTTCTTTATATAGTTCAGCTGGGAGATTATCTATTCCGGGTGATTTGTTCTTCTTCCTCTATATTAAGTACCTGGTTAAAGTACTCCACCCATCTATGCAATACATCTTTCCCTATTGTTAATAGGTCGCCATTCTGATTTTTGCATTGTCTGGTGGTTGCCTTGAATTCTTTTCTTTTGAACTTTTTAATAGAATAAATAATTTACTTTTAAAAATTGAATGCAAAGTCACTCAAATTAGGAAACAGAGGATTACCGTCAAAATATTTTATTTGATCTACTTTAAAATATAATTTATCCAGATTTTCTTCATTCGCCATCGATCTTTTGCATTGTTTGTAGGTCTTGAGCAAAATACTGGAATACTGTTCAATCTGGCTCTGGAAAAAGTAATACATATGTCACAAAACACAACTATTGGTTCAATATAATAATAAATCAGTGCAAATCCTGGCCTATGCTGATGATATCAATATTGTTGGAACAACGGAAAACGCTGTATGAGAGGCGTGTGTAGCATTAAAAGAATCAGCTACAAAAATGGGTTTATTACCTAATAATCAACAACAAAACGAAGTATATGAAAATAAGCACGTAACCACAAATCCTACGACTACTTGTTATAGAAAACGATGTCATCGAAGCAGTAAACGAATTTGTATACCTTGGGAGTGCTCCTTAACATTGAAAATAATACTACCAAAGGGATAAACCGCAGAATTTGCACGATCGACAGATGCTATTTTGCACTCAATTTCCTCCTTAAATCCACAATACTTATATCGAGAAATACAAAATAAATCACCAGTTCTAACATCTGGTTCAGAGACCTCGACTTTAAGTTAAAATAATGATATGTTAGGATGTTTCGAAGGAAAAGTACCAAGACGAATCTATAGAGTAGTGAATGACAATGGAGTGTGAAGACAATACACCTTCGAACTTTATAGAGTATACCAGGAATCCATCAAATGTGCCATCCGCATGTAATGCGCATGGAACAAAATGACACAACTAGAAAAACGCTCATTGATAGACCAATTGGTCAGAGAGGAAGAGAAAGACCTAGAACAAGGTTCCTTGATAACATCGATAAAGACATAAGAAATATGGAAATACGTGATTGGTGGAGAAATGCGATGGATAGAGAGGACTTGAGAGAAATTCTTGAGGAGGCTAGGGCTAGGACCCACACAGGATTGTTAAGCCAGAATGATGATGAATTAAGATGATTAAGATATTTATTTATTTATTTATTTCAACGGTAGAACCATTTTCAATAAAATACAAAAAATAGTAAAAAATAAGGATCATGTACCATAAATATTAAAACAATAACAAAGAAACAATTAAACATTTAAAATTTGTACATTAAAACAGTATCTCAAATAACAAAAGTTAAAAAAAAGTATCACATATCTGGATTAATAATTAGATTAGATTAGAATTAGATTAGATTTGGGCAGAAAGGATCCAATAGGAGGTCATTGCAAGAGCTGAGCATTCTTGACAAGGTAAAATGACGAGCATAATCAGTCCTATGAAAAAAAATATGAAAGAGTGCAGTGTGTTGGGTTCTATGCATTGTGTTTAAGTGTACATTGGCCAATAACGAGGGACAATTAATATCGTTGTTTAGAATTTTAAACAAAAATAACATATCAGCTCTCAACCAGCGGTTCTTCAATATAGCAATGTTAAATTGAGACATTATTATAGAATAATCTATGAAATATTTTTTTTTAATGGCTTTGGATTATTGATCCATTCAGCCACGGTATTATAATAAAGACTGTTTGCTACAATATTAAATACTATATACACATGCGTAGCACATATACAAATTTATGCACGCACATACATATATAGGTATTGTTGTATAAAAATAAAAAAAAAATACAAAAAGGAAGTGGAAACAATAAATTGACCTCTATTTAAACTCTTCATTCAGGATCCTAACCAACTTAAATTAATTTACAAATAAGAAATATACAAATAATACTAAATGCTAATATTAAATGCTAATAATTAATAATTGTCACAGCGCTAAGACATAAACCCGGTTCAAGCCTTCTTTGTGATCGTTTTTTTTTTAATTTTTCTTTTTTTTTGTTTTTTTTTTAAATATGATTTTTTATTTATATATATATATATATATATATATATATATATATATAATATATATTTTAATTTTATTTATATAAATTTTTTTTTTCTATTTTTTTTTTTTTTTTTTCTTTTTCTTTTTATATACATATATATTTTTTTAATAACAATGATCGTATTTTACAGGGAGGTACTTAATATTACGTAAGAATAATTATAAAAAAACAATAATTGCTAAACACATTCAAGCCGACTCATTCATCAAAGTTAGATTTTTCTCTTAGTCCTTTTTAAAAATTCCCAAATAATTTGTTGTATTTTATGGTTTCGTCGAGACCAGTATAAAAGAGAAGTTTGGTTTTGTGGTAAAGGTATTTGTTCTTGAGACAGGGTGTGCATCAAATATTTAATTGCATCATCATTATGCTTGCATCCAAACAACCAATGATTAATATCATCAACGTAACCATTGCAATCACAAAGTTCTGATTCGGATAGATTTAGTCTATAGAGGTATGTCTTGACAGTGGCATCTATGAAATAATTTTCAGTATTTTTTATATTAATATTTGCTTTAAAAGTTAAAGATCTTAGAAACTTCCTCTGAACGCTCTTCACTCCATCAATTTATACTTGATGAAATGGGGACCAAACAACAGAGCAGTATTAAAGACCTGATCTTACCAGAGAGCAATACAATAATTTGAATACAATAGGTGAGAGATTATGACTGTTACGATAAATAAAACCAACATTACGAAATCCTGTTTCCTTAATTTTAAGAAAATGGCTTCTAAATGTCAATGCACAATCCAATAATACACCCAAATTTCTAATCTCAGTAACTGAATCCAAGAGTACATCATTAAGAATATATCTATTAGCCATTAGATTATTTATACGACTAAATGAAATACAAGAACATTTAGTTGGATTTAAGCTTACCATTTTGTTTTGACCATAAACATATATTATTTACATCATCTTGCAGGAGATCTCTATCCGATTTATTATGTATACAACGAAATAACTTAAGATCATCAGCAAATAGCAGAAAGTGTGAGTTTTTGATAGCCTTACCAATATCGTTAACGAACAAGTTAAAAAACAAGAGACCACAATGAGACCCCTTGGAATTCTTTTGAAATATAACTGTTAATACGAACTTGCTGTGTACGTCCTATCAGAAGACTTTTAATCCAATTAACAATGGGGTCACCAAAGCCAGATGCATGAAGTTTGTGGACCAAAAGATTATGATTAACCTAGTCAAAGGCCTTTGAGAAATCAGTGTAAACGCTGTCGATCTGAATTTTATTCTCAAATGCACCCAACAAGTATTTTTGGTAATTGGCAAGGTTTGTTACTGTTGACTTCCCGTTAGAAAATCCATGTTGTTCATCAATAATTATATTGTTCTGACGCTATTTTCTTGTGGCATTTTAAATTAATTACTATTTAACTGGGAATAAGCCACAATTAAAGATAAAAATACGTTTATTGACGTTTCAATTTTCTCTTCGGAAATCGTTCTCAAAATACAAACAGTAAATTAAACAAATTTTGTTTTTTGTTACGTAGTGAAAAATTCTTCTAATAATTTAATTTTATCTGACTCATTTATATTGACAATTCAACATACATTATGCATTTTTAAGTAGACGACTTTAAAATGATATTGCCAATATTTTTGAGTTGCGCTCCTGGGACGACTTTACTTATAAGATAGTTCATTCGATTACATGAAATCAACTTTAACTTGAGAATATCCGTCAGAAAAAATCATAGCATATAATTCGTCTTTAAAAAGACAAACACATCACATGATGACAGTAAAATTTTCCTGTTAGTGATTCCATAGTAAATTATGAGGGAAAAACCAGGAAAAAAACCTCATAATACTATCCCGACATGGTAAGTATTTGTTCGTGCATTTCGTTTACCTTCAATAAACACCAAAATTCTGATTTTATATGTTTCGTTATTTAAAAAACATAAATGATGTATCCTCTACATGATACTGACTTACTAATACTGGTATTTTCTTATTAATAACTTCCTCTTTCAATATTAGTAACTAGATCCTACTACATTCTGCCGAGGAATTTGCGACACAATTGGCCTCATTTAGCATAATTAAAGCCGCTTCTTTGATTTTTCTTTTTTTACCATCCGTCTCTTTTAGGACTACATTTAAATTATTCCATTGAACCCTATGTTCATTATCCCATGCGTGTTTACATATTTGAGATCTATCAAATTCTCTATTTTTAATATAAGATTGATGTTCACTTATTCTAACATTTAATGGCCTTGATGATTCACCTAAATAAAACTGATCGCATTCACAAGGTATTTTATAAATGCAATTCTTTGTCCTTTCTTGTTCATTGTTAGGTTTGGTTTTGGACAAAATAGATCTCAACGTGTTTGTTGTTTTGAATGTTGTTGAAATGTTGAATTTATTTCCTATCCTTTTAAGTTTTTCTGATAATCCTTTTATGTACGGTATTGTTATTTTCCTCGTATTATTCCTTGTGTATGCTGTAGGATCTCGTTCTAAAATGTTCTGTTCTATTCGATCGATTGTTGAAAATTCCTTATTTATAAACGATAAAGGATAATCATTTTTTAATAAAACAGATGTTAACAAATGTTTCTCCTCCAAGAACGAATTTTCGTTGGAACAAGTAATTTTGGCTCTATCGTATAAGGATTTAATTATTCCCTTTAAATATCTATTGGTGTGTGTTGGTTTTCTATACACCTGAGTCTCATATCCAGTATCGTTCTTAGAGATTAAAACATCCAGGAAAGGTAGCGTGTTATTATATTCCTTTTCCATGGTAAATGTTATTGTCATTAACAATATTGTCTATTTATTGAACATTGAATATATATTATCTATTTCTTGAATAAAAAACTGATTCATTTATTTTTATTGTTTGTTTTTCAATTTTATTGAATTTTATAAAATCAGTAATTGTATTTACTGTAAGTAAATTTCAATATCCTAATAATTATATACATTATAATTTTTCATAATTTTATATAAACTTTAGTTAGTAAACACGAATTTTCATGGGTTATATTTATATGCATCCAATCTGTTTTTTTGCAGAACAGTAAAATCAGGTTCGTTGTAGAAATAATCAATTGTAAAATAGTGGTTTTTCCACCATATTAAATTATATTAAACCTCTTTTTTAAGCTTAGAAAGCGTTCATTGTAAAGTGGTAAGAGACATGTGAAGATCGTGTAGAATAACTTGTGTACTATTTTATAACCGTTTGATTTCACTTTTTCTAGAGATATACAGGTTTTTACTATGTTACCACAATCTATCTTTTATTTCTATCAAGTTCTAAAATTATTATATTCTATATAAAATATTAAATTATAACAATGTAACTTTAACAACACTGATTTTAGAGACATATTTTCGTAATTACATTCAAAATATTGTTCAATGTCAACTTTTTATCACGATGAGTTTTTATTTTGGTGTAATTATGGTCATTTTATATTAATTACATTACCAATCAAATAAACATACAATGTATAAATATTACGCTTTATACGAATTAAATATATTAAAAATGATTTATATTAAATGATGAAAACACGAAAAACTTCTTATCTACTGCCTTAACTCGCTTACGAATCACTTTTCGCGGAAACCGTCATAGTGTTACAAAACCCCTGGACTAAAATCGGAGCGCAAAGATCACGCGTCCCATTGACTCGTCGATATATAAAACGAAAAGTTCGAAAGAAAATCTCGTCATTTGGATTTCGAAAAAGTGATCGATCAAAACGATGTGGGGCCGTTTCTTTGGCAGCGTCCTAGCTCGCGCACTGCTGCACATCGTCCTTTTCAATTTTTGTTTCGCCTATAACGATTTCAGCGACGAAGATTACAACACGGCTTTTCCGAATGGCGAAGATGAGGGAAGCTTGAAGATGGTGGTAGTGGTGAGTATTGTTTTTTCCTTGTTGGTGGAGATTTATGCTTTTTTTTTATTGATATTATTAGTAATACTTTGTACTATAGTCCAGTAAACGAATACTACTATTTAATAACGTAACAATTTATTTCAATTCAAATTTAACTTATAATAATTTGTAATTATTAATGACTAGGTGAGTATTAATATACTTATATGGATATTTTGGGTTTTGCAGGCCTTTAAATGAAACTCTTTAAGGTTTTTTAAGCTTTCGAGTTTATTTAACTATTTCTCAAAACACACTAAAAATGAAAACAAAAAACCTATTATACAATGAAGTTGTTGTATCTTATCAGGCTATAAGACTATATACGCACATGCATATCCTTATGAGAACGCTGCTATAAAAATAAACAAAATTACTTAACATTTGATGACATTTTATTAATTTGCTTTTCTTTTTTCTTTCACTCTATATCAGCATTATCACTATCATTATCAGCATATCCTACCGATTATGGTGTAGCCTCCCTTACATATTGATTCTTCATATCTGCCCACGATTGTCTAAAATTCGCCTTTCTGTGCTATTTTGTACCTTGTCTCCTTATTTCATAGTCCCATATTAAATTTGGACGTCTTCCTGGTCTCTTGACGCCTCTTGGATACCACAGTGTAATTTTAGTGGACCACCTATTGTCAGTTCTTCTCGCTAAATATTCCGCCCACTGCCATTTTGAAGATTTAATTGTATGGATTACATCCATAATATTGGTTTTCTGTCTGATCCATTCTTTTTTTTTTCATATTCTTTAGCTCTACTCATTAGTTTCTCGAATTGTATGAATATGATCTATGATAGTGCATTCACTTCTGAAGCCAGCTTGTTCCCTAGGCTGTGCAGCATCTAATGCCTTTGGTAATCTGTTGTTGATGATCTTTGTGAATATCTTGTATACGATTGGTAGTAGATTTATAGGTTTGTAGTTTTTGATATCCTCTTTGCTACCTTTCTCATGAATGATAATTATGTTTGCTGTATTCCGTGGTCTGTTATACATCTCGATCTTAGGCTGTTCATAAATATGCCTGCTAAGATTTTCCAGGTTCTATTGTCAGCGTATTTAAGTAGTTCCGCTGTGATACCATCTATTCTAGCTGCTTTACCGCTTTTCATTTTTGTAATTGTTAATTCTACTCCGCAATACAGTGTTAATTGCGGATTCTGACTCAAGTCTACAACGACTCATCGACAAGACCAACTCGACCTGTGAGCAATTTGGTATGAAAATAAACATTAAAAAAACCAAAGTGATGTCAATCCGAAAAAACCAAAACGTACCACAACCTTGCACAATAAATAGGCACATCTTAGAACAGGTCAATAGATTTAAGAACCTGGGATGTTGGATCGATAGCAGCCTAAATCCTGATCAAGAAATAAGATCGAGTATAGAACAGCCAGAAAATCTTTCGAAAAAATAAAAAAAACTGTTTGTGATTCTCGAATAAAACTCGAAATTCGACTACGTTTATCAAAATGCTACGTCTGGTCGACTCTTCTATATGCACTTGAAACGTGGACCCTTAAAACATCAACCGTAAATAAATTGGAGGCCTTTGAAATGTGGATCTACCGGAGAATACTCAAAATTTCATGGACATCGCACACCTCAAACGAAGAAGTGCTGTATAGAATAGGCAAGGAAAGAGAAATTTTTAACACAGTAAAAGTTAGAAAAACATCATACCTAGGCCACATACTGAGAAATAATAAGTACCAATATGCCCAACTTATAGTGAAAGGAAAAAATCGAGGGAAAGAGAGGCCTAGGAAGGAAAAGACTATCGTGGCTCAGAAATATCCGACAATGGACAGGGCTAAATTTTGAACAGCAAATAAGAACAGCTGAAGATAGAGAAGAGTTTAAAATTGTAGTAGCCAACCTCCATTGAGGAGAGGGCACTTTAAGAAGAAGAAGAATTCTACTTCTCCCGGAAGGACTTCTACTACATCTTCTTGGTTACTGATTACTTCTTCGAGTGTGTCAGGGGCTTTGTGTAGTTCGCTGTAAAATTTAGTAACGAGTTGTATTATTTTATCTCTCTCTGTAATTCTGGTGTCCTCGCATGTTAGAGCAACGATTTGCTTCTTCACAATGATTAATGCTTTTCTTGCTTTCTTATGGTTTTTCTTGTTTTCGATTGCATTTTTACCAGCCTTTTAGTTTATTATATTATGTCTTCCTTAATACTTTTCCTTATTGCCTTCTGTACTGGACGTACCAGTATCGTGTTCTGTATAAATAGAAATGGAGAAAATGGAAATTTATCCTTGAGTAGGCCAAGATCCACCATGGGTTGTGAAGCCAATGATGATGATGAGTTTTAAGACCCACAATCCTCTATGCATGCGAAACATGGGTGCTAAACCAAACACAAGAATAAAAATTAAATATGAGGGAAAGGAAGATATCGAGAAGAATTTTTAGAGGTATTAAAGAGGGAGAGCTATATAGAAGAAGAACCAATGCCGAGATCATCAGTCTTTTTAAAAAGCCTATCGATATTAGAAATTAAGAAGTAGAAGAATGAATGACGAACTTCTTCTTTTTCTTCTTTTTATAGAGACATGAGTCTGTCTGTTTTTCAATGTGCCTCCAGTAATTTGTTATTCCATCATTTTCATGGTCTTTCTACTGATCGTCTTCCTATTGGGGAACTGTCTCTTGCCGTCTTTACTACTCTATTTGTTGTCATTCGGCTTATATTATCGTTCCATTCTACTCTTCTATTTCTTACCCAGTTTTTGATGTTCTCCACCTTGATCTATATCTATGTCGTATATCTGCACTTCTAGCTCTGTCCCATGTGTCTCACCATCAATTTTTTAAAGTGTTTTCAACTCTGCTATTTCTAACATCCTTTTTGTTCTCTCTGTGTCAGGTCTTGTTTCTGCCGCATATGTCATTATTGGCCCTATGATGACTGTTTTGTAAATTCTGCCTTTTCTTTCCCGATATTTTTATTTCTCCATATTGTTTTATTTAGGCAGCCTGCGACTCTGTTTGCTCTATTCCCTTGATCTTCCACTTCGGTTTCAAGCTTTCCGTAGCTAGATAATGCGATGCCTAAATATTTAAACTCTATCACTTGTTCTATTATCTGACCTTTCAGCTCCAAGTTACATCTTGGTAAATTTGCTGTTCTAACCATGCATTTTGTCTTTTTTGGTTAAATTAACAAGAATGACGAACGAATACCAAATTTCTTAAGCTATTTTTTCATTTATTCTCATATTCGTATTATATTCTTTATCTTTTAGATTTTTCATGACCTACTTATCGTTTCTCTTTTTTCTTTTTAACTTTCTAAAGTTTTATTTCGATTGAGAAATAGAGAGGAATTAAAAAAAAAGTCATAAAACATAACCACTTAGCAAGATAACGAAACCATAATACGTAAACATACTAGAAGAGTATTTATAGAGCAGATAATAAAAACGTGGTGTTTCTAAAAATTGTTGAATATCTTTAATTTATTAGTTGTTATTATTAAAAATTGCAAAAATGTGACACGACTATGCGATCGTGTTATTTCATAACAACAAATTTGAATTTCACGAGATCTAAAACGTGCTGACGTTTCGTTATCAAAATCATTAGTTCCAAAATTAAATATTTTCTATTTTGAATAATAACGTAACATCCTCCTATTTGACATCTATGGAGGTCAGCGGGTTGACAAATTGGCGGAAGATAAAGCGGGGGGTAATCGAGACAGACACTGTCTAATTATGGCGCAATTTGGTGTGGTGATCATTTAATGTGGTGTAATTATTTGTAATAAGATTTAATATGTATAAAATAATATTCAGATAAATTATATGTAACACTTAAATCTGTATCTATCGGATTAGACCATCGAACATATTTGTTTTTGTAAAGGAATTTAAACAAATATACATTCGAAATTGATTGATGCTTCACTAGTCCAAAAGTGCATAAGACAAGGTGATTTTTGACTATATCGATAAAGAACAAAATTAAAACCAAAATGCAAAACAAAATTAAATCAAGCAGGCTTTAGAGCAAACATATCTGTAATAGACGAACTTTAAGGAGACCAAAATACCGGATATGCAAACCATTTAGAACAGTTGTTAAGGTACACAAGCCAATTAATGATTATAATTTCAAAATTGTTAGACAATTCGATTATTTTGAGTAAAACCAACAAAAAGAATAGAAAAAAACGAAGAAATGACAAGAGAAGATAATTAATGATGAAGAAAATCTCCAGACCCATAAAACTACATCAAAGGAGTGGTACTTAGATACAAATTTGATATATCTAAAGAAAAAAACTTCAAGAAGGTTTCATGTAGACATAATATGCAGAAGCTCCAACAGAGGATCTGCAACAATCAACCATACCATTCATGATTTGGAAGCATTAGAATGCAGAAGGCAAACAGTTTTTGCAGACTATTAAGTGGTTCCAAAAAAATGTCCTCTTCTCACAAGAAACTAGCTTTAGAATTACATTTCTATCTTCTTATCATACTTTTTTACTACGTATCTCTCATCAATCTACATGCTAAATCTTCATCTCGGTAGTAATAAAGACTATAGATATATTTAAAATAGCATATAATAAAGCATAAATCTCCTACCAATGATATATAATCAAACAATGAATTATTATTGGCAATTTGTTATTTTCACAGATGTTTCGACACGGCAATAGAACGCCCAATGGAGAGGAAGAACTGTATCCATTGGACCCTTATTTAAATAAGACTTATTTTCCCTATGGTTTGGGCCAACTAACAAATGTAAGTATGCCAAGAATTAGTTATTAGCTCCTTGATCAATATGTTCAAATCGTATGGTGCACGTTAATTCTCCTACAAGAATTACTAAAACACTATAATTGATGATATTGTCTTAGATTTCTCACCCCTTGATGTCTGCTTTACAATATATTAATAAGCTTAACACTCTCACCAAACCCTCCACTAAAAACATATTTAACTAGGATATTTTCGTAAATTCCAAAATTTATGCTTGATTTCTAAGTGGCACTTTTCTTCTATGGACGTGGATTATAATTTCAGTGATTTTTTAGAAACCTTGTTTGTATTTTCGATAAGGCATTTCTAGGCATTAAGAAATTTACTATCAACGTCTATGTTACTGAATGGGTATATCACGAAGTACAGATATATATATATATATATATATATATATATATATATATATATATATATATATATATATATATATTATATATATATATATATATCTAAACAGTTAAAACAGCATAATATCCAAATCATCTGGGAAGCTCTAAAAAGTGTTGTACAAGAAACTTAATCCATAATAAACGATTTTAGAAATGAAACTATCATAACTCAAACATTTTCCGTTCCCAACTTTGAAAATCTAAATGAGAACTTCGTTAATATGGGTAAAAATATAAAATCAATCATTTTGCCACAATATGATAAAATTTCTTTTCAAACAACGTCTAAAATTATTTTTTTATAAGATCATGTTAATAAATCTGAACTGATCCAAACAATAAATAGTATCAAAAGCAAATCTTCCTGTTAACTTTAGATATCCAAAGTGCCTTCGACACTGTACAAAGATATCTAATTCTAAGAAAATTAACGGAATGTAATTTAACTGGTAACATTTACTTATTTAAAAAAAAAATTAACAAATCGATATTTAGAGTACTAACAAATGGAAAAATATCAAAACCCCATTCTTTGGACAATGGTTTGCCGCAGGGCTCAGTTTTAAGCACTACCTTATTTTTACTTATCATGAATGACTTTTCTTTATATATATATATATATATATATATATATATATATATATATATATATATATATAAAATAGAACCACCAGTCAGGTACTCGATATATGCTGATGATAATATATTATACTGCCAAGGCAAAGTTACAGCTACCAGCAGCACTTTGCTACAAAATGCAATAAACAAAATAGACACCTGATCTACGCGTACTGGATTTGTGTTTTCAGCTCCTAAATCCAAAGTAATACAGTTTACCAAAAAGCATAGACCTAATCCACCTTCTATAACTCTAAACGGACTTTGTTTACAAACAGTTAATTTTTTGACACTTCTTGGTATCATCTTTGATAAAAAGTTTATCTGGAGACAGCATTTTCAGAAAATTATAGAAAACTGTACCCAAAGAATCAATTTACTTAAATATCTTGCTAGCTTCTCTTGGTGAGCTGATGAAGAACCTCTCCTTAAAATATATAGAGCGTTAATTCGCTCTAAGCTAGATTATGGCAGTATTCTTTATATGGCATCTAGGAGCTCCCTACTAAAGTCTCTAAACACGATTCAAAATACATCCCTACGACTATGCCTTGGTGCTTTCAAATCAGGCTCCTCTGAAAGTTAAGTGTTTGCGTTGAATCTTCAGAGCCACCACTCCATCTACGAAGGCAGCAGCTTCCACTTTTATGCTTTGCAAGAATATTAGCAAACCAAAGTAACCTGGTAATAAATCTAATCAATCCCATAGAACCTTCCCCAGCAAACGCATCCAATCAGTCTCTCACATTACCACAAATATTATCTCCTTTATTAGATTCCATCAACCTTTCCAATACTTCTTCTATTCACATCCCCAAGACAGCTTCATGGATTCAAAATCTTCCAATATTAAATACTGATTTAGGCAGATTCGACAAAACAGAAACCCCAAACTCAATCCTTAGAAAATCCTTCTAAAATACCCTCAACTTAATTTGATGATAACACAATTTGATGAAATATATACCCATAAAAAATTTCTTAAATTTCCCAAAAATGTCCTGGAAGTCTGGTCTCCTAATTAATAATTCTTTTGAAAAAGGTATATTTCCAGTATCTAAAGACAGCCATTATTATTACTCTTAATAAGGGTGGTGAAAAATGTAATGTCTGCAACTATAGATCTATTGATTTATGACCGGTTCTATCCAAAATTATTGAGAGACTTATATAAGCCCGACTTATGTAATTTCTTGTTGAAAACATAATTTTATCGCAATATCAGTTCGGATTTTTATCTGTGCTACATGAGGTTTAACAAGCATTAAACAATAATCTTTGCACTGCCACTGTTTTTTGTGAGTATGCCAAAGCTTTTGATTGTGTAAATCACGACATTTTGAAAAAAAAAACTAAATTTTTACGGATTCCGAAGTATTTCTTCGAATTGGTTCCAATCTTATTGGTTAACAACTGGTTAGAGCAAATGATACTGACTCTAATCATAAAAGCATTGCATTTGAAGTACAACAAGGTTCAGTAATAAGTCCTCTCGTTTTCTTTATCTTTAAAAATTACATTGCTTATTTAAAAATCAACAGAATTTTTTTTCTTTTTGTCGATGATACCACTATCACTGTGAAGCAACTTTAATACTTCAACTGCTCTTGCAACTATAACTTCTAATCTATTTACAATAAAAACCTGGTCAGATTTTAATTTATTCTTTTTAACGTGAATAAGATTCTTCTTCTTTCAGTGCCTATTCGTTCCGAATATTGGCAATCATTCTGGCTATAATTATTTTATTGACTGATGCTTTAAATAGATTTGTTGTTGTTGTGGAGAACCATTTCCTCAGGTTCTTCAACCATGATATTCTCCTTCTCCCAATTTCTCGCTTTCCGAATACTTTACCCTGTAGGATTACCTTCAGTAATCTGTATTTAGTGCTGTTTCTCATTATATGTCCGAGATATTCCAACTTTCTCTTTTTAATGGTATACATCACCTCTCTTTCTTTGCCCACTCTTCGTAATACGGTCTCGTTGGTTATCTTGTCTGTCCATGATATCCTTAGAATTCGCCTGTATAGCCACATCTCGAAGGCTTCAAGTTTTTTCTCCATTGCTTCAGTAAGTGTCCAGGATTCAACTCCGTAATACAATATTGAGAAGATATAACATCGTAGGAGCCTCACTTTTATCTCCAGATTAAGATTGTGGCTTTTAAAGAGTTTGGCCATGTTATTGAATGCACTCCTAGCCTTCTCTATTCTACATTTTATTTCCTGTGAGTGATCCCATTGTTCATTTACTGTTGTTCCAAGATAGTTATACCGTTTTACTCGGTCCACTGGTGTATTATTGATAAGTAGTTGAGCGTCTCTAACTTTATTTTTGCTGATGATCATAAATTTAGTTTTTGTTATATTTACTTGAAGTCCAAATCTTTCAATTACTTCATTTACTTTGTTTATTAGTTGCTGTAAACTGTTCAAACTGTCTGCAAAAATAACGGTGTCATCTGCATAACGGATGTTGTTTAGGCGTTCTCCATTTAGAAGTATTCCATGTTCGCATTTTTCCAAGGCTTCACTAAATATTTCCTCTGAATATAGATTAAATAATATAGGTGAAAGTATACAACCTTGTCTAACGCCTCGTAGACTCTGGATCATTTCCGTTGGTTCACCTCCAAAATTCGTTCTTATTGTGGCTGATTGGTTCCAGTATAAATTTTGTATTATACGCCGATCTTTATCATCCATTTGGGCTTTTGTTAGAATATCCATCATTTTTTGGTGTTGAACTGTATCAAATGCTTTTTGGTAGTCCACAAAGCAGGTGTAAATATCGCAAGTCATATCTCTGCATCTTGAAATAATACCTGTAGACTAAACAGTGCATCTCTTGTACCTACGCCCTTCATGAATCCAAACTGTGTGTCTTGTATTCTCTCTTCGCATAGCTTGTATATTCTACGATGTATAATTTTAAGAAAAAGTTTTAATGTATGGCTCATTAGACTTATTAGCCTATATTCTCCGCACTTTTTTGCTCCCTGTTTCTTTGGTAAGGTAATAAATTCTGAAAGTAACCAATCTTTTGGGATATTGCGAATTGTGAATAAGATAGTAGCATTATTCTATAAAGGAGCTCTTCAATTCTTGCTTCTTAATAACAGCAATTAGTTTGGTTAATTCTGTAAAATTTCTTGGTATTTTTATAAGCAGCAACCTGAAATGGTCACTTTTCACATTGTTAAATAAAAAACTAGAATGAGCCTGCCATGCAATAAGATCTGTTTCGAAGGAAATTAATTTAGCATCTTCCAAAATAATAACTTTTCTTTGTTCGAGTATCATCTTCGATATGGTCTTCTTTTTTGGGGTTCTAGTAGAGCTGACCAATCTGATGTTATTTATGAATTACAATAAAAAACGTGATACGGTATCTGTTAGGCCTCAGAAGAACAAAATATTACAGAAGCTACTTCAAAAACTGTTAAATTTTAGAAAGCCTAATTCGTAAACACCTGAATATTTTTTCAGCAAAGCCTAATCATGGCTCATCATTATCATCAGTAACTCGATAACCCTTTCTGGGTCCTAGATTGTTCTAGGATTTTCCGCCATTCTGTTCTGTTCCTTGCTTTGTTTTGTTATTAGATCTTAGATGTTTAATAAGTCCATTATATATTTTATTAGCGATATGTATTCTTCCCTTAACTTACTACGTAACTAGTGAACCTAGATATGTAAAATGTTTCACGCTTTCGATGTCATAGTCTCCTATTGTCATATTCTGTAGGTTTCTTTGGCCTGTCGATTTGCTGGCCTTCATGCATTTGGTTTTTATTTCATTAATGTTTAAGCCACTGTTTTGTGCCGCTCTTTCTATCACAGTAAATGCTTCTATCATCTCTCTTTTGCTTCTAGCTATGATATTAACATCATTTGCAAATGTCAATATTTGTACACTTTTTGTTATTATTATTCCTCTGGTGTTGACTTTTGACTCTCTAATTATTTTCTCTAATGTGATGTTGAATAAAATACAGGATAGGGCATCTGCTTGTCGTAGGCCCGTTGTCACATTGATTGTATCTGTTAGTGGTTTTTTGAATTCGAATTTTGCTTTGTATTTTAACTGTTCCTTTTACTATATCAATGAGTTGAGTTGAAATATTAAAATCATGAATGTGTTGCTTGTGTGAGTCCATATCAAATAGGTAAAGAAATAATAATAAGACTTACTTACAATCAATTTAATTTAACAATCAGACGACCGGTTTCGCTTTCTACAATTTGCAAAGCATCTTCAGGTCTAGATACAAAGTTAAACTAATGCTGCAATAAAATAAACCCAATTAGGGTGGTGTCTAATAAAGATAAAATATACAAATAAGTTAGTTCATACAAATTATAGTAATTATGCCAATATTACATGTCTGTGGTTTTCCAAATGAATAAATTTGAATATAAAAAAGGTATTAACAGACAAGGTAAGACCCACAATTGGTATAAAGTAGTAATATTATTTGTAATAAATTAATAAATGAGCAGATAAATAAAACAAAAATTACTTACATGCCGGTACTCTATGAATTGATGGATGGTAGGTCATAGTTGCAAAAATCATGTATTGTTGATTGAGAACTTTAATGTGCTATTGCAGTTGTTTTGACAATAAACGGGAAGTTCTTGAAGAGAACAGATTTGATCCAATGAATTAGAGATAGGTATATTGTGGTTGTTTGTGAAATGAAAGTGATGTTTTTACTATTGTATTATTTAAATTATTTACACTTATATCAGAGATATATTTTTGGAATGTGTGTTATTTATTGAGTATTTATGTTACGAAGGAGACAGTTTTATGACAATGAATAAAAGTAGCTGTACCGATTGTGTGGTTGTGCAATTATTTTGACTTGTAATTATCAAGTCTATTGGCAAAATTAATCAATTATGGTAAAGTCAAGTATATAAAAAGTATATAAAATTATTACAAATTAAGACAATCAGGGACAAATTAAACACACATTAACAGGAACAGAAACACTAAATGACGGGACAAACATTGAATTTAAAACTTAAACTTGGGGAATGGAAGAAACTGTAAGCATTACATCTCAGTGTTGGAAGTAATGAGTTTTTTTATATTTAATCTATTAGATTTAAGAGGCAAATTTGACATATGTAGGTTGAAGTGTGACAGTTCTTCTTCTATTACTAAATACTGTAAGTTTAGTTATTCAGTATTATGGAGTATGTTGATATTAATGAATGTCTCAAAATTTGTTTTAATTTAGAAATCAAAATTTCAAATTTCAAATAAATTAGAAATCAAGATTTCTAAATTAAAACAAATTTTGAGACATTCATTAATATCAACATACTCCATAATACTGAATAACTAAACTTACAGTATTTAGTAATAGAAGAAGAACTGTCACACTTCAACCTACATATGTCAAATTTGCCTCTTAAATCTAATAGATTAAATATAAAAAAACTCATTACTTCCAACACTGAGATGTAATGCTTACAGTTTCTTCCATTCCCCAAGTTTAAGTTTTAAATTCAATGTTTGTCCGTCATTTAGTGTTTCTGTTCCTGTTAATGTGTGTTTAATTTGTCCCTGATTGTCTTAATTTGTAATAATTTTATATACTTTTATATACTTGACTTTACAATAATTGATTAATTTTGCCAATAGACTTGATAATTACAGGTCAAAATTATTGCACAACCACACAATCGGTACAGCTACTTTTATTCATTGTCATAAAACTGTCTCCTTCATAACATAAATACTCAATAAATAACACACATTCCAAAAATATATCTCTGATATAAGTGTAAATAATTTTAAATAATACAATAGTAAAAACATCACTTTCATTTCACAAACAACCACAATATACCTATCTCTAATTCATTGGATCAAATCTGTTCTCTTCAAGAACTTCCCGTTTATTGTCAAAACAACTGCAATAGCACATTAAAGTTCTCCAATCAACAATACATGATTTTTGCAACTATGACCTACCATCCATCAATTCATAGAGTACCGGCATGTAAGTAATTTTTGTTTTATTTATCTGCTCATTTATTAATTTATTACAATATAATATTACTACTTTATACCAATTGTGGGTCTTACCTTGTCTGTTAATACCTTTTTTATATTCAAATTTATTCATTTGGAAAACCACAGACATGTAATATTGGCATAATTACTATAATTTGTATGAACTAACTTATTTGTATATTTTATCTTTATTAGACACCACCCTAATTGGGTTTATTTTATTGCAGCATTAGTTTAACTTTGTATCTAGACCTGAAGATGCTTTGCAAATTGTAGAAAGCGAAACGGTCGTCTGATTGTTAAATTAAATTGATTGTGAGTAAGTCTTATTATTATTTCTTTACCTATTTGAAATATTAAACTTTTTCAGTGCATGGATCATAAATTCTCGATGAATGCTATCATAGACACTCTCAAATCAATGAAAAGATGATGTGTGTCTATATTAAATTCACTAGTCTTTTCCAATATTTGCCTCAAGACGAAGATCTGATCTATTGTGAACTTCTGCTTGCAGAAACCACATTGATATCCCCCAACTATTTGTTCCGCATATGGTCTCATTTGTCTCATTTTATATGTCACAGTTAGTAGGGTTACTGCCCGGTAGTTTTTACATTGAAGCTGATCTCCCTTTATATGTAGTGAAATAATTACTCCGGTATTCCAGTCTTGTGGCAGTTGTTTATTATTCCATATGCTCACTATTAATTTCTGTATCACATTCAATAGGGAGTCTCCGCCTTCCTTTATTAATTCTGCGCTAATGTTTTCTAATCCAGGTGAGTTATTGTTTTTCAGTCTGGTAACTGCTTCTTTGATTTCCTCCACCAGAAATTCAACATTTGATAGTTACCCACAAGGTTACTAAAGAAATCTTATATTCAACAAAAAAAAACAATGCAACCATCTATATCCCTTTACAACTTAAATCTTTTTTGTTGTCCCGTAAACCCTATCTATCTGAAAGACCACATTATAGTAATTATGAGAGACCATATTTTATTAATTAAGAGATTGCTAATGAATAAAAAATTACAGTTCCTTTATATACAAGTAACTAAAGTATTTTTATCAATATATGGTTATCATATGCTGCAACTTTAACTTATTGTCCTTAAAATTGTACAATTTTCAGTGACAAACCTAATTCTATTCTATTCTACCCTTGCATTTCCTTCCTCTGCTGCTAGTTGTATTTGGGTTCTCATGTTTTCATATCGTCCTTTATTAATAAATTGTCATGTCTTGTACTTATATCTCTCGTTTTTAACGATAGTCCCAATTTTCAAAAAAAAAACAGATCGATTCGTTATTTAGTTTATCTGTAGGGTTTATGGTTTTATGTTTTGATATTCATTTCATTTTCATATGCCCTCATGGCCAACAATTACATTGTTGGGTTTGGGTTAAAATACCAATGCAAAAAAATAAAATGCATTTATATCTTCACTAAAGATCTTACCGACCTTCTGAGTTTTTTCTTCTTGTGCAGATTTTCTTTTACTTTTCCGTTTTCATCTTTATTGTATTGTATTTGATTTATTCTCGTTTAAAACCTTTAAATTAAATTCCCAATTAATTTTTTTTCGACCTTGGTAATCTTACTAAAAATCATTTTGTCATCGTAGTTACACAGTTATCGTGATGAAATCGCTTCGTCTATTCATCCCAATAACTAGATACATACAATTTTTTTGTGCCTCGTTTTTAATAATCACATTCCTCTTACGTAATCTCCGTGTCTTGTTGTCACAAACGTGTACATAGTTGAATACGTTTAAAAATAGAGAGGATCTAGAAAATTCTTTCGTAATAAATACATACGAGTCAGACAGGTAATTGATTTTAGTAATTATTTTGTAATAGTATGTGAACAAAACTTGATGTTATTAACTACAAACTATGCTAACCGAACTAGCCAAGGAATCTGAACAAATAGGCCTAAAAATGAATCTTACCAAAACGAAAACAATGACAAACACACAAGATAATAGAAACGTAATACTAAATGGAATCACAATAGAAGCGGTTAATGATTATATATATTTGGGACAGATAATAAAAATAAATAAGGAAAACCAAACAGCGGAGGTAAAAAGAAGAGTCAGATTAGCCTGGGCAGGATTTGGGAAATTAAAATGGGTCCTAAAGAATAAGAAAATACAACAGTACTTAAAAACAAGAGTGTTTGACCAGTGCATACTCCCAATTCTCACATACGCATGCCAAACATGGACTCTGACCAAAGCAAACATGGATAAGATAGTGAAGACACAAAGAGCCATGGAGAGAGCAATGTTGGGAGTAAAATTAAAAGACAAGAAGCAAAACATCTGGATAAGAAACAAAACAAAAGTCAAAGACGCAGGTCAACATATAGCCAGGCTAAAATGGAGTTTCGCAGGTCATAACGCCAGACAAACAGACAATAGGTGGAACAACACGATACAACATTGGAGACCATGGACAGGAAAGAGAGCAAGAGGACGACCCCAGATGAGATGGGGAGATGACATTAGAAAGATAGGAGGAATACACTGGAAACAGAAAGCACAAAACAGAAGCGAATGGAGGAAATTGGGGGAAGCCTATGTTCAAAATTGGACGAATTAAAGGGCAAAAGAAGTATGTGAACAATGTTGAATTCTGTAATTTTAAAAATTACGCGGAATTGTCGTGACGCTAGCGAACACAATTATTTGTCAATAATAGTCAGGTTCGTAATATTTTATAGCGATTTTTCGTTAATGTGTTTTCTTCTGATTCGGGCAGGCTATTCCTCTCTTCTGCATTTGTGTGAAACCATATCTTCAGGTTCTTTAGTCAGCAGATTCTTCTTTGATAAATGTTTTATTCTTCCAGGGAATCCTAAGTATCCTTTTGTAAAGTCATATTTTGAAAGCTTTCGAGTAGCTGGACTTTCATTTTATTTTGTCCATTGTCTAGAATTCGCTTTTCTGTGCCATGTTGTACCGGTTTGTTTTCTAATGTCATAATCCCATCTTAAATTTGGACGTCTTCTTGGTCTCTTGACGCCTCTTGGATACCACAGTGTAATTCTAGTGGACCACCTATTGTCAGTTTTCGTTAAGTGTTCAGCCCACTGCCATTTTAAGGATTTAATTCTATGAATCACATCAGTAACCTTGGTTTTCTGTTTCATCCATTCTATTCTTTTTCGATCTCTCCTTGTCTCAAAAATGAACAACTTTAAACCTATAAAACTACTAAAGTACATCCCAGAGGTACTTTTCAGTGCGTCATTAATTATGACGTCATAGAATGAATTAGGTGTGTCGAGAATTATTTCATATAATTATTGAAGAATGTGACAGATGCCAGGATCGTACTTAGCCACAGGGGTAATCCCGTTTATTAATAAAAATTAAAAGTAAACAATATTGTTTATTCAATTTATAAATATGGAAAAATTTGAAATTGACGACAAAATAATTCATTTATTGAATTTTTGTATCTTCTTCTCTAGGGGCTGCCTGCGCGTCGAAAGTTGGCAATCATCACAGCGATTTTTAATTTTGAGACAGCAGCTCTAAATAAGTCGTTATTACATGAGTTACGTCTTCTTCCTATGAATCTTTTTCTCCTAATTTTTCCTTGCATAATGACCTGGAGTGTTAGATATTTATCTCCTCTCATCACATGACTCATATATCTCACTTTTCTTCTTCTTAATTGTTAGTACTTCTCTTTCCTTATGCATACGTCGCATTACCTCAACGTTGGTTATTCCATCTACCCATGAGATCTCTAGTACTCTTCGGTATATCCACGTCTCGAATGCCTTCAGTCTCCTCACGTGAATTTTCTTCAGTGTCCACGCTTCCTTTCCGTAATATAATACGGATAGCACGTAGCACCTCAGCAGTCGTATTTTTAACTTAAGGTTTAAGTTTCTATAGCAGAGAAGCCTTTGTATTCTTGTAAATGCGCTTCTGGCCTGTTTTATTCTGATTCGTATTTCTTGAGAGCTGTCATTGTTTTTATTAATAGTTGTATCTAGGAACTTGAATTCTCTTACTATTTCAATAGGCTGATTCTGTACATATATCTCACGAATGTCCTGAGTTGTCTTTGTTATTATCATATATTTCTTCTCTGTTGAGTGATGGTCCATATTCTTCTTCGCTTACTGTGGTCACTTAATTAAGAAGTATCTGTAGGTCTTCATGTGATTCAGCTAAAAGAAGTGTATCATCAGTGTATCTCAGGTTATTTATGATCATGTCATTAATTCTAATGTCTACGTTTCGTTAATCCATTGCCTTAATTAATATGTCTTCCGAGTATACATATTAAATAATACTGGTTTATGTATACTTCAAAAACACAAAAGCAGTAACACAAAAAAGACTGTTTTTAAATATTTTAATAAGTAGACTTTTAGCAGAAAAAATTATAGAAAAATACTGCCAGTGGGGATGTTTCCATAAAGATATTTTCTTAAACAACTCCATGGTCAAATATTTTGGTCATAACTTAGCTAAACAGTTAATTAGAGAGAAGCCTGTCAAATGTGGATATAAGAATTGGATGATAACTGGTTCCACTGGATATGATTATGGTTTTCACGTTTGTTGCCGAAAAAAAAAACAAATGGTACTATAGTAATTGATATTTTGAGACAGTTGCCTGAACCATCAACAAATGAAATTTTTTCGATAAACATTATATGACATATCAACGAATGATATATCTGAAACAAAAAAAAATGTAAAGGCAACAGGAACTGTAAAATGTCCAGTAATGGAGAAAGCTAATGAAGAGTAAGCCAATGAAGAAAAATGCATATGTTTATAGATTTGACAAAACTAATGAAATTTTGTGTGTGAAATGGTATGGCAATAGTGTTCTATGTTATCCAATTATGATACCATTGAACCACTAGGTCAAGTAAATACAAAGGTCGCAATATGGTGAAAAACCATGTGTATTGAATGGTGTTTTGAAAAATACAATACAAATACCTAATGTCCCCATTACGCTGAAATAAAGAGTAAATAAAACAATTTTATTTTCAGGGTAATTTTCAACTTAATTCACGAACAGCAGAAATTGGTAATAATGTTTGTCCAGCTTCCTTTTCCAATTGAAAATATTTAAGCAAATTTAATTTAATCTTAGAACTCGTTCTTTTTCCGTACATCTTGTCATCTTGTACAAATACAAATAAAACCACAATCACAATACTATGTAAAACAAAATACAAAATAAAATTATACAAAACAAATACCAAAGAATATAAATATATTATATAGCGTCTATATTCTTTGCTAATACTGACCTGAACGACAGTCGTCAGTTGCTGTTGGAACAAATTTTACGTCAACTGTCAGTAATAGGCGTATTTGATTGGCTAGAGAAAGCGCGCATCTAAATATCAACGAATCAAACGTAGGTTAGGAAAGAATCTCTTATGTATGTAAGCTTATTCTAACGCTGCAATATACTTTTGTTTAATCACCGAACTACCGTTTTCTCTGTCACATCCAACTTAATGCAGTAGAAAGAAATCGAAAAACTGTGACGCACTGAAAAGAACCTCTGGGATGTTCTATACCCACACATTTGTTCATATTTTTAAATAATATATTCAAAAATGCTTTAATATACACGGTGTTTAATTTAAAAAACACAACTTTGGTTAAATCCTTTTTTCTGACTGACCCTGTACAATGGAAATTAATTTTAAATTATAAACGTCTTTCCTATATATCAGTTTTGTTGAAAATATTTTTTATATACTCAATAGTTTAGCTATAATTAAAGAAAGCAAAAGATTTGACTCACTCTGTATATATTTCTATTACAATTTTTGGTAACGTATTTAATCTAGCACACATTTTTATTCGAATCGAGATTTTAAAGCTACTTTGTTGTAGGCCCTTTCGAGATTTATGAACACAAAAAGGGTAGCAAGTTTTCTCGCGTGTCTCTATTACTCATAAAAAACATTGTGCATACAGGACCCGTCATGCCCGGAAGCCGCTCCGTTCTTCTATTTCTTGGTACTCCGCTCTATTCGTTTCTGTCTTTTTTTTGTAGATAAACCTTATATACATGCTAAATTCCATTCTGTGGAAATATTTTGCTTTCAATTAAATATGTATTAAAAATATCACCTATTTTTTATTTTAGTTTTACTTGTACAATGGGAATGTCTCCAGAACCTCGAGCTTTACCGCTCTTCATTTCTCTTAATTGTCTTTTAATTTTATTTGTACTTTTCAACCGTATCACCTCTTCGTCATTAATGTTAACATCGTCAATATCTTTTTTCAGAAATTTTTTCCTTTTTCTCTCAGCAATTGCTTGTAATTAATCTCACTTTTTGTTCTGAATTAAGTTTATATTTCCTTTTTCCTTCCTTTATTTTTGTCCATTTTTTTTATAAATTTACAGATTTGAGTTACTCTCCTGCAGGGTTGCTCAGACTTGCGATCTAGCACAAAATATTTTAAGACAAGTCGACTACTGACTACTACAACTAAACTTTAACCTAAATACTAAAATATAATGCAAAATATAATTAAGGCATCTAATCTGTTTTCGATTTAGATGTATGGCACTGCATATCAACAATAATTTTTTTGTAAAACGTTGCGAAATTAGTGAGTGCCAACCGTAAGCTGATATGAGATATTCGTAATATTGTTCTGAAGCTATTTTCTTGTGGCATTGTAAATTAATTACTATTAAACTGGGAATAAGCCACAATTAAAGATAAAAATACGTTTATTGACGTTTCAATTTCCACTTCGGAAATCGTTCTCAAAATACAAACAGTAAATTAAACAAATTTTGTTTTTTGTTACATAGTGAAAAATTCTTCTAATAATTTAATTTTATCTGACTCATTTATATTGACAATTCAGACATACATTATGCATTTTAAAGTAGACGACTTTAAAATGATATTGCCAATATTGTTGAGTTGCGCTCCTGGGACGACTTTACTTATAAGATAGTTCATTCGATTACATGAAATCAACTTTAACTTGACAATATCCGTCAGAAAAAATCATAGCATGTAATTCGTCTTTAAAAAGACAAACACATGACATGATGACAGTAAAATTCTCCTGTTAGTGATTCCATAGTAAATTATGAGGGAAAACCAGGAAAAAACCTCATAATACTATCCCGACATTGTAAGTATTTGTTCGTGAATTTAGTTTACCTTCAACAAACATCAAAATTCTGATTTTATATGTTACGTTATTTAAAAAACATAAATGATGTATCCTCTATATGTTACTGACTTACTAATACTGGTATTTTCTTATTAATAACTTCCTCTTTCAATATTGGTAACCAGATCCTACTACATTCTGCCGAAGAATTTGCGACACAATTGGCCTCAATTAACATAATTAGAGCCGCTTCTTTGATTTTTCTTTTTTTCCCATCCGTTTCTTTTAGGACTACATTTGAATTACTCCATTGAACCCTATGTTCATTATCCCATGCGTGTTTACAGATTTGAGATCTATCAAATTCTTTATTTTTAATATAAGATTGATGTTCACTTATTCTAACATGTTTTTTAAATAACGTAACATATAAAATCAGAATTTTGATGTTTGTTGAAGGTAAACTAAATTCACGAACAAATACTTACAATGTCGGGATAGTATTATGAGGTTTTTTCCTGGTTTTCCCTCATAATTTACTATGGAATCACTAACAGGAGAATTTTACTGTCATCATGTCATGTGTTTGTCTTTTTAAAGACGAATTACATGCTATGATTTTTTCTGACGGATATTGTCAAGTTAAAGTTGATTTCATGTAATCGAATGAACTATCTTATAAGTAAAGTCGTCCCAGGAGCGCAACTCAACAATATTGGCAATATCATTTTAAAGTCGTCTACTTTAAAATGCATAATGTATGTCTGAATTGTCAATATAAATGAGTCAGATAAAATTAAATTATTAGAAGAATTTTTCACTATGTAACAAAAAACAAAATTTGTTTAATTTACTGTTTGTATTTTGAGAACGATTTCCGAAGTGGAAATTGAAACGTCAATAAACGTATTTTTATCTTTAATTGTGGCTTATTCCCAGTTTAATAGTAATTAATGAGATATTCGTCCGTACCCATTTCTTCGTACTTCGTGTTTTAATTAAATAATTACCTACTGACATAATGCTCCATGGCTCCATCCTCCATCACCGTAGCTTGTTCTTTAAGAAATAGACACTCGAGAACGATCGGTAACATTCGCCAAACGTCGCGCGGTCACGTTGCCTTAGAAGCCGGAAGTATTTCGATTAGGACCTGAAAATTTTTACCTATGCTCTACTACTTCCTTGATATCTCTTTATATTTTCATATTCTCGCTCCCAGAATTCGTTTTTCATTTGTGACAAAATTCTTTAGTTTTTCAGTTCAATGTTACATTTGTTTTTAGGTCTTCTGGGTCTGTTGTCTTTAACCAAGTCATATATGACTTTTTCTTTCGATTTGTGATTTCTTTTATCTCATTTATTATCCACATTATCCATCTGCTTTTCTCCAAACATCCCAAAGCCTTCCTTGCTGCTTGGTGTATGCATTCTTCCACTAACTGGTACTTCTCTTCTGCTGTCTCTACTTCACCTACATCTACAGTTGCTATCTTTACAATCAATCTTATATCTTTTCAAGAATTGTGCAGATTTATTTCTTAAGCTATTGATATTACATTTTATTACTTTAGGTTTGTTAGTAGTAACTTCACCTACCAACACATATTCTGCATTATGATAGGGCCTTACATAATTTTGTTTTTGTTTTTTTTGTGATTGGATCGGATAGTCAATCACAGGCCTACACAAAAGAAATAGTTTTGGTGATTTTGAATCTTTAAGCTGATTTTTACTATATTACGAGCAATAAATTGAAATATGGATTCCGTTTTTTTGCATCGCTCTAGTTTTATGAATATGGCACATTACAAAATTAGTAGTCTTAATATTTGAGATAATGAAGAAATATACATTGGAATAGTCAAAGGAATATACATTGTTAAATAAACTTCTTCCTCAGTATATTTGTATTTCTCACTATATTATCCCATTTTATAATCCACACTACGATACAAATGAATGACGTTTGTTTATTGATAGCTCCAAGCTCAGTTTGATATGTATTCTGCATTACAATGGAAACAAGTTTGGGTCAATACCAATTGCTCATTCTACCGTGGTAGTTGAATGAAGAAAAAGAAGATAAAATGTAAATTTGGGTAGACTTGAAAATGGTAAACTTTCTTCTTGGGCAGCAAAGCGGCTACACAAAATACCCTTGCTTCTTGTGTCTCTGGAGTAGTAGGGACCGAAAAAACCACTGGAATAAAGAGTGGCTTAAGAGAAAAAACTTGGTAATTGGGCAAAAGAACATTATTGCCCAGTCCTTAGTCGAACCAGAGAAAATAATCTTACCACCCCTCCATATTAAGCTGGGCCTAATGAAGCAATTTGTTAAGGCACTTGATTCTAATAGACCATACTTCGCCTACATAGGAAGGAAAAACTTAAAGCTGGAATCTTTGATGGACCACAGATCAGACTTCTCGAATCCGGCTTTTGTGGGGTCAATGAATGAGGTAGAGAAAAAAGCTTGGCTTTCATTTATGGACATTATCAAAAATTCTCTGGGAAATCACAAAAGTGAAAACTATGCTGAGCTGGTAAACAATTTGCTGAATAACTTTCAATCACTTGAATGCAATATGAGCATCAAAGTTCACTATCTTCACAGCCACCTGGACCGTTTCCCTAAAAACTTAGGTGACATAAGTGAGGAGCAAGGTGAGAGATTTCACCAATACATAAAAACCATGGAGGACCGCTAGCAAGGAAGATGGGATACTTGTATGATGGCAGATTTTTGCTGGAATTTGAAGAGAGACTGTTTAAAAGTTCATTTCATAAAATCACGCAAGCGAAGCTTTCGTAACGTCAAGCAAAGTTTTTTTTTTGTTAGTTTTTCTCAAAACCAATTTTATATCTGTTTCATTGTACAAAGGGCTTTATTGTAGTTAAAATGGCTTAAAATATACGTATTTTCTAATTGTGTGATTTTTATTTCAATTTAGTATATTCATATCAGCATATTCGTATTTTAATGCATAAAACCTGGCATGACCTACGTTATCTTGAAAAACTAGAGTTGATAGGGTAAAATGAAAGCCATATTCGAAATTAGCACCCCAAATATACCTAAAATCAGCTCTAAACACTTTTACACCAAAAACACTGTAGGCCTGTGAATTGATTGCAGTTTATTATTTGGTTGTATTCATGTAATTTTGTAAACTTCTTTGTGATATTGTTCTTTGCCTTTGTGGCATTTTTAATTAGGTACTATTTTATTGGGAATAAGCCACAATTAAAGGTGAACATAAGGTTATGATGAAAAAAATTAATTTATAACCTTTAAGGCATATGTTTAAAAGTCGTTCCCCATTGTTATTTAATTTTTTTTCTCCATATTTTCCTAGTATGGGACTATTTTTATTTCTTCCTACTTCTTCTGGTTTTGTTCTTTCAGGATTGGAAGGATAGCTCATTTAGTTCCGAGATTCGAGATGGGCAGTTATCGGGTGGCATCGGGTTATGTGGGCAGGTATTTGAAGAACAAAAGGAGTAATTGTGAACGGTCAAGTCGTCAATAATTTGCCATATGCGGATAACACAGTACTCCTTGCTTCTACTCAAGATCTGCAAACATTACTTAACAGTGTAGTTGAGAGCTTTAAGGAAGCAGGTCCAGATCTAAACATACGAAAAACCAAAGCATTCGTGATATGTAAATAACATAATATAAGACCTTCTATATACGTAAATAGTACCAAACTTGAGCAAGTTGATCAAATTTTTTTACCTTGGATATCAGTTAAACTGTAACGCAGAGAATCACTATGAAATTAGGTATGGAATTGAGTAGGTCAGAGTCGCTTTTAGAAGGATGTCGAAGGTATATATAAATCGCCTTGAGGCTTTCGAAATGATGTAGTGCTATAGAAAAAGTTTCTTGGGTGGAGAAGATTCGAAACTCCACAATACTAGAACGTCTCAGCAAAACTACTGAGATTATAAAAAGCATCGACAAGAGAAAGCTGAAGTAGGTAAGAAATAATAAATCAGACTTACTCACAATCAATTTAATTTAACTATCCGACGACGGTTTCGCTTTCTACAATATGCAAAGCATCTTCAGGTCTCGGTACAAAGTTAAACAAATGCTGAAATGATAAAAACCCATATTAGGGTGTTGTCTAATAAAGATAAACAAATTAGATGTTACAAATTACAATAATTATGCCAATATTACCTGTCTGTGGTTTTTTATTTAAATGATTGAGTTGAAAAGGTATAAATATTTTTTAAAAAAGTTTTAAAAAGTTAAAAGGACAAGGTAAGGCCCACAAGTTGTCATAAAATCTCTTCTATTGGAATAAATTAATGAATGAGCAAATAAATAAATGAAATAAAATAAAATAAAATTACTTACATGCCGGTACTCTATTATTAGATGGACGGTAGAACATGTTTGAAAACATGTTCTACCGTCCATCTATTAATAGAGTACCGGCATGTAAGTAATTTTTATTTTATTTTATTTCATTTATTTATTTGCTCATTCATTAATTTATTCCAATAGAAGAGATTTTATGACAACTTGTGGGCCTTACCTTGTCCTTTTAACTTTTTAAAACTTTTTTTAAAAAATATTTATACCTTTTTCAACTCAATCATTTAAATAAAAAACCACAGACAGGTAATATTGGCATAATTATTGTAATTTGTAACATCTAATTTGTTTATCTTTATTAGACAACACCTAATATGGGTTTTTATCATTTCAGCATTTGTTTAACTTTGTACGAGACCTGAAGATGCTTTGCATATTGTAGAAAGCGAAACCGGTCGTCGGATAGTTAAATTAAATTTATTGTGAGTAAGTCTGATTTATTATTTCTTTACCTATTTGAAATGGACTCACACAAGCAACAAATTCATGATTTGAAGAAAGCTGAAGTATTTCAGACATGTAGTAAGAGGTCTCAAATATACGTTGCTACAAAATATTTTGCAAGGGAAACTAGCAGGCAAACTCAGTCCAGGATAAAAAAGACTTCATTCACTCGCACGGCTTAAAGATTCTCTAAGCACTAGAGAAATAGATAGTTAGGATAAGTGTTTTTTTTTGTGTTAATGGGACGGAAGGTGAAGTTCAGCAGATTGTTGATTCTTTTAGTCGGCTTTCACGACAAGCAGAAGTCTGTGTGGATATTCTATTTCGTGGCCCGTCTAAAAGACGGAGTCAAGAATTTTAGTACATTAGAAAAACTTTCAGGAAATGTGCATTCTCTTCCTAGTTTCCAAATTTTTTTTAAAATATCGCCTTCGCTAACAAACTCTTTCTTCTTTCTCTTTAAACACATATTTTCTAGTATGCTTGTGTCCCTTAACGATCAAAATAATCTATTAAATAGTAATATTTTTTAAATATTTACTGTATTTTAGGCCGGCAAACGCAAACAATACTTAGTGGGTCTGGAACTTCGTAGAAGATACGATCGTTTCCTGGGAGACTACTACTACCCGGAACTCGTAGAAGCAAGAAGTACCCATTACAATCGTACCAAAATGTCGTTGCAGTTAGTCTTAGCCGGACTGTTCCCGCCAAGAAAAGACGATGAAGTTTTAGGAATGCCCTGGCAGCCAGTTCCGTATAACTATTTACCCGTGAAACAAGACGATGTAAGTTTACAATTCATCCATATTTATATTAATTTTAAAAGTAATTGTTATTTTTTCGTAGATACTTATGGGAAGCAACTGCCGAAAGTATTTAGAACTTTACAAAGAATACAGTAGTCGTCCGTCTGTTCAAGAGAAGTTTGCGAAGTACGGCGAAACCTTTAAGTACATATCTGAACATACTGGTTTGAACATCACAACTTTAAAGACATTTATAATTTACATTTCGGTCTGTCCACTGAAGAGGAATATGGTCTGAAGCTACCTGACTGGACTAAGTCTGTATGGCCAGAACCGATGACCAAAATTTTCCCCGAAGAGTACTACATAGCGATGGGAACAGCGGATATGCGAAGAATTGCCATCGGAAACTTTTTGAAGAAAGTTCTCGATGACACCAAAGCGAAGATATCGGATCATCGCAAACTGGGTAGAAAGATGTACCTCTACTCAGCTCACGAAAGTACGTTATCGTACCTGATGATATCTTTGAGAATATTCGAAAAACACATTCCCACATACGGCGCCTACGTCGTCATGGAGTTACACCGTATCAGAGGCGTGTACGGGTTCAAAATATTTTACAAAAAGTGGGATGGCTCCGGCTTGAGGTTGGTAGAGATGCCGGGATGTAAGGAGTTCTGTCCTCTGGACGTATTTACCTCTTTGTTAGCAGATAATCTGCCGACCAGTGATAACATGTGCGGTAATTGAAGAAGTATTGGTTATACTGGGTATAACGTTGTAAAAATTTGATAGGAAAAGTTTGCTGTGCAAAATTAAATAATTATACAGTCAAGATTTAGTTAATTTATGAGAGAAAAATAAAACAAAACAGTTCATAGTTAAATATATGAATAATATGAAAGGTTTTTATTTTAGCACCTTATGGCTTTGGAGTCTGTTGTATTGACGATTATCTGATCCCAATAAAGTGGCTTCAGATTTTGTAGAGCTTAACAACAACTGTTGTTGATTTTTATCTCATTCATATCGAGAAAAGTTGCGTCTTTTGGATGAAAAGCTCCTCTTCTTTTTAACAATATCGATGTTTTCTTGGTTATGGTTCCCTAAAAGATTCGACACAGATCATAAAGGTGGATTTTACGATCTGTGAATACTCTTTCTTATAATGACTACTGTTTTCATGATTGTGTCTTGTATTTTTGATTATGATACTCTTCTAGTTATTTTCTATCTTCCGTCTATTCGACCCTTTCCTACAGCTACTCTCTATTTATCTTTGATCTTTATTTATCCAGCTATTTACTGTTTCTTTAGATAAACACTCTGTTTTTCAACTATTTACTGTATTGTGGTTAATGTTAATTGACCGCAGTTGAAAATAGATAGTCCCCAAATTGGGTGCCAAAATAAACGTTATGTGGTTAACTCCGATTAAAAATAGTAAATGGTGTATCATAAACCGAATGTTTGTTTTAGTATTTCCAAATTCTTATTCAAGCAATTTTTCTTAATACTTTTTTCAGTTTTTGAAAAGTACTTTTGGCTGATTATTGGTTTCCTACATTCTCCGAACTGTGATACGCTGTTATTTTTTCTTTTTTTTTGTATCCTAATTCATAGTTGAATATTGGTAGTGGATATGCTTGTACCTTTGAAATGTCTGGGACAAATCACACTTGGTATCCAAATAAATTTTCGTGTCTATAAAGACATAACACAGCTGGTACTGTGCTTTTATCTGTCGATATACGATAGATGTGTAATGTATTATACTGAGTAAGCAGGGTTTATATTTAAACCTAGCCAATACATTCCAGTTTTGATCAGTTTTTGCCTTGGATGTAATAAAATCTTATTTATTTATAAAACAAAAAATAAAAAAAATCAGTATTAAAACCTATTTGATAGCTATGTGGTAAAATAAGTTGTGTGTGTAGAATGATTGTATCAAATTGCTACTAGGTTTCTTAATATTAAGTATATTGTTAATTTTTTTTAATAAAATCATTTGTTTTTATTTGTTTTTTCTAACAGCTCCTTTTTAAAATACTTGAAGGCCAGATCCTCAATAAACTTCCATAAATAATTAAGATCCTCAATAAAAAACTATATGGTATAAAAAGTTATATACTGGATTATATACTGGTACCAAAAAGCAGTAGTAAAGGTGAACGATATACAAACAAATAATATACCGATTGCGAGAGGGTCAGACAAGGATGCGTCTTGTCTCTGACGCTTTTCAATGTGTACTCACAGGTCATATTTAGAAAAGCCTTATGGGAAAGAAGAGAGGGAATAAAAATTAGTGGAAAAATCGTAAACACCATGAGATTTGCAGATGACACGGTAATTATAGCTGAGAGTAAAGAAGAACTACAAACTTTACTAGATGCAATAAATAGTGAATGGGACATCAACACAGATAAGACCAAATTTATGATAGTATCAAGGAGAATAATTAACAACTTACCTTTGGTGGACAGCAAATAGTGAGAGTGACAGGGCAGCGGCAGCTGGCAAGCTGGCAGGCTGGCAATGGCAAGGGCAGCGTTCTTAAAATTCAAGCAATTGTTCTGTAACAAAAATCTGAATACTACACTGAGACTGAGGTTTGTTGAATGTTACGTCTGGCCCCAATTATTGTACGGGGTAGAAACATGGACGTTAAAAGCGCAAATAGTTAAGAAGCTTGAAGCCTTTGAATTGAACTTTGGATATACCGGAGAATGTTGAGAATTCCATGGACTGCAGGATAACCAATAAGGAAGTGCTGAAATGGATTGGCCTAGACAAAAAATTGTTGAAAACAGTAAAAGTATGCAAGACTGCGTACCTTGGAAACATACTGAAGAATGATAAATATAGTCTTTTCTGCAGGTCATCGTGCAGGGTAGAGTGGATGGCAAAAAGGGAATAGGTAGAAAGAGGAAGTCATAGCTGCGAAATATTCAAGACTGGACAAACATGACTGTAGACGAATTAAGCCACATTGCAAAAGACAGAGATATTTTTAGAAATGTGGTCGCCAACTTCCGTTAATGGAGACGGCATAGGAAGAAGAAGAATAAAAAACTCACGAAGGAACATTGTGGTTTTGTAGCATTTGCAATTCATTGATTCTTTGGTGTATATTGAAATCCCCTCGTATATGTTGAAAAATCGCAAAATACTTTTAATGAATCTTCCTATTCGTACGTATTAAAACGCAAATAATATTTCGTTCTTTTCAGCGCGTCGCCAAGTAATTAAAACCATTTTAGAGTTGTTTATTATTTTAAAGATGTGTACTTAGGCAATTTCTTTTAATGTACGTCCTAGAAATGGAATCTTCTGCGTTTTAATTCTTGTCAAGTGTTCTTGTCAAGAGTCCACGTTGTTCTCCGAGTGCAGAGGTTCCCTCTCACCGGCTCTGGAACCCAATTGAACCATGTGTTACCTACAGTCAAATTTAATTTAATACTGAACATCACAGTTATTTTATAACACAATGTACAATATTTCATAACTAAATGTAATTTAAAGGGTTTTTACCCTAATATTTTGGTGGCTCAGGCATTGTGACCTAGCATTTTCGATTTTAATAACATGATGATGGACTGTGTGGTCCGAAAACGTTTGTTTTATTGATGTGGCCCTTTTAAGGGTTTTTTTAAATAAATATACCCATTTACAAAGATTAACTCTTTTTATTTCTCAACCGGTTGTTTTTCATGTAAGATGCATATTGTGTTTTACGATATACAATAGATAAATTTGCAGATTCATTTTTTAACACCAATTTCTCCAAAACCCCAGAATTAGTCCCAATAACAAGGTAGTGAAAATGATAAATTTTAAATACTTTACCAAATTCAACTTTATAGAATTTAGAATTTGCAGAATTAGTTAATTTGGATTTAAGTCGGTTCTGATAACCTTACTTTGAGGCCATTGGGATAATGAAGGCACTGTATTTGTGAACATTCCGTACCCGAAACATTGCAAATGTTTATATCACCAACAATATTCTAATTACCAATATTCTAATTATAGCAACTCTTTAATTATAATGTACTAAAACAATTTTTAATATACCTAATGAATTTGAACTAATTTCATTAATTAACATATTTTATATCAGATCAATTGTATATAATGGATTAAATTCCATTTGCTTGTTTATGTTAATCCAATTGATTCATTGTTTATTAGCAACACTATAAAATTTATGTTTGTAAAAAACTCTGTTTGGAAATTATTTCTGCTCGGTGATCCGATAAAGAGAATTTTTGATCAGAATTACGAGTTAATTTGTAAAGAATATTTCTGCACACAAAAAATTTACACAAAATTTACAATTTTTAAATTTTGATGCACTGGATCTGAAATAGTTAGTACAATATAGTTTTCCCTACTATCTTTAAGCTTTTTTCGATTTCCAGATGAAATTTTTGATATTAGTCATCTAAAAGCTTATGAATAGCTTCAAGTTTAAATATAATATTGTTTCCCGCCACATATCCCTTTCCCTATAAGTTCAGTTTTTCTATCTTAAAAACTCATGCAGAATTTGCTGTTGCTGTGTTTTTTTCCTGTTCCTAGAAAATAATTTCAATCAACATCACTTAAAACAAAATTGTCACTAAAAATTATGTACTCCTTGGTTCTACGTTGAGTTATTCTTCTTCTTCTACGGCTCTACAGCCCAAATTAAACCTTAGCCTCCTTTATTTTGTGCCTCCACCCTTGCTTGTCTGTGGCTGATCTTCTCCATACACAGACTCTCAAAAGGGCTTTCCATTTACTGTGTGTTCCCAGTGATTTCTTGGCTTTCCAACCGGTCTCTTTCCTTTTCCGTCTCTAAGTGACCAACAAGAATGGTAGAGTTAAACGGAAATTTGTTAAACAAATTGGGATGGCGATATTGCTACCGTTTAGAGCGTAATAAGTCTTATAATTACTTTCAAATCGAAAGACTGACGTGTGAAATAAGAACAGAAGCAGTTCAAATAATAGGTAATTTAATAATTGAATGTTACTACAACTAAGTTAATATCTAGCCAAAGTTTTAGCGAAAGTTCTTTTATTGAAAAAGCCGATCACTGTCTACACACTGGCCCACGACACACTACAAACACTAGCACTGATACAGATTAGACTGGACTTACTTTAACTAAGGACGTTTTCTTCTGTATGAATATACTTGATTAATAATGAGCGTTCAGCTGTTAGCTATAACCTATGTAACGATAACTAAAATGCGAGAGATAAAACTTTAAATCAATAAGCGACCAGCTCAGCTGGGCGACAATTTCATACTGACATTACTTAAGATTCTTATTGCAATGTATATAATGTATATATGCAGGGATTTGACTGATTGACCTGACTATTGCAAGTAATTTTTGGGGAACGGAGGACTATACTTCATCTAATTTACATACCGATCTTCTTCTTACGGTGCCTTATTCTTAAGGACGTTGGCCATTACATTTGCCCATTTAATCTTATTTGTAGCAGCTCTGAATAGTTCTATGGAGGTCATATTCGTCCATTGCCGTAGGTTTTTAAACCAAGAGTTGCGTCTTCTTCCTGGCCCTCTTTTGCTATTGACTTTGCCTTCAATTATAAGTTGGAGCAGTTAATACTTTTGATTTCTTATGATGTGACCAAAATATTGTGTTTTCCGTTCTTTTATTATAAGCATAAGCTCTTTTTCCTTATTCATCCTCCGCAAGACTTCCGCATTTGTCGTATGGCTCATGTAGGATATTCTGAGCATTTTACGGTAACACCAGAGTTCGAATGCTTGGATTCTTTTTTGTTGTTGCTTCTCTCATTGTCCAGGCTTCAACACCATAGAGCAAGGTAGAGAAAACATAGCACTTAAGTATTCTAGTTCTCAATGAGATGCCCAGCTGGCGGTTGCATAGAACTTTATATATTTTGTAAAACATTGTACGTGCCTTTTCCAGGCGTATTCTTATCTCTAGTGAGTGGTCCCAAGTTTCATCAAAATTACTTCCAAGGTACGTTGTTCTTGTTACTCTTTCCAGATCTGTTCCGTCGACATTGACCTTCACCCTTCTGTTTTGGTGCTTGCTGATGACCATCGTTTTTGTCTTCTTTGTTCATGCCTGTAGAGAATTTCATTCCAAATTCTCTACAGACTGTCGTTACTCGGTCCATTAAGCGTTGTAAGGCTTCAGCATTATCTGCCAGTATGACAGTGTCATCAGCATATCGCAGGTTATTTATACATTACCTGTTTATAATTATACCATCCGAGGTGCCTTCCAAAGCTTTCTGAAATATCTTCTCAGAGTAAACATTGAACAGCAAAGGTGATAGGACACATCCCTGTGTTACTCCCTTCTCGATATAGATTCTTCCAGATGTTTCGCCTTTTATTCTGATTTTAGCCTTTTGTTCTTGGTAAAGGTTTGAATTGATCCTTAAGTCTTTATCGTCGATATTACATGATGTTAAAACATCTATTAGTTTATCATGTTTCACCAGGTCAAACGTCTTCTAAAAGTCTATAAAATACAAGTATACATCAGAATCGTCATCTCTACATCTTTCAACTAGCATACGTATTGAAAAAAGTGCTTCTTTTGTTCCGAACCCATTCTTAAAACCAAACTGAGTTTGACCAGTGTGTTCGTCTAGTTTATTGTATTATTGTGTATTACTCGTAGGAAAAGCTTCAACATATGATTCATCAGGCTAATAATCCTATGGTCTTCACATTTCTTGGAGTTTCTCTTCTTTGGTAGTGGTGTAAACACCGATGTCAGCCAATCATTTGGTATTATGCCTGTTTCGTATATTTTGTTAAATATATCTTCCATTACTTTGATGTGTTCGTCTAGTAATACCTTTATTATTTCACCAACAGCTTTTCCGTTCTTTATCTGATTTGCCGCTTTGATAATTTCTTGCTTTGTGATATAAGGTCCAGTCGATGCCTCCTGCATGTCTAGTGGCTGTAATGCCATGATGGATGTACTCGGCAAAGTGATTCTAAAAAAGAACACACCTACCGCCTAAATATTTCGTGTTGGTATCATGTGACGTCACGGGCTATGACGCCGATGACGTGCGTAAATAAAATGAAGTGTTCTTCGATATTTCTATACTTACAGAGCTAGTTAAAACCCACATTTGAATTGTTTGGAAATTGGTCGGAGAAAGTTAATCTGTGGGTAAAAATATCTATTAAATACATTTTCGACTTTCATGAGAATTTACCTAGGTAGAATTTAAGACGTGCAAGTTAATTGTTACCAGTGGCGTAGCAACACTTGGATACATTACTTACAGAAATTTATCCAAACTTTAAAGCAAAAAGAGAAAATAATAATTCGAAAGATTAAGAATAGAACCTACACGGTTGACATACGGTCATCTTATGTCCTCTACAGACCAACAGCTGTGCTCCAACTGCAACGATACTCCAATCATCGTCAGCCACATCCCCGCAAAATGTGAACACTAAGGCCGCTCGCATTATGAATAATATAAACCACAGTTTAAAAGAACTTCTTAAAGACTACACAATTATTTAACACAGTTTAATTTATATAAAATTGTTATTATTTAACTGCCTAAGTATCTGTGTTGTAAATACTTATAACTATGTACTATTGTAAACCTTTGCTCCGTGTCAATGACCAAATATTTTGATTTAATCTCATATAACTAATGATGTGAAGGTTCGACAATGATCTGGTTAACTAACCAACTTTGTTAATTAAAGTGACCGCGAAAAATTTACAGTTATATCATTTTTCTTGACTCATTTTAACTTTTCCACTTCAATTACAAACAGTTATTTTATATAATTGATGGATTCGACCGTTACTTGATGGAAATTCATTTTATGTAATAATAAAACCCTGAAAACTTTGTTTTCAAACTTCCACAACATTTATTTTAACTATTATCACTACAGCTGTTTCGGCTGATTGCCTTTCTTAAGTGATCTATTTTGGCTTGGGTTTACAAATTTATAGTCTCTAATGAAATAGGTTGAGGAGGGGAGAACTGTTTGTCTCAAGTTGGTCATTCAGAATTATATCTGTGTTTTTAATTTGTTAATTTCCATAGATTCTAACAAGGATAGCTTAAGGCCTTTATTTTGAATGTGAAGAATTTTAAATTTGTCATTAAAAGAATGATTATGATCTAGAAGGTGAAGTGCGTATGTCGAATCTGTTTTTCTTTTCTTGAAAGCCCTTTTATTTTCTGCTATTCGTTTATTAAAGTTTCTACGAGTTTGACCGATGTAAGTTTTTGGGCAGTCGCCACATTGAAGTTTGTACACACCACTATTTTATGCATGGTGATCAATGAACTAAAAGGTTAAATTTAAGACGTAGAAAATATTCTTCTATCGATTCATATATGACCAAATAGCCAATTCGTGTATGATAATAATCAGTGCGTATTCAATGCATGCTTATGTTTTTAGGAGATATGGACATATTTGCTCAATTTAGAAAAACAACTGCCACTGCCACAGCCCAAGTTTATGGCGAAGCAACAGGAGATCACTTGGGATTCGAGAAGTATTTTAGTTGACTGGCTTGTGAGTGTAGCTGAAGAGTACAAATTGGCCGACGAAACGTTACACTTGGGTGTCAACTACGTGGATAGGTTTTTGGGTCACATATCTGTAGTAAGTGGTTACTATATATAATTAACTAAGGTGAAGTGGTTTATCTGTGGACGTAATATAAAAAGTTATATTTTGAATTTACTAATGAAATTAGTTGGGTTTCAAATCACTTTTTTTATTTGTAGATATGTATTAGTAATCTATTAATATGTATTCTTCAATAGAAGATGAAAAATGAATTAAGAGAGAAGAGTATTGACATTCTTCTTTCACATGTAAGGGACCACACTTACCCGTTAATTTAGGGTAACTGTGGACCCTGACGGGGAGACTGATCTGATTGGTAAACTTCACTTTTGTAGTTATTATAATGAAAGATGTAACTGTGATTTAAAATAAAAGCAACTTTAAAAATGCAGAAACAAAAATTTTTATTAAAAACCATAAAACAACTAATTGCTAGGCAATATTTTTGAATCTCCTTAAATTCTCACAAAATGTAACGACGTTTTCATTTTCTGATTTGGGTCGTTCAGTATTAATAATATTTTATCATAAGCCAACAAGAGAGGCCCGTTTTTCTCACGAAATTTTAAGGCATTTCCCACAGATCGTTTCAAACATTTGATTATCACGACTCTTTTCACTGCATAAATTTGACATATTAGTCCAATCGAATGAGTAACTGCTCGTTTGTTTATTCGTAACACGATGTATTTTCCTGGCATTATATTATCGTCAGTGGGTTCTTAAACTTGAGGTTCGGCACCTTCTTCCATATTATCATTTAGAGCCTCATATGAGTCATCACTCTATGCATAAACGACTTCTTCCGAATTTTCGTCATCACTACTTAATTTTGATTGTTTCTTGAATGTATTCTGCGAAGCTTTTGTCTTAGTTTTTGATAACTGTAGGTGTTCTTAAATAGGTTTTAGTTGTGATCACTTCAGCAACATCTATTTTTTACCTCTTCCTTTGATGTAGCTTCGGAGAAGGTTTCACTATTGCTAGTAGAATGTTCTCATATCGTTTTAACTTTTCAGGATCAAACTTTTAATTGCAAATGGAATCTCGATTTAGAGGAAATATACCTGTTTTTCTAAAGCCATTCACGACAACAGGTTCTCGAATACTGTGCCAAGCTTTTCGGCAAAAAGTTGAAAAATTCGCATTTTGTTAGCTGTTTTCCTAAATTTTTGCTCTGCCAATCTGTTAACAAAGCATCCGATGAAGACTTGAGCCCTTGAAGACAGACACATCCAAAGGCTGCAATATTACAGAAGTATGTGGCGGTAATTTAAGAATAGTCACATATTCTGCTATAGATAACGCAATCAATTCGGGTGAAATGTGCGATATATGACCATCGTAAATGAAAAGAGCAGGCCTTTCAACGCAATTTTTCAAAAAAACATTTTTGAACCATAGAAAAAATACTTGTTCAGCCATCCAACCATTTTCCGATACGTAGTAAGATGTCTCTGGATACTTATCTGTACCAAACATATTGTCCCATAATCTTTTGCCCTTGTGGAGGATCATAGGTGGCAATATGGATCCATTGGCATTAGCACACGCCAAAACTGTTGTTGTTTTCCGTCCTAAGCCTTCAGTTTGCCTTTGTGCTATTTCTCCGTTTCCAGTTATAACAGTATGGCTGGGGTCATAATTAAATGCCGTTTCATCTGCATTCCATATCGTACCAGGGTATTGTTGAAGTTGTAAATTATTCATAATAGTTTCCAGTTGATCAAAGAAATCGTAAACAACAAATGGGTCACTTTGTTGTCTACACGTGAAGCTTCAATTATCTGAGGTTTCTTAATAGAAAGTCGGTTGCGTTTTGAAAAAATAAGAAACTAATCTTCACCAGGCTTTCCCTCTCTAAAGGGCGTTTGCAGATTATTTTGCTGAACATATACCGGTACAGTGCGGAGTATTTGTTTGCGAGATAATCCAAATCCCCACTTACTCATAGTTTTTATCCGAGAAACCGAAATGTTTTTATCTTCTTTAGAAAGGGCAGTTCTACCACCTCCAGTCACACCTGTAATAGATTTTCATTGTTTTAAAAAGTAAAATGTAGTAGCTACCTAATTTTGTTATTACCTTGTGCATATCCTGCCGCTGGTCTACCTTTCCACCCAGTCACTTTTAATTTGAGTGTCGCTTTTGGTACGCGATGCTCCATTGCAGCATTCTTTAGTGAAGATTTTCCCGATTTCACATTTCTTATAGCCAGTTCTAATGCTTCTATTAAATACCTACTTCCGACACCACGATTGACAGTCTTTTTAATATATTTTGTTGTCATTTTTGCACCGAAAGAATAAATTATAAACAAACTAACCTAGAAAGTTTTGGAACCACAGTTCTCCCGATATCGCCGTCCACAGTTGCACCGATCATGTGTCATGTCTGGGTCACTATGGACTCCTTCTTAATTACCAAACTATTCTTTTCATACTCCGGTTGTTCAGCGCTAGATGGCGCTTGAAGTTTACTTTCAGAAGCATTATTATTGAAAATTAGCACCTCTTCTGTACTGAACCACGTTTTTCAAATTTAACTCAACTACTACCCAATGCACTGTAAACTTTATAAGATCTTGTTAATTAAAAAAACATTAAAGGGTGCCACAGTTACCCCAAACCACAATTAACCCAGTTCACCTTATATGGGAAGTTTGTTTGTTTTATATTAATTTGCTATTAAAGTTTAACTTGTCTCCAAAATGGTTAATCTAGTATTATAAAGGTGGTGTATAGTCTTATCGTTTTTCTCTAAACCGAATCGATACATTTTCAGGCCAAGAACAAGTTCCAACTCGTCGGAGCTGCGGCGATGATGGTAGCGACGAAAATGGAGGAGTATTATCCGATCGACGCCAAAGAATGGTCGTATTTAACCGGCGACACGTTCACTCCTCAACAAGTTCTTAAAATGGAGCAAGTCGTCTTGAAAGTGTTGAAATTTCGAATGCAGACACCGACGATAAACGGCTTCATTCAACAGTTGGCCGTAGAGTATAAGATGGACGAGAAGACTCAGCATCTAGCAATGGTAAGGTCTTACTTTTATTACATTAAGTAATATTTTGTGTGTATCTGTTGTGTGTCTAGATAAAACTCTATTACGAAAATAAAAGAGTTATATTGAAATTAAAATGAAGTCAGGCGAACATAGGTAATTTAAAAATATTACATGTAAATATTTTTTAGTATAGAAATATGCTTTATTGTCACTGAAAATTGTACAATTCAATTGTACAAAGCTTACAAAAAGTCAAAAAAATTACAATAACAATTAAAATTTACTAAAATTACATAAATTGTGAATATCACAAAATATAAGATACTGAATTAAATAAACAATCCATTGCAAAATTTAATTAAATTGCAAATTGCAAAATAAAACCTTACGAACTAGTTTACGAATAAGTTTAAGCTACTGCATGTGATACCCAAATATACAGTGTGTCCGTAAAGTATGGAATAAATTTGATATTTCCTAAATGAAAAGCCTTTTTAAAAAAAATCCAAAACACGTCGAAGACAAATATTAGAAAAAACGACGGAGTACGACATAGACTGCCATTACAGCTTCGTATACTTTAAGGCAGCGTACGATACTATTGACAGGTCCCAATTATATTCGGCGATGATCGAATTAGGATTAGAACAGAGGGCTGCGCCAGGGAGATGCGCTATCGTGCACGCTGTTCAACCTAGCGGTAGAAAAAGTTATGAGAGATTCGGGAATAAACTTAAAAGGTACGATATATACCCTTAGTATACAAATAATGGCATACGCTGATGATATCGTCATAATTGGAACAACCCAAAATGAAGCAGTGGAGGCTTTCACACATATCAAAAATGCCGCAGAAAACATCGGACTTCTGATTAACATCCAGAAAACTAAATATATGCCGGCCATATCAAGAACTCAACAAAATAACTTAGAGGTGCAACACGAAACGATAGAAAAGGTAGAAGAATTCTGCTACTTAGGATCACTGGTAGACTACAAAAATAACACATCCAAAGAGATAAAAAAAGAATATGCGTGGCTAACCGCTGTTATTTTGGCCTGGGCCCTCAACTAAGAGCGAGAAGTATGTCAATAGCAACAAAGTGCAAACTTTATAAAACAATAATACGCCCAGTGCTCACGAGTTACTACGAGTCTTTGAAAGAAAAGTATTGAGGACCATATATGGCAGAGTAAACGAACAGGGTCTGTGGAGAAGGCGATATAACTTTGAACTCTATAGACTTTTTGGTGATGCAGATATTGTGAAGACCATCAAAATAAACCGCCTAAGGTGGGTGGGCCACGTTATGCGGATGGATGAGAATGATCCCACTAAAATAACTATGCTAAACAGGCCGGTCGGAAGAAGAAGAAGGGGGCGACCTAAACTCAGATATCTGGACGATGTACAGGAAGATCTGAGGGAGATTGGAGTGAGGGGCTGGAGAAGGCAGACACTCGATAGGGAAGGATGGAAGAATGTTTTGAAGCAGATCAAGGCTCACGAAGGGCTGTAGCGCCAACTGATGATGATGATGAAAACACGTCGATTTTTAAATGTAATGTTCTACATACATATTACATTGATGACGTCATCGACTTTTTTTTTAAATGTAACACCTTCCAGGTAATGGAGGGTGTTACATTGTTCCATGTAAGTTCCTCCAGGTAATACTGGTATCATAAAAGAAAGAAAAAATTTTCCGTCGATTTTTAAGTTAATGATGTCATTTATAAAAATAAGGAAAAGCAGAGTACCTAATACTGAACCTTGTGATACTCCACAATCAATGCTTTTGTGACTAGAGCCAGTATAACTTGCTTTAACTATTTGTTTCCCGTTTCTCAAGTAAAATTGGAACCAATTCAAAGAAATATCTCTAATTCTGTAGAAATTTAGTTTTTTTATCAAAATGTCGTGATTTACACAATCAAAATTTTTGGCATTGTCACAAAAAACAGGGGCAGTATAAAGATTATTGTTTAGTGCTTGATAGACCTCATGTAGTCGCTAGAGTACAAAGGCTTCGATGGGCTGGTCATGTGGTACGGATGGATGCCGACAGATTGCCGAGAAAGGCCTTGGATGGTAAAATGCAGGGCAGAAGACCAAAGGGAAGACCACGTAATAGATGGGAGAACGAAGTCACAGCAGATGCGCACAACTTATTGAACGTCAGGGCTTGGAGACGAGTGGCGCGGGATCGCCTTTGTTGGAGGCAGAAGTTACAGGAGGCCAAGGCTCAATTTGGGCTGTAGCGCCATTGGAAGAAGAAGAAGAAGACCTCATGTAGTACAGAAAACATAGCATCGCTGGTACGTTGATTAGATAAAAAGCCGAACTTATTTTGTCATAAAATGTTGTTTTTTACGAGAAAGGACATAAGTCGGTCTTTTATAAGTCTCTCAATAATTTTGGAGTAAGGCAATTTTAGGTAGTAGGGCAATAGGTCTATAGTTGCAGACATTAGATTTTTTCTCACCCTTATGAAGAGGAATAATAATAGCTGTAAATCCGTAAAATAGTTTCGAAACCAATTTAGATTTCTGCTTTAATCTGAACCTTCTAAAATTGCAAGGTAAACAGACGTTGATAAAGATGTTAAAAGAGACATGGGGAATCTAAAATTTGCATTCCACGTCATGTCTCCTTAACGAAGCAAAAATCCTTAGTGAATTGGTTATTGGTTATATATTGGTTATGGTACTCATACAGAGTAGATCAACATCAACGTCTGTTTACCTTGCAATTTTAGAAGGTTCAGATTAAAGCAGAAATCTGAATTGGTTTCGAAACTATTTTACAGATTTATTATCAGATGTCGCTATTGCGTTAATATCTAAGCCATTTTTATGTTGCTTCTTAAAGACAGAAAATATTTATTTTTCACGTTGAGAACGCCTATGAATAGCTGTTCTGATGAGGTCTATTAGGCCGAAATACGTATAAACATATACATGGACGCTTTATACGTGAAATCTAATCTTTACTGTCTTTTTCATTTTAATAATGACTGTCTTTAACTACCATGGAAATGTACATTTTTCAAAGAAATCATTAAGTGAGACCAGGACTTCCAAAACATTTTTTGAGAGATTTAAATTTTTTTTATTGATATTACATCAGTACTACAGGACGATTTGCTTTTGACACTACTGATTGCTTGGATCAATTTAGATTTCTCAACTGGTCTTATAAAGAATGAGCTTGAGACCTTTTTTTTTTTTAAATTGGAGAGATAGGAAATAGGATCTTGTTGTGGCAAAATAGTTAATATTATATTTTTACTTACATTAAAGAAGTATTCATTTAGATTTTCAGGATTTGGAGGAAAAAAATTTCTCCTCCAAAATGTTTGAGCTGTGTTAGTTTTATTTCGAAGATTGTTTATTATGGACTATGCAAGTTTCTCTTGCAAAATTTTTAGAGCTTCTCAGACGATTGTGATAGTACATTTTTTAGCTGTTTTGATATGTTTTAGATATGTTTCTCTGCACTTGGAGATATATTCAGCGACAAAGACGTGAACCTTTAGTAAATTAAATTAAGAATACGTTGATAGCAAATTTCTTGATGCTAGCACATATTCTTGGCTGATATGCGGATACCTTTGATAGTCCAGGGTTTGTGATGTTTTGACTTAATTGTAATTAAAGAAAATGCCCTATTGAAAATACAGACAAACACATCTGAAAAATCACTGAAATTATAGTCCACGTCCAAAGAGGGAAAGTGCACCCAGAAATCAAGCACAAATTTTGGAATTTACGAAGGTTCTGAGCGAAAAAAATCCTATCTAAATGTTGGGTTTTCGAGGATTGTTTGTTAAGAGTGTTAAACTCAGTAAATACTGCTTCATGATCAGATAGTTCTGCTTTAATAATTGTAGAGCGTACATCAAGGGGTAAGAAATTTCAGACAATATAAATAATTTTGGTTTATGTTGTTTTAGTACTTCTTGTACGTGCACTGTGACGTGCGTTGTGTAACCATACGATTCCATACGATACGATAGTAAATATCATCCTGCAGCAAATGATCTACATAAATAACCATTCTGAATGACCAACTTAAGACAAACAGTTCTCCCCTCCACAACCTATTTCATTAGAGACTATAAATTTGTAAACCCAAGCCAAAAATAGATCAATTGAGAAAGGCAATCAGCCGAAACAGCTGTAGTGATAAGTTTTAAAATAAAATAAATTCTGTGGAAGTTTGAAAACAAAGTTTTCAGTGTTTTATTTTTACATAAAATGAATTTCCATCAAGTAACGGTCGAATCCATCAATTAAATAACCATTCCATATTCTTTTAAAAATACGAAATTGGGCTTTTAAGGTTATAAATAATTGATCAGATAATTCAACTTATAAAAAAAAAAACATTGAGAGAAAGTGTCAGATAGGTATACTCGAATTGATAAGTGTAGGAAGATTTGCCCAATACTGGATACTATAGCTATTTGAAAATATATTTTTTTTGGAAACACATAAGATAAACATGTTTATTGTTCACACAAAAATTATTATTCGTAAAATTCCTTGGTTAAACATATCTCAAATTAATCAATAAAAAAGTTTATTTTTTAGTACGTGTTTTGCATATCATTAATTCCTTTGTTTATTTTAGTACATCGCCGAGCTAGTACTTTTAGAAGGCGACGACTACTTCACTCATTTCCCCTCAAAACTGGCTTCGGCGTGTATCGCTCTCGCCCGGTACACACTACTCAAACGAACCACGTGGCCGAAGAAACTAAAGAAAGCCAGCGGATATCCTTGAAAGAACTCAGTCCCGTGGTGAAAAGACAAAACAAGACGTTGAAGGATTCGCCTTTGAAGCAGCAACAGGCTATCCAGACGAAATATAAGAGTCCCAAGTTCAGTAGAGTGGCGCTGACCAAACCGAGATTGATAATGATGGGAGATTTTAATATAGATTAAGAATGAAGGTGAGTGTACTATTATTCTATTAACTTTTTTCTCAAGTATTTCGTATATCTGGTAAATTTTTTATTACACTTTATATAATATATACTCTAATACATATTTTTCTCTACTTTTAGGCTCCCGTTGTTAGAAAATCTGACCTACTTCGTAAGACTAAACCTCCTCGTACTACCAGTTCTTTATAAAAGTTATATTTCGACTAAAATGCAAACTTGACATGGATTTTTTTAAACGCAGATGGGTCTATCTTTTTTTAAACGAGCGTAGTCTGAATCTGACACTAATTTGGATTTGAATATGAAAGAATTCAACTCGTGCTTAATTTGTTCCATATAGTACACTCCGTAATACATATTAAGCATGTAGTGCTTTTTAATAAAAAAATATTTCTCTGCTAAAGCAGGACATATATTTTTCGTTAGGGTTTTATGAAAATAGTAAGTCGAGTGTAGTAGCCATTAATATAAAAATAACTTTTCTTTAAAACAACTCGTCGAATAAAAACACTGTAATAATTTACATATATTTGGTTTTTAATAAATTTTTTGCTTTTTCTTTTGGTTTTTAACGTGATTATATCAATTTATGTTTGCTCTTCTTTGGCAAATCATTATTTAACTAGATATCGCACGTTTTATTTTCAGTTTTAGCAATTAAAGTCTGTCATTTACTCATATGGGAGAATTTTTGCATATACTTTTCTTATTGTTACTTTTAATTGTTACTTATATATTTTTATTTTCGTTTTATTTTTATAAAAATGTTCCACGATTTATTTCTCAATATCCTATTCACTGCGCCAGTTTTGTTTTTTAACTATTGTCGATTAAAGAGAATCGTTAAAAAAATTGTTGAAGCAAGTTATGTCTAATAAAAAAACAACAATACAGATTGCTAACTTATACAAGCTATTTTATAATTTCTTATAGCTGAAAACTTTTCTCACCACAAAAACTTGCTTCCTGCGTTTAAGACCCGGAAATTTTTTGTAATTTTTTGGAAATATAACTTTTTTTAACGGAACTGTCAAAAATGTCGTTTACACGTACTATATAAATGTTGTATATGTTTAGTTTTTTTATTGACTGTATAAATTGTAAGATAGTTTTAAAGTGTACGTTTGCTTTGAATCGTATTAATTTTATTTGTGATATTTAAATATCGATTTACTTCTTTTAGTATAAATGTGAGTAATGTTGTTGACTATATACCATTATTAAAAATAAATGGTACTTTTGCCGAAGTTGCGTTTTATTTTTAACAAATCATTAATCTGTTTTAATTTTGTCGATTTTGAAGTGTTCATAATCAATTTTTAAAATATCAAAAATATCTTATGGATCCTTATTACTCCAGTTGTCAAAGACTAAAATGCCACTGAACCTCTAAAAATTATACGAACAAGTAAAATTTGGACGAGAATATTAATTTTAGGACCTTAAAAAGATACAGTAAAATTCATCGCTACTACCCCCAAGCTACTCCCTAAAACCCCCCTTCATAGGGGGAGAAAAACGGAAAAAATCGATTTACCAAGAATTTATACACTGTAGAAAAAAATGTTTAAAAAAAAACTGAGATAATTTTGAAGACAAACGTTTATTGGCACTTTTTGTTTAGAACGAACCATTCTCTCAGATACAACGCTTGAAGCAACCGGTGGTTTTGAATGTAAGTTACGCGCGCGAAATCAATTTTAAATAAAATTTGTATCAGCTCGACGGTAAAAATTCGATATCTTTTGATCAGAGCGACAAGCCGCATATACGAATTTCGACCTCTTTATATCTCCTCAGTACGGTATAGCCACTACTCCGTATCGAAACAAAATCTTTTCTCGTCGTAGACCGTAGTTATCAAAAATAACTATGTACAGACGTAACTACGCCATCTAAGAACAAAAAGGGAAATCATACGATTTCCACTTGGCGAAATCGAATTCAAATCTCAGCCACCGTGCTTTCTAAAACTTGTAAAGCAAACAGCTTGATGAATAAATCGGCAATGGAATCTAAGATTGCATTCCAAATGCCGTTCATCATGGCCAAAATTCGTAGAGAATTCAATTTCTGGTACTCCCAACGAAGTAAAGAAATACACAAAATGACAGTATTAGATTTTGATTCGATACATAGCTGTATCTTATTTCTTTACTTCGTTTGGAGTACCAATACAAACAGTAAATTTAACAGTAATTTACTGTTTGTATTTTGAGAACGATTTCCGAAGTGGAAATTGAAATAAACGTATTTTTATCTTTAATTGTGGCTTATTCCCAGTTAAATAGTAATAAATTTACAATGCCACAAGAAAATAGCTTCAGAACAATATTAAGAAATCAGATATGATTTCTGCAAAAAGAAATTTAATTATCGAGAAGTTTGTATTTAAATTAGGGTACTTTCTTAGTATAAGGTCAATGGTCAGTAGGCGGTTGTTCATTACATTTGTATAAAGCAGTAGACTAAGTTGATTCACGTTAAAAAATGTGTGACTTTTATTCTTTCTATTAGAGGTATACAGTTATTTTTTATTTATCGTTTGGCAATTACAACATATTTAGAATAAAATTAGAAACACCTGTAATATAGGTATATGACAAAATTTAAATAGTAACAAACAAACATCAAGTGTAATAATAAAATTAATTGACTCTGAAGTTGCAAACAGAAAGTTTGTAACATTTTTTTTATTAATAAATTATTAATTATTTTTAATTTCCTTTACCCCCGTGCGATACGCCGATGATTAGGAATTCCCGTGTTTACGATAAGAAAATAATATTGGATCTACTAAATTATAATGGACTTCCCTAATTACTAAAGGTAGTTAATCCTTTCCATCTTAATACTCAGTATGAAAAGATCTAATGCTTTTGAGTATGCAGGTTCTTTTACATAAATTGATAATTTTCGCCGAAGGCCCGTATCTTTTGACAATAACTTAATCCCAAGTATTATCTGCTTCTCATGTCCAATTTTTGGTACCGGTAACTCAAAACTTTCGGAATTTTTACTTCCTCAGAATTACCTACAACTGTCCGATGATTTTAAGTGGGGGATAAACCTTCTTCTTCTTTTTTCTTGGATACTTGGTGAAATTTTTAGTGGAACCAACTTACTTCTCGGTGAGCTCTCGTTGAGCACAGGTCGATTATCTCGTGAGACTTCTCGGTGGCCTCTCGTTGAGTGTGGTCGCTTGCCTGAAATTATCGTCTCTGTGAATTATTTTCTAAGTGTGTATACACTCTATATTTCAGTTTTCTTGTCTTAGACTATATTAAGTTATATATAGTTCTACACTACCTTTAATGGTACCTAATTAAATTCAGTGTTGAATACCAGTACAGTATATTAAATTCAGTGAATTAAGCTGCGTCATCAGGAATTATGTAAGTTACCATAATCTTTATCTGCAAATTATGTGGGTGATTAATATGGTATGGTATCATACCACCTGCCATTATCTGGACGTACCATCCATCATTCATCCATATCTTCATCTGTAGATTGCCGATTTTTATATTTAATTTAAAGAACAATTCAAGAACTTTCCATAAATAATAACTATGAACATCTCAGTTTAGCATTAGTTAATAGTGCGAGATAGTAACCCACCTAGCCAAGTGCGGTTTGGCTAGTTAATGTTTTCAACTCTGTAACCTGTTTGTTTTTTTTTTGTAAATTTAGAGTTAAGAAATTTTTGCTATCTTTTGTATTTGCTATAATTTTGGCTCATTATCTTTCCTATAATATCTCGAGATACGCCAAACTATATTTGTATATGATTGCCTTATATATCTAGCTAAAGGTATTTTTTTATTACATTATTGCTTAATTTTATACATATATAACACCAGTTCATAGTTGTGTATTTTTATTACTTGTGTTGCATTTAGCAGCTTTATAATTTTGTGTTTAATATATTGTTAATGTTTTATGCATGTATTTTATTTGTCGACTCCTAACAAGTTCCCTGATAAAATAGTAGCTCTAAATATTCGCTTAGTATATTAATTTATTACTATACCTTTGACCAGTAGAAAGATCAGGCTGATTAAGTTTCGTAGGTAAGTATAATACCTAATATATTTATTATTTGTTTATATATTGTGTTGACCAAATTTATTTGATAATTAACTGTTGGTATCTTTCCTTGGGTTTGATCTCTGAACCTAAATATCTTTCCTTATCTCTTTTCTTTTCTAAAGTTTCTTAATTTTCTCCTTAACCCCAAAAAATTGAGTGGCGCCCTGTTTCTATCTTCTCTTATCTTTGGTAATTTTACCCATCTATCTTTTTGTTTATTTCTGTATCTTTTCTAATATCTCTTATCCTATCTTTACCTATTTCTTCCGTTGGATCCATTCCCGGTTCCAAAAGCTAGTTTCGAACCCACGACTCGCTCTCCACCAACCATCTGGCTGCCGTCCGCAGTGTCTCCATTGGTTATCTTTCTAGCACCATCCAAAAAAGATTTCCGAGGTTACAAGTCTTCAGGGCTACCATTGCAGGATTTTGAGGGACATTCTTTAATAATGTGGTCAATCGTTTGGTTCTCCCCACAGCCACATTGAGGAGACGGGTTCTTTCCCCATTTATGTAGCATCTATGCACATCTGCCATGTCTAATTCGGATCCTGTTTAGAGTGGACCATGTTTTGCGTGGAAGATCAAAACCTGGTGGCTTGTGGGTAATGCAGGGCATGTTATTTTGCCATGCGTTCCATTCTTTCAGATTCTTTCAGATTCAGCACAACTGTCAAAAGAGCTTGCACATACCCTGGAGCAGATGTTCCTTCTGACCACGTACTATTAGTGGCCGTCATAAAGATCGCTCTTTCATGCAAGAACAAGCCTGAAACTCAACAACAGATAGCACTGGATAAACTGAAAGACCCAGTGATACAAGCAAAAATAAGCAATGAAATAAACGCACAAATTCAAATATTAACGACAAACATTACCGAAGATATAACACCAACATGGAATACGATTACAAGTGCTGTAACAGACATCATGAAAAAGAACTTAGGGTACAAACGAAATAACAAGAAGCAAAAATGGATGACAGAAGAAATACTATTACTAATGGAAGAACGACGAAGACACAAGAATAACCAAGATGGCAGCAATATGTATGAAAACATTAACAGGCAAATAAAAGCAAAAATAAGAATAGCAAAAAATGAATGGCTTAAGCAACAATGTATCGATCTAGAACATTTACAAAGACAACACGACGACCGTAATTTACATAAAAAGCTTAAGGAGACTGCTGGAATATACAGAAAACGAAGACCAACTACCATAGTTAATCAGGATAACCAGATAGTGCTGGGTGAAAAGGAGAAAATTGATATATGGGAAAATTATATCCAGGAGCTCTTCCATGACGAAAGACCCATGAGTGAAGTTTATACAGACGACCAGCTGACTGGCCCTTCAATCACCAAAGAGGAGATAGAAAAAACAATATTAAATTCAAAAAACAATAAGGCACCTGGACCAGATGAGATCCCGTCAGAAATACTCAAATTACTAGATGAAAGGGGAATTTCAGCACTTCACAAAATATTTAATTTAATTTATGAAACTGGCTGCTATCCTCAACAGTGGTTACGCTCTACCTTTATTCCCCTGCCCAAGAAAGTCAATGCAAAAAGATGTGAGGATCACAGACTCATTAGCCTGATGAGTCACACTTTAAAGATATTCTTAAAAATACTACATCAAAGATTATACAAAAAATGTGAAAGGGACATCAGTGATTCCCAGTTCGGGTTTAGGCAAGGTTTAGGAACACGAGAAGCAATAGTAGCAACACAGGTACTGGTCCAAAATTGTTACGATCAGAGGAAGGATGTGTTCCTATGCTTTTTAGATTACAAAAAAGCGTTTGATCGTGTCCAACACCACAAGTTAATGCAGATTCTCAAGAAAGTTGATATAGACCAAAAAGACATAAGATGCATTGAAAACTTGTACTGGCATCAAACGGCACAGCTAAAAATAGACAATTCTATATCTAAGCCCATACATATAAGAAGAGGCGTTCGACAGGGATGTGTGCTTTCCCCTCTTTTATTTAACATTTATTCAGAAGCCATATTTCAAGAGTCTTTGGAGGATGCAGAGATGGGAATCAAGGTGAATGGAGTATTGATCAACAACATACGATATGCTGATGATGGTGTCTTAATTTGTGACAACATAGTCGATCTTCAACAACTTGTCACTATAATCGGAGAATACAGTGAGCGAATGGGACTAGAGATTAATACCAAAAAGACCAAATTCATGATCATCTCCAGAAACTTGGATGCATTTGAAAACTCCACCATAACACTGAATAGTAAATCCATAGAAAGAGTGAGTAAATTTAAATACCTGGGATCGTGGCTTTTTGAAGACTGGGCATCGGACAGGGAAGTAAAATGTCGCATTGAGCAAGCTCGACAAGCTTTCGTAAAATTCAAGAAGGTACTGATTTGTTCTGAGTTCGATCTTCAACTGAGACTAAGGTTTACTAAGTGCTACGTATGGTCAGTGCTGCTATATGGCGTAGAGGGCTGGACACTCAAAACGAGAGATATAAACAGATTGGAAGCTTTCGAAATGTGGCTTTATCGCCGTATCCTAAAAATACCATGGACAGCGAAAATCACAAATATAGATGTCCTTAAAAGAATAAACCAAGAACGCCAACTTTTCGAAACCATCAAGAAAAGGAAAACGGCGTATCTAGGTCACATCATGCGAAATGAAAAATACCAGTTCCTCCAACTTATAATCGAGGGTAAAATTGAAGGCAAGAGAGGAATGGGACGCAAGAAAATGTCCTGGCTCCGAAACATAAGGCAATGGACAGGGATTAACGACATACAATCTCTGATACATATTGCAAGAAATAGAGAGTTAATGGAAAATGTGATCGCTAACATCCATTAGTGGATTTGCATCTGAAGAAGAAGAAGTTCCATTCTTGGGACCATATGCATTCGTGATGTTGAACTCCTCATGTATCCTTCTTGCCTTTTTCATTGATGGATTTCTAGAACGGAGCGGGTATTTCGTGAATCCTCGGTATCTTGGTGGATTGGCAGGTTTATATTGTTCATAATCTTTTTGTATTCACGTGTAAGTGCGTGAATTCGTCGTAAATATGGAGGTGGGATGTGACTTAATACTGGAAGCCATTGGGTAGGAGTTGATTTAATTGTACCAGGTATTATCCTCATAGTGTCGACTTTTTTTACGTGTGGACTGTGTAGCCAAACTGGAGCACAATCTTCAGCGGTTGAGACGACAAGGTCTAAGGCAGTAGAGCGGAGAGTGGAAGCCAATGCTCCCAAGGTGGTACTGCAGAGCTTCTGTATAATGTTATTTCTTGTACTCAACTTTTGGGCAGTTTTTGTTAAATGCTCTTTAAATTATAGCGTTCTGTCTTAGATAGAGGCATACAGTTTGTTGTTTTTTTTAAGAAAAGGATGCTAGGGTGGAAAATTTGAGAGAAAATAGGATGTTGTTTCTGAATTGATAGTCTTAATTGTTAATTGTTGAGATTGGCACCAAGTGCCAATCTCAAAGCAGTATATTAATTACTGTTAGGCTTTTTTAAGGTAGTTTTGCTTGCGGCGTTATAACAAATGCAACCGTAATCTAGTTTACTTCTAATAGGTGATTTCTAGTTTATTAATATTTTAGTATCTATGCCCCAAACTTTATTAGACAGAATTTTTAGTATATTTAACCTATAGATTGACATAAATGTTGTAGTTTGTTGATGGAAACTGCACAGACTGTGGAGTGGCTGACACGGCCGAGCACTGTGTATTCGAGTGCAGAAGATTTGATGAGGTCAGAAACGAATTATACAGAAAGCTAGATAGGGTAAGTACAAATACCATAATGCAGGTAGCAATGAGAGGAAAGACTGAGTACAAGGCAATATTGGAGGCAGTAACTCAAATTGTCAGAAAGAAGGAGATATTATAAACGAATCTACAGCAAAGGTAGGTAAGAGAGTCAGAGAGAGAGGGCGAAAGAGAGAGAGAGAGAGGGGGGGGGACAAGCTATTCATGTGATGCATCGGTCTGGAGAGGACCTACCGCATGAGTAGCCTGTATAAAGGGGGTGGACTTTAGTTGGCAGGCAGGGAGCTATGGGTGTATCTGTGAGCACGACTCCTCTGGAAGGAGTGCGTGCGGATGGATCCTTCCATCCTGAATCCAACACACGCCAGGTCATCCTTAACGGGACACGGCCTGGTACGGTCTTTAGAAGATTTACCACCAAAAAAAAAAGAGTTTGTTGATATGCAAGTTCCAATTTAATGGTAAAAGTTAAACCTAGTAAATTACCTTCTTCTGATTGTTTTAATGATAAATTATTTAAAGATAGGTCAATTGAATACTGAGATCTGTTTTTAATAAAAATTATGTATTGTGTTTTTTCTGTAGAGAAGTTAAACCCAGTTTTTAACGTCCCATTTTTAAGCCAAGTTAAAACATTTTGTAAAATTTTAATTTCCGATCCTATATTGTTCGATTTAGTATAAACGAGGATATCGTCTGAATAAATAGGTGGTCTAATTTTATGAGTAACACCATATTGATAGCAATTAAGAATAATGTTGGACTTATTATGGAACCTTAAGGGATTCCATTATCTAATGTTCTTGTTGAGCTTTTAGTGCCATTTATCCTAATTTCTATTGATCGATTATTTAAAAAATTATTTACAAATGCTAGTATGTTACCTTGAATTTGATTATTACTTAGATTTTTTAAAATGCAGTGTCTCAAAAGCTTGTCTTATATAAAAAATATTATAATCAGTTTTGGTTGTTTACAAAAGCTTTAATAATTGAGGTTTGCTTTACAGGTTCCATATAGTTTATTTTTTTGTTTCCCCAGTTTAAAGGATATGCTATATGGATGTTAAATTTGTAATAGTTTTGGTAAGTATACTTTATACTAACCCATTCTCAATAAAACACTAGGTATAGTAGAACAGACAAGAATATAGTGAAAATAGCATTAAAAGATATAACAAATTAAAAAATTAAGTAATTAATGAGCAATTCCAGTATTCTTCGGACAGCAATCTTTGAGACACCCTTCTTTGACTTTTCTCCAATATCTCCTTATTTATACTTTCTTTACAGCTTCCCTGTGGTTTATTTTGCAGGCCTAAATATAATTTTGCTATAGGAGTTTAAAGATTAGGCTTTAATGATGGTAAATTTGTTAGAGTTCTAGCAAATTTACTTTAAAAATACCCCCTATCTAATACAGTCACCAGTTACTAACAGTCTAATAGACTGTCAGTAACATTAAAATATAGCAAAAATGAGAAAAATATGTGAATAATTGGTAAAACAAAGTAGTCAGTAGTTTATAGTAATGTTATTTTAATAATTATTCACTTACCTCATCCTTTTTGTTTGTGACACACTGCTTTGGATCTTCTTCAAATACATTTGTATCTATATTTCATTAACAGCTTCTTCTGGACATCTCCGTGTCTTATTTTGTTGTCTAATAGGTAATTCTACTATGTCTGTTCAAAGATTAGACTATTTAAATATGATATTTTTCATAGCTTTAGTCAAATTACATTAGAATAACCTCCTTGTGTGTAAAGCATTAGTTAGGGTGAAGTATTAAGATATTTAGGGGCGGTGTCATCAAAATATAGGATAAATAGAAAAATATTGCAATAAGAGGAAGAACCAATTATTCGAAACTTTAAATCCTTACAAAATAGTCTAAGGGGGGTGAAAAATATTACAAAATAGAAGAAACGAGCAAGAAAGTCCAATCTAACAGATTTTGGCAATTTCAATGTAATTCTAAGACAAACAAATATAATAGTTTACATAAATATATATCTAGTAATGCTTTTAAATGAATATTGAATAATATATCAAGAAAAAACTTGATTTTGATTGTAACTATATTGCCCTATTTTCCACAATAATGTAAGGAAAAAATCTGTCTTAAAGTTATAGTAAGGAAAGAAGATGTGAAAATAATAAATTAGAATAACTAATTTTATTTTGTTTTTGGTTTCTTTTAATTAATATTATTTATTTTGTTATATAATAAGAGCCCAATGATCTTCCGTTAGTTAAATTGTGTTTCGTAACAACTTTGACAGGAGGCCGACCAATAGCAGGTAAGTATTTGAAAAAATTCAAAATACTAATTATTGAGAACTCCAATTCAAAATGTACAAAAGCCAGTCGATTTAAAAAAAAAATTTAGGTTGTATCAGTACCAAAAAATCTCTAATAACTATTAATTCAAAAATTTTTGAACTTTGGCGTCTGAATAATTATGTCATGACTGACCAATCACAGCACGAGCTGATATCCATACCGCCAGAAGTCTATAAAAGCTCAGATTCTCCTGTCAATTCATCATTTACTCAGTTCAAGTTCTTAATGATGCATCTATTTTCACGTTTTTTCTCCGAGTATGTAGTTCGCGAATTTGAATTTCGTTCGGAACTAGTCCGGAATCTTAATTTTGGATTTGTCGTCTGTCATCGGTCATTTGTTTCCGAATTCGATAAAAATTGTTTTCTGTTTTGTTTTGTAATAAAACTTTGTAGTGAATAATTTGTTTTTCTATGGCAATTTGATGGTATGTATTTTCGACACATTTTCTTTGTTTTTTTTCTAGATTTTTTATATATTATTGTATTATTTATGTTTTCGTTAAAATATGCTTGTTTTTAATGACTGAATTATTTTTTCAGCCTGGGTTAGTGCTTTTAAATATAAATGGTATTGGACAATGGACAAATTAAAAGAATTGTAAGGTAAGATTTTTTATTTTTTCTTCTTAACTCTTATATTTCGCTAAATATTGATATTTTAATAAATTTTAAATGTTTTATTACATTTTTTCATACTACTTTTTACCATTTTAATATATTTTTAATACTTTATTAAATTTTTAAATGTTTTTTTAACTTTTTTTTTATTAAATTTTAAATATTAGGTACTTTATTTTTTATTTAATGGATCAAATATTTATTAACTTTGAATCTGATTTAGTAAGATTTTTCAGATTTTTTTACTATTATATTTTTTATTAATTTTTAAAGAAGTTTGCTTGCATTTTCTGAAATATTTTTAAACTTTTTAATAAAGTGACAATTTTTAATTGATTTTTTAAATGTTTTCTTGAGTTAATTAACATTTTCTTGCGCATTTTACGGTTTAAAAATCGTAAAATTTATTACATTTTTTCTTATGATACTTTTTAATGATAATTTTTCATCATGCGTTTCTTAGCGGGTATCTCTATATGAAGTCGACTTCGTTAAGTACATTTTCCCATATATTTTTATCTTGGTCACACCAATAGCAATCTTGTTCACGTGCATATCCTACCTAAGAGTCCCCCCTAGTGCGTCTTTTTGATCTACTTGTCCAGGAATTTATAAATCAACATTCTTAATGTTATCCTTTTTTGTTGATTTATTCATCCATCTAAGCATTTCATTGTTTCTCTTTCTTTTTAATTGCCCTGTTAGATACATCATATCTGGTTTTGAGGAAAGCGTATACAATTTTCTTCCCTAGATTGTCCCTAATATATCTTTTCAGCCTCATTGGAATCTGTCGCACAATACACTATTCGCGTACTTCCATTTTATCTATTTTACCCTTATTCTATTACAAGTATTTTTTCGATTTCTTTTCTACATCATTTTATTGTGTAATCTCTACTTCTTTGCTCCACCCTCCATGCTGTTAAGCTCTTCTTTTTCTTTTTGGGTAAATATGGCTTTGTCGGCTTTTCAATGTGCCTCATTTAAGTTGTCATTGCATTGTTTTCGTGGTCGTACTACCGATCGTCTTTCTATTGTGGAACAACCGTCTCTTGCCGTCTTTACTACTCTATTTGTTGTAATTCGGCTTATATGATCGTTCCATTCTATCCTTTTATTTCTTACCCAACCCTTGATGTTTTCCACTTTGCATCTACGTCGTATCTATGTACTTCTAGCTCTGTCCTATAGTGTCTTATCATCGATTTTTCTAAGGGTTTATCTTTCGAGTCATCTGCATAGCAGATTATTTAAGTTGTTTTGCTCCCATTTGGTAGTTTTTTTTCGTACTTACTCCGTTATTATTACATTCATGATCAGATTAAACGATAGAGGGCTCAGGGAATCCCCCTGTCTTATCCCAATGGGATAAGACAGGGAGGTAATCAAGACAAACTTGCAAAGGAAAAGGAAATGAGAATTGGCAAGAAGATGAAGAAAGATGCGACGAAGTGTTAGAATTTGAATACTTAGCAGTAACCCATAACAAACAGGGTAAAAGAAGAACAAGAGATAGACAAAAGATTAATGAAGGAAAGCAGAGCTACAGGATCACTAAATTCATTACTGAAGGGTCATTCAGTATATAAGCATCAGTAGAACGATACCTACTGTTTATTAATCTCATGTTGTTTTTAGCCCTAAATTTGCTTTCTTTACCTTTAAGTCTTCTGATGGATGCTTTAGCCATGGTGGCTTTTTGTACTGTGGCGCCTACGTGCTTTTTGAATGTAGGTCCTTTATCCATGACAACTTCCAGGTATTTTGCCTCGCCTTTCCACACAACGGGATTGTTCTGTACAGTACGTTTTTACTCTGGCTGCTGAATTCTCTTTTTGAATAGCATCGCTTGCGTTTTGTCGAAGATGGTAATTTTCCATCCGATACTCGATTCCTTGATTTCGTCCAACACTATTTCATCATCATCATCATCCAGCCCCATTTTCACATCCATTGTTGGATATAGGCCTTCTCCAAACGTTTCAGTTCTCTCTATCTCTAGCTGCTGCAATCCGGTTTGTTTCTATTCTCCTTAGGTCGTCGGTACATCGGGTGGGTGGTCTGTCTCGACTTCGCTTGTCGGCTCTTGGTCTCCTTTCCAATAATCTCTTCGTCCATGTTCCGTCTTCCATTCTAGCAACATGTCCAGCCAACCTCCACTTTTGTTTATTGATTCGCAGTATAATATCGTCTACGCCAGTTCGTCGGCGTATCTTCTCATTTCTCACGCGATCTTTCAAGGTCAGGCCTAGCATTGATCTCTTTATTCGCCTTTGTGTTACCATCAGTTTTTCGGCAGTAGCTTTCGTTAAAGTTAGGGTCTCTGCTCCGTAGGTCACGACTGGTAAGATGCATTGGTTAAATGTCTTCCTTTTCAGGTGAATTTTGATATTTGTTTTAAAAATGTCTCTCATCCTTCCATATGCCGCCCATCCCAACGTGATTCTTCTATTTAGCTCGCAGGTTTGGCTGTCTCTGGTTATTCTAATTTCATGACCCAAGTATGTGTATTTATCGATTAATTCGACCTTGTTGTTATTAATCTGTATCTCTTCGCTAGAAACCATATTGGTCATCATTTTGGTTTTCTTGAAATTTATCTCCAGCCCAGTTTCTTGTAGTATGTCATTCAGTTCTTGGAGCATGTCTTCGATCTCTCCTAGATTATGACAGAAGCACGATATCGTCCGCAAAACGTAGATGGTTTAATCTTTCTCCATCGATGGATATTCCTTTCTCTTGCCATGTTAGTTTTTTAAATGCATACTCAAGAACGGTAATGAACAGCTTTGGTGACATATTATCACCTTGCCTGACTCCCCTTTTTATCTTTATTTTATTAGTTGTAGAATGTAGACTTATGGTTGTTGTAGCATTTTCATATATATTTTTGACTATATTACAATATCTGTGGTGGACCCTGCAATATTCTAATGCTCTTAAGATGGACGGTAGTTCCACTATATCAAACGCCTTTTTAAAGTCTACAAATATCAATGCCAAGGGATGGTTATATTCGTTAGTTTTTTCTATCAGGGTTTTTAGGCACTGCAGGTGATCGTTTGTGCCGTAATTAGGGCGAAAACCAGCTGTTCGTTATTATTCGGGTGTATAATTTATAAAGATGGTTAAGGAGACTGATTGGTCTGTATCTTTCCAGGTCTGCTATATCTCCCTTCTTGTGTAAGAGTACAGTTATTGAATTATTCCACTTTGTTGAGATATTTTGATTCCATAGGCATAGATTAAAGAGCTTTTGAATTTTGGCTATCAATACTGAGCCTCCTATCTTTATCGCTTCCGTGACGACACCGTCCTCCCCCGGAGCTTTGTTATTCTTCATCTTTTTAGAGCCTTGTAAATTTCGTCCAAGGAGATTTCTGGGATATCTTCGGAACCCTGATTTTGAACCTTCCTTTGTTGATATTCAACTATATCGTTGCTATATAATGTCTCATAGAATGATTCCACAATTTGTAACAAATGTTCTCTGTTTGATGTGATGTTGCCATTTCTATCCTTGAGTTTGACTTTTTGTTTATTTCCATTTGTGAGTTTGCGTCTCATTATTTTCATACTCTTATTTTCCTCAATGGTTTTTTAGGATTTTCTCATCTTTGTATTTTCTTAGATCTTTTCTGATTTCCCTTGATACTTCCTTGTTCATTCTATTTATATCGTCGTTACTAGAGTTTTCGTCGCTTCTCAGTATTCTTCTTTGTTCCACATTTTTCTGTGTTTCCAGACTAATTTTTTCTTCCTTCACGCTTTTTGGGCAGCATTTCTTTTGAGCTTCTGTTATTGCTTCTACTATTATGTCATTTAGGATATTAATATCATTTGATGATGATTTTTCTTGAAGGAATTTACCGATATGATCTTTAAAATTTTCTTCGTTGTTTGGATGTGTCCATATGTTTATTTGCTTCTTTTTTATCATATTGTGTCGTTCATAGTTGGTATTTAACACAATTGTGGCTCTCACCATACGATGGTCGCTTGATTTCGCAAATTTATTTAGCACTGTCATATTTGTAAATATGTATCTTTTATCAGTAATAAAGTAATCGATCTCGTTTGTTGTCTTCACATCTGGGCTTTTCCACGTTCATCTGCGGTGAGGTTTCTTGTAGTAGTAACTGTTCATTAGGAATAGATTTTTCTCTAGTAGAAAGTTTAAAAGAGTGTCCCCACGGTTATTTTGTCCCTGACTTCCAAAATTTCCAAAAGCAGTTTCTGCTGGATCCAGTTTTGTTGTCTGGATGTCTTTTACGATGTCCCAACGCTATTTTCAGGTGGTTAAATGCTGTGTCTACATTTCGATACTTGGTCACTATTGCAGTATCGTTGGCATAAAGGCTTAATAATATTCCTGGTATTTTGGCAACGTCTGCGGTAAATATTGAGTATAGCAGGGGCGACAGGACCGTTCCCTGTAGTCTATTCAGAGTCCTATTCGAACTCTGAAGCTCTTGTTGCTCAAGTAAAAAGAGATTAGTCTCGTCATTGCCCCACTTAATTAAAAGACACTAATGAAATGAATTAGCGTATCACAAGAATGGGCAGAGAGAGATTAGCCGGAATAGAAGTAGATTTAGACACGAGACCACAACGAGGATCTTTTAAAAGGTGGTGACATAGTTGGCAGTCAACCTCACAGTTATGAATACAATCCCAAAATCGGTGAAGAACCGACCAAAAGGTCTGCTATAAAAAAAAAATAAATTTTTAATTTCGTTAATTTACAGTATTTACTGTTTAAGTTTGTCGGGATTTCCCCAATTAAAATAACTATTGTATACTCGCATTGTTTTATTAAACTATTTTATTTCTGTTGCAGAAAATCGAACTTTGGATTTTTAAAGGTAGGAGTATAATGTCCGGTGGAGATATCAAATACACAATTGTTATATAAATTAAGACATAATGCATGTTTTTGTTTATAAAATACATAATATAGAACTAAGATATAATAATACATAATATTTAAATCATTCTCCATGTTGTAAAAGTGAGAGCGTGCTGTATTTGGTTGTTAAATGAGATCACAGGCAGTTTGTGGGTCAATAAGTTGACTGATTCTTGAGACTTTCGGGTCTCGAGATTTAGTTGTGCAAGGCTGATCCGAGTCTTCCCAATAGCTGTCTTAAATGGGAATTTCGAAATGAAGAAGAAAGAAGTGGATGTGAAAGAACGACTGTAATCATATATAATTTTTTAAATTATTTGAAATTGATTGTAGTATAATCTAATAAGAAATACAAAAATTGCAATAAATTTTCACAAATTCAAGACTTTTAGGAGACCGCTTTTGTAGATCCGCTAGATGCTTTGTATTTTATTTACCCAACTTAAATCTTACTCAGGCTTTTGGATTTATCGTAACTAACAGTACGACTTGTCATCTTCAAAATTCCCATTTTTTGGCAGCTAAAGGGTTGGCTTATAGGAACTGTTTTGTGATAGTGTGGATACATGTAAGAATGAGTTGGTCGCCGCCGGGATTAGAAGATGGTTCGAAGTGAAAGAACAAATAGGTTATATGGACTTGCTCCGGGAGCAGATTTTGGGTGGAGCTGTTCAATAGAAGTAGTCGATTTCCTAGCTTGTTTATCAGGTAAGTCGTTGATATTTTGTCATGTATTATTTATTGACAACTTATTGCATATTTTTATTGTATTTAACAAACATTTTAATTTTATTTATGCTACATATTTATTTACAAAACTCAATAGGCTTTGAAGGCGTAGGGCTAAAATACAATTAATGTCATCATTATAAGTGGCTAGACAATCCGTTGTGGACCTTGGCCTGCTCACAAAGAAGTCGCCACTCCTGTCGATTCCTGGCAACTTCCCTCCATCTTCTTATCCTTAGAATCTGTAGGTCTTTTTCCACATCAACAATCCGTCTCCTTCGTGGTTGTCCTATGAACCTTGTGCCCCCTGGTTTTGAAAATGTTAATCTCTTCGTGTGTACGTGACCTGACATCTTAGCAATGTGTCCAGCTCATCTAAGTCTCACATTATTTGGATCGGTGTATAAATCATTTAGTTCAAAGTTGTATCTTCGACGCCATAGTCCAATTTTTATTTACGAACCCAAAAATCGTTCTAAGAGTTTTTCTCCCAAAAATACCAAAAAATCATTTTGAGATAAGGTCCACGTTTCAGCTCTATATATCACAACCGGTCTTTATACTAAGATCTTGTATATATTGAGCTTTACTGCACGTTTAATATTTTTATTTTTTAAATGTTTCTGGAGACCGTGAGGATAACATTGGAGATTCGCAGTTTGGGTTTCGGAATTCTCTTGGGACAAGAGAAGCACTTTTTAGTCTACAGTTACTCATCCAGCGCTGCGGAGATATGAACAAAGACGTGTACATATGCTTTATAGACTACGCAAAAGCATTCGATAACGTAAAGCACGAAAAGATAATTGAAGTTCTCCATAAAATTGGAGTCGACTACAGAGACATTCGAACAATAGCGAGTCTCTATTGGGGTCAAACAGCTAAAGTCAAAGTAGGATCTACATTGACCAATAAAATTGAGATCAAGAAAGGGGTACGACAAGGCTGTATCTTGTCTCCATTTCTCTTTAATATATACTCAGAAGTATTTAAGACAGCGCTGGAGGAAAGCACAGAAGGCATAAAGATAAATGGAGAAATAATTAATAACATAAGGTATGCTGATGACACTGTAATTCTAGCAAGTAGCATGGAGGAACTAAGTTGCCTAATGAGTAAGATACAAACAACAAGTGCACAATACAGACTCAGACTAAATATCACAAAAACCAAATGGATCTTAGTAAGCAAAACCCAACAACCACGACAGCAACTGATATTAGACAATGAAAGAATTGAACACGTGGATTCGTACATCTACTTGGGAACAACAGTTAATTCAAATTGGGATCAAGCGAAGGAAATACGTACAAGAGTAGAAAAGGCAAGCGCATCGTTCACTAGCATGAAGCAAATTTTCACCTCTAAAAGCCTCACTCTACCTCTTAAAATTCGACTTCTGAAATGTTATGTATTCACGGTTTTGTTATATGGAATGAAGGCGTGGACAATGACCGCAACATTGATGAAAAAAGTAGACGCCTTCGAAATGTGGGCTTACCGACGTATATTACGTATATCCTGGACTGAGCACGTGACCAACGAAGAGGTCCTACGCCGGATAGGTAAAGAGAGAGAGGTAGGAATAAGTATAAAGAAAAGAAAGTTGGAATACTTGGGTCACGTTATGAGACATAATAAATATAGAGTACTACAGCTGATCGTTCAAGGAAAAATAGACAGCAGAAGGGGTCCAGGGAGGAGAAGACACTCGTGGCTCCAAAACTTGCGGCAATGGTTCGGATTGTCATCTGCTGAACTATTCAGATCTGCCGTAAACAAAGTCAGAATAGCCATGTTGATTGCCAACGTTCGGAACGGACAAGGCACATGAAGAAGAAGAAGGAGACCGTGAACAGTTCTGTTAGCTATTATTGCTATGCATCTTTTTATTTCGTCGCTTGCCTTTTTTTGCGTTTACTAGCGATCAAAGATATGTGAATTCTTTGACTTGCTCAAAGGTATGGTTGTTAATTTGAATTCTCTCATACTTCTGCTTCTTTTTCTTCGCGTGCCATATCAGAGTTATCCGACGTAGCGATCACCATTGCGAAGACTTCTCGATCTTCTGCAATATAGAATAATTGTCCTGCATTTGGTATCTGAGTCCATTCACGAATGTTATTTAAACCAAGAAATTTGTTTTCTTCCTACACCTCTACGGCCCTCTATGTGCCTTTATGGATCAGTTGTAAAATTTTATATCGACTTCCCTCACTATATGTCCCAGATAAGACATTTTTCGATGTTTAACAGTTTTTCGCAGTTCTCTGTCTTTGTTGACGCTCCTTAGTACTTCTTCATTAGTTTTTCTTGCTGTTTAAGGTATCTTCATCATTCGTCTATGAACCCAAGAGCGTCCACACTTCTGCGCGATACAAAAGTACAGACCAAACATAGCACTTAACCATTCTTTGCCTTAGTTCTAAACTGAGACGGTTATTGCAAATAATGACTTCATTTTCATAAAAGTAGTTTTAGTTATTGCTATTCTACGTTTTATTTCTATGTCTGGATCTAGTTAGTCCGTTATCACAGTTCCCAAATATGTCATTTTGCGAACTTTCTCAACTTGGACTCCGTTTAATTGAAGCTTTGCATCGAGATGTGGGTCACGCCTAAATACTAAAAATTTGGTTTTGTTTGAGTTTATTTTAATGCCCATTTCCTCTCCTACCTCGTAATAAGATCAAGCAGAATTTGAAGACCTTCAATATTATCTGATAGAATTACTTATCGTCTGCATATCTAATCACATTAAGTAGTTCCCCGTTGTTTTTTATTCCACATGGTTGTCTCTCAAGGGCCTTTTTAAATAACTGGTACAAGTAAACATTGAACAATGTTGGCGATAAAATGCGACCTGGTCTGACTCTTTGTTGTATGGGGATTTCATCAGTGTAGTTATCTCCAATTTTTAATAAAAATTGCAAATACTGAAAAATATCTATTTCGATATTTTTGAGTATTTGCATTAATTTTACATGCTATACTTTATCGAATGCCTTTTCGAAGTCCACGAAACATGCAAATACATCTTTTCTTTGGTCACGGCATTTTTGTAATAAGATGTTAAGCGCAAAAAGTGCCTCCATTTCTAAAACCAAATTGGTTATCTTCAAGATCTTCTTCGCATTTGCGTCTAATTCTGTTGTGAAGTATTTTGAGGAAAATTATAAGAGTGTGGCTCATTAGGCTTATTAATCGATATTCTGAGCATTTTCTCGCATTCTATTTTTTAGTATTGCGATAAAGATGGATTTGAGCCAATCTGCGGGAATCACTCCGATGTTCTTGAATTAAAAGTCTTACTACTACTTTTATGTTATCATTCTCTATTAGTTTCAGCAACTCAGTTGGTGTATCATCTGGACCACAAGCTTTTCTAATTTTAGCATTATTTATAGTGTGCTCCACCTCGCATTTCATAATTTCTGGGCCGTCAGTATAGTTTTGGTAGAATTCGGCAATATTATTCCTTTCATCTTCAAACAACAGCTGCTATTCTTTTCTTATTTCTTGCTCATTTGCAATAATTTTGTTATTAGTGTCAACAAGTACAGAGGGAACTCGTTTTTTAAATATATTACTCATTTCTTTCAGTTTTTTGTGCACATTAAATAAGTCGTGTTTAGATATTACATCCTCCATTTCGTGGTACCTTCCTCTCACTTACTTCTGCTTACTATAACTATATCGTCAGCGAATGCGAAAATTTGTGTCGATTTATTAAAAATAGTTCCATTCATTCTAATATTTAATTGTCTGATTGCCTTTGTCAAATCAATACTAAAAATAGATACGTAGCGCGTCCCCCTGTCTTAGACCGTTATTAATGTCAAAGAACGTAGAGTTTTCTCCTTCAATTCTAACGCATGAGCTTACGTTTTGCATTGTCAGTTGGGATCCTGAAGTCTATCATTGCATTATATAATGCAGTTCTTTTCACACTGTCATAGGCTGCTGTAAAGTCGACGAAAAGATGGTGTGTATCTTTCTTATATTCTATTGATTTTTCTAGAATCTGACTATGTGCTAAAATTTGATGTGTAGTTGACTTTCCAGCAGTAAATCCGCATTAATGTTGACCAAAAATATCATTTGTAAAATGTTCTTCGATACCGTTTAAAAGAGTTTGTGCTCTTCTAAAAGTTCTCTCGGGAAAATAATCGTTCCTGTTGTTAGGAGGGCAGTGTCATCTGCATAGAGATACAGTTGGGTGTAAGGTATATTTGGAGTGGGTATAGAACTGTTGTATGTGACGTACAACAGAGGTGCAAGCACTGAACGTTTGTGGAACTCCCGCTCGTGGAGTAAATGGGGTTGATAGTTGATTGCTTATTCTCACTCTCACCGTTCTATTTTTGTAAGATAGGAGTGAATGATTTTAATTACCGGTATGCTTTAAGTTTTTATAAAAATCATGGCAAAATTTAGGAACAGATGTTAGTAATGCCAATAAATCATTATACTTTTGTTGTGATATAGTTATTTGACTCTTGATACAAGTAGTTGTAAATCTTTTGGCAATGTAAGGTGTCGCCTTCGAAATCTAACAAGGTCAATCTCCTAGTTTTAATCATGCAAATTACTTTTCAAAAACATAGTTCCCTTGCTGTTTTGTTTTACTTGCAGTTAAACGCAGTTTGATAGAAGAAGTTGTTGTTTGTTAATGTCTCCTTTTCTAAAATTTAAGGTCTGATTTTAAGATGTTTTAATATCATATAAAGACCTAAAATTTTTAAAATCTATAGTGTATTTTTATGTATGAGAGAGTAATAAAACAATAAATTATGTATGCAAATCCCTAAACTGTTGATACGGCTGACTCAATGAAAAACAGATATTTGTCAACAAGTTTACAGAAGTATATAGGAAAACAATTTGGTATGGCCACCAAATATAAAGGTTGAATCAGAATAGAATACAATAGTTGTGAAGGTTACTAATCCCTAAATAAGGTTGCCAGTGTCGGAGTGATGGAGGTTAACAGGTACTCATGAATTTGCAAGAATGTAAGATGTTTATTTTATTGGTTATATATAACCAATAAAAGTTTAATAAGTACCTACCTATTTGCAAAATAAAGTTAATTCTTCAGATAAAATAAAACGTTTTATTTTATCTGAAATAAGTGCATTCCACGAAGTAAGGGTTTCAACAATCAAACATTTAATTCTTTAATTCCAGGAATCTACGACAGTAATTGACTAGATAATTACCTTCTAAACTTATTCCACAGAAAATGTGATAGTGGTTTTTTCCATTTTGTAGGAAGGTCCAAGTGGCGTATTCAAAATTCTTAACAGTTCACTAAAAGTAGGTACTTCAGTTGCAAGGTGCAGTTTATTGTGTATACTAGTGTTATGGAAAATTTGGAAGTGCCATGTAAACGCCGAAAAATTGGTCCTTTAACAGTTAATGAAAAAACATTAATATCTAATTGTTTTAAATCATTTACAGACAAACGTTTATGTGAAAGTGTTGATGAGACCGTTGAGTTAGTTAGCAGTACACTTGGTGTTGGGAAATCTACGATTTACAGAGTTATTAAAGAAGAGAAATGTGGTAGTTTTCAAATGCCACGTAATGCTCCAGGGAAACCAAAATTTCAAATAGAATATCATTTTAAAGAAGGACTTCGACGGAAAGTGCATGAATTCTTCTTTAGACAAGAATTTCCAACATTGGATAAAGTTCTTGTCTCAGTTCGAGATGATAAGGATTACCCAGAAATGAGTCGAAGTACGTTATGGAAACTTTTAAAAGAAATAGGCTTCCGCTGGAAAAAGAATCCCAGAAAGTCTATTTTATTAGAAAGAAGCGATATTGTCATATGGAAAAGACATTTTCTAAGAACCATAAAGGAAATGAGAAACCAAAAAAGAAAAATATTTTATCTTGATGAAACATGGATCAACGAGGGTCATACACCAAATAAATTTTGGCAGGATGAAACTGTTACAAGTCAAAGGCACGCTTTTGTAAATAACTTATTATATCTACTGGTTTAAACCCACCATCAGAGAAGAGACGCAAGCTGATAATAGTACACATTGGCAGTTCAGACGGTTTTGTTGAAGGTGGTTTATTAACTTTTGAATCAACTCGTACCGGTGACTACCATGAAGACATGAACGCTGATGTCTTTCAAGAATGGTTCAAACAAATGATACTTAGATCTTCTTCCTAAGAACTGTGTAATAGTAATGCATAATGCAAGTTATCACTCCAGACTTATAGAAGGACTGCCCACAACCAAGTGGTTAAAAAAAGACTTGCAGAATTGGCTCAGTTCAAAAAATATTACGTACCATCCCGGATCTATAAGAAAGGAACTTTATTCGTTGTGTGCCCTTCATAAAGAAAAATTTAAAAAATACCATATAAAAAATTTAATAAAATAGAAATTGCCAAAAATCGTGGAATGACAGTACTTAGATCCCCACCATATCATTGTGAATTAAACCCGATTGAACTGGTATGGGCACAGATAAAGAGTGAAGTTTTAAGAAAAAATACCACTTTTAAAATTCATGATGTTAAACAGTTGTTTTTGGAGGCCGTAAATAATGTAAAACCTGAAAACTGGGAAAGGCAGTAAATCACAGTATTAAGAAGAGGAAAGAATGTGGAAGCTGGACAATATTACTGATAAAATGATCGAGCCAGTTATTATAAATCTTGGTTCTGAAAGTTCATCTTCTGAATCTGATTTGGATTTGTAACAAGTAGCTGTAAGTTTTATATTAATATTTTTATTCATCTATTTAACATACCTTAGACGGTTTTAAAAACTCTTTTTCTCTTTTGTAATTTTTAAAAATTAAAAAAAATGTGAATTTTTTAAAACTCTTTTTAGTCAGTCAGTTCTAATATAGTGTGTGATAAAAGAGGTCACTTTTGTTTACATACACATAACACTTTATAACACTGAAATAATTCATTTATTTTTTACAATTATTCAAAGTAATTTTTCAATTAATCTTGAGCACGCCCATGGAGTAGTCGGAGGTACCAGTTAAAATTATGCTAATTACTCTCTCGTTCATAAAAATAAACTATAGTTCCATATTAGGTATAGTATATTTCATTGACTTTTATCTGACTGCTGTCAGTCGTAGAGCGTTTAAATAGAAATTCTGATAAGTTTTTTTCTCTTTCGCTCTATCAGCGCATAGACAGTGTCCGCCACCATGTGGGTGTGATCCTTTAGTAGAAACTTCTGAGTGATAATGATTCATTAAATAATCCACCTATTTCATTTAAATGAGTCAATTTACAGCAGGTAATTGGTTACTTTCTTGACCAATTACTTCCTGATATCGTCTACAATGCTTTCTATATGTTTTGTTGTCAACTAATCAAATACGACAGTATGTGATTCATACAGTGTGTATTTGGTTCAAAAATATTTTGAAGGTTGGACGTTTAAAATTACTGCTTTTTGTGATTAGCGATAACGAATATGTCTTTAAAATGTATAAACTAGGTAAAAAAGGAAATAGAAACAGTTGTTTCATGATTTTATAAAATATTTGTATCGTTTGGTGGTATTTTTTAATGTAATGTGAGTTTCTTTAATAGGAATTTTCTTTTCTGTTGTAGTTAATTTTGTTTTTATTAATTTCGTTACAGATGTTTGTAGTTTGTTTTTCTTGGATATTTCGAATCCTTATAGCTGTGTTTTTTTATTAGAAAAGTTGTTTATGTTAGTAAAGTAGGTATATTCATATTAAGCAGTAATAACATTGGATTGTGAGTATTTGTGTGTACTTTGCTAGTATAGTTATACGGCAACTGTATTTTATTGGATTATTTTTATCATAAACATTTTAGTTACTGATTTTCATTTAATGCAACAACAAATGCTGAAGATATTGTTGAAAATCGGAATGATATTCTACCTAGGCTCATATAAAGATTGAATAAACTTCTGAGTAATGATTTTTACTTGAAGATACTTGTTGAGTATCCAAAAGAAACACATAATAATGCTAACATTTTTATTCTGGCCGTATTATTTAATCCAGGGAAAAGCACTTCAGTTTTATGAGTTAGGGCCGGTTTCACCAACAACAAATAAATCACTGAATAGTTAATCGTCGAATAAAATTTATTAGTAGAATAAATTTTATTCCGTTTCAATAACTATTTGTAATCCACAGTTAGTTATTCGTCGAATAAGTTCAAAGTGTGATGATTTTCCAGAGACTGTACTCGTTGACACCTCTCTTGGCCTCCACCTCTTACGTGTTTGGCCAGGCACATCGCACTATTTTTCACTGTAATCATATACATAACCTATAATATTTGATATTGGTTGATTAATTTGTCAAAATAATAATAAATGTCAATGCCAATGGTCAATACATATTTGAAACGATCCTGTTGCATAAAAACGAAGAGCAATTGACAATTGATTTCGCACATCTATGGGTCTATTTTTGTTGCTTACAGGATGCAATTGGTTACCGATCAAATTTAATAAATGATCTACTGAATTTTTTGATAATCTAAACCTAATTTAAAGTCAACATCATCAAATTCAGCAAAAGGGTTTCTTCTTTGCAGCCTTCAGAGGATGATGATGAAGATAATATTCGAAAATAAATATAGGTATATGTATACAAAATTAAATTGTCTGATATAATTACGTTTACCTGCAATACATTGTTGATAATTTCAAGTTAAACTAATGAATTTTCTTTATTATTAATATTTAAAGTGAGGTTAGCTGCCAACTTATTCGAAGAATAAATATTTATTGGGCCGATATTGGACAAATAACTTATTTGGAGTTTATTCATAGAATAAGTCTTATTTGACGTTGATGAAACGCAGATATGTCAGTTTATTGGTCGAATAACTTTATTGATTAAATAGACTGCTATTTGTCGTTGCTGAAACCGGCCCTTAGTAAAACAGTCAGGGCCACCAACTTCCACTTCCCAAGCTGGTAAACAATTTTCGGCTATACTCTGTTTTTTAACCAGGAGGAGTAAACCAAATAACAGATTCACACCCAAGAAAGTTACTAGAAAAGTCACCAAATACATCTTCTTTTTTTGTTGTATATCTCGACTTGCGGTAATCGAGTAATCAATATCGGACAACCTTACACGTCAATTCTAACCTAACTTTATGTTTGAATAATATTTTTTTTTAATTCACTTCCAATATATATTACAATAAAAAAGGACGTTTTTCACATTTGTCCCATGTATATTTATTTAAATATCGGGTGATCCAGTTTTATAGATCTTTTGAGTCGATGGTACTTAATTTAGAGAATATTTTGATCCAGAGAGTCAATAATGTTACAGATCTAAGTATGGTCTTTCTCAGAAATTTGTCTTTTAATTTGCAAATAGATCTTATATGCAACAAAGCTATGCAAATGCATGTATCAAAAAGTTAGAGAGAGTTGAAAGATTTCTGAAATACTATTCTTTTAAACTGCGTAGACCATATTCTTATTCTGGTGTGATTAATTTCTTAAATCTTCTTACCAGAAGAATTAACTTTGACTTTGATCATTATTTTTAAGCTTAATAATCCAATCTCCTGAATTGCTTCAGCCAGTTTGTCTTACATATTTCTTCCCATTCACTGCTTTAGAATTGACTTTTTCATGTTTCATATCACAGAATAAATTATGGTTCAAATATAGGTGTGGTCCCACTTTTCATGCATGGTAATCAGTTACCTCATTAGATAGATTTAACTTATGTATCAATATCTTAAGGATCTATTTAAATAAATAACAACTTAAAGAGTCAGAAATCGATTTATATAATATTCTGTGCATAATATATATTCGGAATGAATGTAAAAATAAAAATTTAATAATTTTATTAGTCTTCCAACATCTCTCCATTTATGTCTTGGTGAGATTAATGAACAACTACACCATTTTGAATTTCTTGATTTATTTTTTCAGCAAAAACTGAATCTATTTCAGATATTTGAGCAAGAAAGTTTTTGTTTTTGGTCAGCAGCCCAATGTATAAACTATTCTTTGAATAATTTCCCCTAAAAATAACTATGGTAAGACATTCATAATATACACAATAAATCAATCATCCTATAAAGTAAGATAAACAATCTATAGTTATGCTATGTAATATTTGCTGCATTGAATCTGCATAATGTAAAGTAAAAATATCCTTTTTTTTCCTTTTCTTCTCTTTCCATGTTCTTATATCTGTTGAACCAAAATACTTGACAACATTCCAGAAGAGTATACAAATAAAAACTTAAAACTTAATATTTAATAGTAACAATAATATACCTGATTATAAAAATGAAATCTATAAAATGTTTTAGTTAATTTTACTATATAATTGTAGCTAACCCATATTTACATACCGATATTTGTACTTACTTCAAATTTTATTTGCTTCAAGAATTTATATAATAATGAACGACACATATTTTGGAAGATCTGAGCGGTTGTTAATTTCACTTAAAATTTTACCTAAAGTGAGCATTTCATTCTTGAAACAGAAGCTGTGTACTATCTGTCGTATAGATGTTTTAACTCTTTCATCCTATGTTGCAAGAATATAAGGTCGACCTTCAATATTTTTAGGACATTTTACTGCTCAGTCTGCTTATATTCTTTAATTGTTCTAAATTCTATTGTTGTCAATAGTTGAATTCGCAACACCTAAAATTAGCACATTACTTTAGTAAGTCTTGATTTTAATAATAACTATTCTGTAAAACTAACCTGCTGCCTGTTTTATTTTTACTACCGTGGCTGTTATTTTTTATTCCAGAATTATCAATTTTCATGTTTGTACATGTTTATAGTACATTATTTCTCATTTGATGATAAATGATCCAAATCTACTCGGCGTTTTTAAGGTGGAGAAGAATAATTACCACTAGTACTTGGCATTGAATCCATATTGTTATCTTAATAACACTAATATGTCGCTACATAGTTCTGAAAAGAACTGTTTTTTATATAAAATGCAAACGAAAAATCTAAAGATGTAAGAAATAACACAGAAAATACAAAAAATTGTCGATATAAATTTTGAATTTTAAAATTTCACAAATGTCATTAGTGTCAATATGTCATAATTTAGTGGAGTAAACTTGCCTGCGCTTCGACCAATTACACACAAGCATTATAGCGCGGAAAATTTGAATTACTCCTCCTGGTTAAAAACAGACCATAGCAAAGGATGGCTAATCGCCATAACAAATCGATATAACACTAATCGATATAACACTATCGATATAACAAAATCAGAAATTAAAGAAGCCCTGAAGAAAATGAAAAATAATCGAACCCGGGTGAAGATGGAATAGTATCAGAACCACTAAAATTGGAGGGGATGTATTACTTGAAAAAATTTAACAACTTTTCAATATCTGCCTTCACAGCGCCAATATTCCAACAGACTGGAACAACGCTACTATGATTCTATTACACAAAGCAGGAGACAAAGCAAATTTAGAGAATTACAGACCGATTAGCCTCCTCAGCCATATATAGGTATAAGTTGTTTACGCGAATACTTCTTAAGAGAATGGAAAGAAAATTAGAGACTTTAGAGACTTTTTAAATCAACCAAGGGAACAGGTTACCGAAAAAGTTACGGAACAAATGACCATCTACAAAGTATAAAAACCCTAATAGAGAAAGCAGTGGAATACAATAAACCTCTAGTTCTAATATTTATCGATTTTCACAAAGCCTTTGACACAGTTGAGTTAAGCAAAATATTACAGGCGCTTAAAGAATGCAGGCTAGATTATAGATATACTAAATTATTATACAAAATATATCTGCAGGCAACAACCACTGTCAGATTACATACTAACAGTAATCGCATAAAAATAGAACGGGGGTTAGACAAGGAGACCCAATGTCACCTAAACTTTTTAATGCGGTGCTAGAACATGCTTTTAATAATTTGGATTGGATGACAAAGGGAATAAAAATAGATGGAGAATATCTAAACAACTTACGTTTCGCCGACGATATACTATAATAGCTGAAGATCTAGGTATGGAAAGAGAGATGGTACAGGAACTCGTTGTGGCTACAGAAAATGTAGGTTTAAATATAAATATCTCGAAAACAAAAATAATGACCAATTTGGTACCAACCAGAACATCAGTATTGGTGGGAAAGAAATAGAACTCGTAGATAGATATAAATACCTGGGACATGAAATTATGATTGGCACGGATAACCAGACTCATAAACTGAAGAGAAGAATCGGCCTTGGGTGGGCAGCATTTGGAAAACTGAGAGAAACTTTTAAAAGTGAGCTGCCCACATGCCTAAAGAGAAAGGTATTTGATCAATGCGTCCTCCCAGTCTTGACGTACGGAGCAGAAACACTTACCTTAACAAAAGCAGCAGCTACCAAACTGAGAGTCACGCAGAGAAAAATGGAGCAGTCCATGTTAGGAATAACTCTGCGAGACAGAATAACCAACGAAGACATCAGGAGAAGAACCGGATCGAGAAGATAGCTAGACTAAAATGGAGATGGGCAGGACACATAGCCAGAATGACAGATGGGCGATGGACAAAGAGGTTATTGGAATGGAGGCCAAGGGAAGACAAGAGAAGCTCGGTCGACCACCTACAAGATCGACTGACGATTTAAGAAGACTCAATAAAAACTGGATAAGAGCGGCGCAAGATAGACGGGTTGGAACATGAGGAAGAGGCCTATGTTCAGCAGTGGACTCTTGAGGCTGGATGATGATGAAAGGATGGCTAATCGGATATATAAAAAGAAATGCATTTCATAATATCAAGATCACAGAAGAGAGTGCTACAGCAGACAAAGCAGCAGCAAAAATATGTCTGCAGAAGCTGGCGAAGGCTATGGAACGTATCTCTACTTTTTCAATGTAAGTAATTTTTACTAGTCTTTTTTTATGTAATTTTTTTAATATGTGTTTTTCCGTGGAACGTACTTTTCTGTGGAACTTTTTGGGAACAAGTCGTCCAAATGCTTTCAAATTTTATCTTTCCGGATCAAATATACTTCCTATATTTCAGCTGCTGTATTTTTAAATTTGTAAAACAATTACTCCAATCACCTTTGGGTTTAAACGTCCTGCCCCGAGATACGAACCGATGAAAAACAGGAACTTTTTGGCACATTAGACTATTTCGAGAGATATACATCGCGCAAGGGCTTTACTTCCATCGTCCGACCAACTGAAGGCACCTGTTAGAGTTCCGTCAGTTTTCCGCATCCCTTCGTGTCGATAGCACGTCCTCTGTGCACCGTGAACTTTTCTTCGTGCGATCGTTTTTCCCGCCGGCCGCTTTTGAGCTTCCACGGGGAATTTTCCTCTCGGGACCGGTCTTGTTGTATGTGATTCGTAAAAAACAGGCGGCATGAAGAGCAGCAGGTGTTGGTTGATCTTTTTTGGGGTCGTTTTCGTCCAGAATTGTTTCGCAGGTGAGCGGATTTTTCCAGTATGATGTTCTGAAAGTTTTATTCGAAACAAAACAGTTTTAACACTTCTTAAAGTTAAAACGTTTTGATGATTATACCATTTATATATTATAATTTTTTATAGAGATGTACTTGATTAACATGTGCAAACATTTATTAACTAAAAACAAAATTCAAAAATATTATTCTTTCTTAAACCTCTTAAAACATTTAATATACTCTAGAAAGCTGCTGCAAATTTTATAAGAAATTTAAGGAACTTTCAATCAATATATCATTTTAAGTATTTTTCGTTTTTAATAAAAATTGATGGTTTTCCTTGATATTCCGTCATCTTTAGAGATTTATTTATCTATTTCTCGATATTGAGTATCTTTAGATCGTATTTCGCAACCAACCACTATTTATGGAATATATTGGAATAAATATTTTATATATTATTTCCTTGGTCCTGGTATGAAATATCATATATTTTCACTGCTGTGGTAGCTTTCTTTTCGTCAGTCTTATGATTTTTAAAATATTTGTCAAACTTTTTTTTCTATCATATTTTCTCTATTTTCTTTCATGAAATATATTGTTTGCAGTATCTCTAATAATACTAAATATTATGTTATGCTTAGCTAAAAGACAGTGGCGGCTCGTAGCTTTAGAGACAAGGTCGGCAAGGTATTTTTTGTCTCCCCAGATAGGTATACCGTCTAATAAAAACTTCAATCATCATAGGAGATTTTTTGTTTTTTTTTCTGTTTTTTTTTGGTTTTCCTATAAATTTAGAACCTAAACATGTTTATAAATTAACTCTAGTCTACGTTGTTTGGAAGTAGTAGAGTGGGTTATAAAGTCATCGTAAATATTGACATTTGAGACTAGCTTGACATTCTCTCTTGTTTCATGGTGTTTCGACAATGCGTTTTAATTCTTTTGAGACTAGAGAAATCTCGTTCATTCGAGGCAGACGTTGGTGGTAATGAGAGAATTAATGACAATAATTCATAAATTTCGGTAATATTTTGTTGCAATGAACTGCAGTATATAAAATTATACATATCTTGTAACTTATCCCACCTTCAGAAAATATTTGGATCAGCATATAAAACTTTTAATTAATTTTCTAATATTATTTTATTAAAGAATGATGGGTAATTTTTCTTGAAAATTCTTTGGCGTAACTTTTAAATTTTGAATCATTAAGAGGTCAAAAATTTACAAATCTTTAAGATTCGAAAAACGAGCATCTATTTGCATAATAATAGTATCCAAAACTACTTTCTTTCCTTTGTCTTTTTTTTTTTGGGTGGTTCGGAAATATCAAGCTAGTCCAAAACGTCACTACGTATACACTGGAAATTACCGTCATTACGAAAAATTTCTGAGATTTTGCACTAGTTGTTGTAGTTGTTTTGCAAGTTTTGTTAATCTATTTTTGGAATGAATAATGTCAGTTAACTGATTTTCAACAACATTGAATATCAAATCGGTTTGGGTAAACACTTTTTTAAAAATAAATAAAAGAATGTTACAAGAGTAATCATTTAACCCGCCGCCAGTGTGGTAGACTAAAATGTAAAAACCTGTGTGGTGGGGTATCAGATACCCCAAATTAAAAAAAAATGAAATAAAAATAACACATTTTTATAAAATTTTTATTGTGATTTATATTTCAACATAATATAACCAACTCAAATCAAAAGAAACTAGTGTTTAGAAACAAATTGCAAACTTAATACTTAAATATTTCAAAAAAGTCTCATTTTACAGCATAAAAAAACATTACACTCATTTTTTGTCGATTATAAAAAAAAAGTTCAGAGAACTAGTAAAAATAAATGAATTTTAAAAAAAACCATAACATTCAGAATACATTTTAATTGTTTTTAGCTAAATAGCAAGAATCACGATGCACCACTGAATGCTCTAAACATATAGCTTTTTTCCAAATCATACAATTATAATAGGTCTTTCTGTCATTTTTTCTCGGGCAAACATTATATCTTTTGGCTACTTTCATTCGTTTACCTGATTGCACTTCATCATTTGTTACAGTTCCTTCAGGATGGACTTGTAAATTTCGCGGAAGCCTTAAGTTGGTAGACCGAATTTGTTTGTATTCTGTTAGTAACTGTATTGCTAATAATTTCAAAAATTTCCTTCGTTTTGACTGAAAATCGCCAGTATTTTGTTGATAAATTACTCTAGCATTTATACCTGCACAGTTGAGTATCGTATAAAAAATTGTAATGGGCCACCTTTTGCTATTACGTGAAACATCGTATGAAGCGGACAATTCATCTACCACATCTACCCCACATTTTGTAGCGTTATAAAAAGAAATTATTTCTGGTTTCTTACTTTCGCCAGTATTATCGTCAATATCAGGAGTGTGATGTAAAGTTGACATTAGAAGAACTACTTTTTCTTTTTTTGGTACATGTGAAACTAACGTTATACTCTCTTTAAATCCGAATTTTGAGGAATATATTGGCCTGTTCCTAGATGTTATAAAACTTTCAGGTATTTGCCTTTTGTTTTTTCTTACAGTTCCAGTAGACGTCAGTTGATGATCTTTTAAAAGCTTCAGCATCAGCTCATAACTTGTGAACCAATTATCGAATGTTACATTTCGTTTGGTTCCAGATATCGGAGTTACAAGTCGCAGAACTACGTCGCTAGGTTTATTGCTCAATTGGAAGGGTCCCTCTGGCTGCAATCCCACGTATAGTTCTAAATTCAAAACATAATATGATTTTGCATCAACTAGAGCGAATATCTTTAATCCGTATCGTGCAGGCTTTTTTGCACAAATTTTTCGAAAATCGCTCTAATTGCAGTCATTTTATCAAGTTTTTTCTTTCTTCTCGATTTTCTATATTGTCAAAATGTAGACAAGACTGTTAAAAAATAAATCTTTGTAAAGACATCGTCTCTCTAAATAAGCTTATTCCGGTTCCATCGGTAGACCAAAGATCTTCTAAATTAAACCGAGCAGACTTGAACATCCCAGCCAAGTACAAGAGTCCAAACAATGCTCTTATTTCAGTTACATTGGTTTCGCGAACTGTATACTGATGGTTTTCATCGTAGCAAGAGGCCTTCCTTCTTATTTTTATATTAGTATAACTTACGATATCATCCGTCATACTAGGTGTAAAAAGTAAATTAAAGCATTCTAAGGGAGTTTTCGCCATTTTTGCATTTCGTTTTACACCTGGTAAATGCGTAATGATATTTACTGAACGTGTTCTTACATTTATAGGAAAGCATGTTGAAGACCATTTAGTGCCGTCCTTACCTACATAATGTTTCTTTTCACTCTCCTGTCCTTGCCCCAAAAGTTTATTTTCGATTTCTGTATCAGCCACCGACTGTTCTAAATCAATAGCATCTTCCTCGCTGTCAGAGTTGTGGCTACTGTTGTCTTCATTGTCGGATTCGTTCTCGCTTGCAGATCCAATTACTACATCATCGTCTTGAGAATCGTCCCATAAAGCTTGAAGCCTCGCCTGCTCCCGTTCATATCGATAAGCCATAATCTAGAACAAAAACATAAATAATTTATGTATAAAATTTTACATTTTCATTAAAAATAAATAATTTCAACGGAAATTATATAAAAATGTGAATGCCCAACTCAAATATTACTACCATAAATATATTAACTTACCTGTGTGGTGGGGTATGTGATACCCCAACGACGTTTGAATCAAAACAGCGATGTGTGAGTTCACTTCTAAAGTAAATCAACAACTGCGGGACCTCCTTCAAGGTTTTAACGAAAGGTACTGAAATGCCTGTCACGCTAATTTACCGATAAAAAGATTGGCACTAATTTTAAAATCACTGGGGTATGTTATACCCCACCACACTGGCGCCGGGTTAATAAAGTTTTCAAACCGATTGCTTCACAGATCGAGATATGATCACTTTCAAAATCGTCGCATTCAATAAAAAAATGAAACACTTCCAAAACCTGTTGACACGAAAATCTGCTACAATGAAAACTAACCGAGGTTTAAAATTCCATTGCGTCTGACAAACTGTTGGAATTTTTTTCGAAACAAACCGCTAACATTAGTCCGTTTAGGCAAGTTTGAGAAAAATGAAGCAAATCCGCTTAAACTGGCAAAAAAAGACATTCTTTAATTTTTTTACATGTATCCTGCAAAACTACATTCATTCTATGCACATTCTATGGCAGTGAATAAATAAAGCTTGCGGTGCAATAATTTTAACTTTTGCCTGGAGTCCATTCAATTCAACAGACATCACGGAAGCACCGTCATAAGATTGCCCTACCAATTTATTTTTGATATCAAAAAATTTTAATCTGTCTTTTAAAACACACAAAATACATTTTGCCTTATGGCTTTTACTCACGTCTGTAAAACCTAAAAACCTGTCATAAATATTACCACGTAACACGTATCGAACAATAATTGATAATTATTGTGAATGACATGATATTATTATGTCGGTAGTTTCATCTACTTGTAGAATGGTTTGCTGAATCTCAGATTCCATAACGTTACTCAAAATGTAACTACTTGATTTTATTAATTCATTTTGGATTGTTTTAGATACACCGCTAAATGTCTTCGTATCAGAAAGTAAATTAGAAAATTCAAAATCGTATTTATTAAATTGTCAATTAAATTCATATGGAAAGAAATATATGTTTGGTTGCTCATCAACTAATATTCATCAATCGTCAATCTTGGGATTGGCTTGCCGAAACCCCGAAACGTGTCTTTTAAGAATTTACACAGGCGGATGGATGTGCCCTCTCGCGTTGCGATTACACACATATATTATTATCATATTAATATCATAATCAACTTTAAATTCATATATTTACTAATTATTTCATTTTTAAACAAAAGATTGAACAAAAGAGAACAAAAGACCACCAGTGGGCCACACAAGACAGCGAACACAAACCAAAATAAAACAAACCACGTCTTGAAGAGGCAGAAGGCCTATAAGAGGACATCAAAACAACCAGGCACAAGAAGACAACCAAAAAGAATACGAAAGGAACAATGGATCAAATTTTAAGCTCAATATACGCGAGAAATAATGGCACGTACTAAGTAAACAGCCCAAAAATCTACTGGTGGTAAAGCACCACGTAAACAGTTAGAAACTAAAGCTGCTTGTAAGAGTGCACCTGCCACTGGATGAGTTAAAAAACCTCATCGTTACAGGCCAGGTACCGTAGCTCTTCGTGAAATAAGACGTTACCAGAAAAGTACTGAATTACAACGCGGCATCAGTTTCAGGTTACAAGCGAAACAGTGACATCTCCAGAAGATGCCAACCTCTAGTGTTGACGAAACGTCAAGAACTAATCTCATATGACAACGGACTAACAGCCTGAATCAACAGTTTAACAAGTTAGACGATTGCCGAGAAAACCTAACGCATTTTGTTTTATTTTTGTTAGGAGCCGCTCAAAATTTAGCTTCCCAGTCGCCAAGTTTTCCCGCCGCCTTATCCGGTGCTGAGCTGTATTAAAATAATTTAAATAAATTCATTCTCTAAGTTACGACAAAAAAAAACGATGTCATCACCGAAGTTCTCAATTTTCAAGCAATTACTTTCTTCATCATCATCATAAGTGTCCCGACAATCCGTTGTGGATCTAAGCCTGCTCACAAAGAAGTCGCCACTTCCATCTTCTGAAATTTGGAATCTGTAGGTCTTTTTCTACATCATTAATCCATCTCCTTTGTGGTTGTCCTCTTCTTCTTGTACCCTCTGGTTTTGAAAATGTTAATCTTTTCGTGTATTCGTGATCTGACATCCTACCAGTGTTTCCCGCCCATATAAGTCTCTGCACTTTAAAGAATTTCACAATATCTGAATCGGTGTACAACTAATATAGTTCAAAGTTGTAACTTTGAACTTTAACTAAGAATTTTTCTCTTAAAAATGCCAAAAAGTCTTTCATCATTTTGAGATAAGGGCCACATTTCAGCCCCATATATCAAAACTGGTCTTATTAAGGTCATATGGACCGTGAACAGTTCTGTTTGCTATTGCTGTGCGTCTTTTTATTTTGTCGCTTGTCGTGTTTTTGCGTTTAGTAGCTCTCCAAGATATATGAATTCTTTGACTTGCTCAAGGGGTTGTTATTTTTGCTATGTTTGCTCCTCTAAAAGACCTAACGTCTAATAAGTTAGAGCAGTGTCTTGCATCAATGATTAAAATGATCTATTTGGTTAATTATTTTATTATCAGAAGATTTCCAAGTTCTTTTACGTATATCTTTATGGGAAAATCGTGTCCCAGCTATTGCCATGTTCATCTGTTTTAGATTATGTTATTATCTTTTAAATTTTTGTTTTTTCTTTTTATACCAACAATACTACTGTCTACATGTTTGGGGTTGATTTTCTCCACTTTTATTTTTATATCATCATCATCAATGGTGCTACAGCCCTAGTTGAGTCTCGACCTTCCCCAGTCTATTTCGCCCTAATTTATTCTTATTATTTAAAAGCATTTTAAATAATAAGAACTGCCAACTCTATATTATTTTATTTATTAATCTGTAATAACTTTTCTACTAGTAGCCCTCACTTTTTTGCTTTCGGAATATTATGGCCACAAAAGTTTGAAAAGATTTATCTTGTACCTATTTGATCTATGAATGCTTTTTTTTTTAATACGAATTCGCGTTCTCAAACGACCGTGCTGCCAACTGTTGTTAAAACAGGGATACATGTCAAAAATTTGAATAAATTGGAGTTAAAAATAAAACGAAGAAAAGTAATTAGAAGATAGGTGTATCAAATTTACAATATTAAATAAAAATATTCCTATTTCGTCCGCCTTCTTTCAAAACAAGTGCTGCCACCTATAGTCGTTTGAGAACGCGAATATCCCTAACTCATCAGCAATGTAATCAAAATGTAGCATTAGTGAAAAACCTAATATTTTTGTACAAGGGGATTACTTTAAGGACTGTCTTGTGCACTAATGGATTGTTTTCTCTGATAGCATTCAATTTTTTATGTCTTAAATTGTCTTTCCTCTAATAATATTGTCAACTTTATCAACTGCACGATATTATAAACGTCCCATCTTTGTGTAAACACGCGCTGAAGTTTCTTTTCTCCGAAAAGAAAAATTATTTTTCTTTTTAAGTGCAAGAAATAAATGCGACAACGGAAAGCATAAGTGCAGTTGGCGAAGTTGGGAACTTTAAATTCTTCTCCATTATTTTTAGCAAATATCCGATATTTTCTGAAGTTTCGAGTCAACTTTCTCGTCGCTAGTACACGCTGTTACGATTACTGTAATGCATGAAGTCTCGAGAGGAGCTCCAGAGGGGGATTTTCTGTAATTTGTACAGCGTAAATATGTAATTATTATTCTAAAGGCAGTGAATTTCCTTTTAAATACAAAAGTTTAGATAATTTGATAAACGCCTTTGAATGGGTCATTTCAGAAACAACATGAGTCAGAAATTATAGTTTTGAGTAAAACACAAAAAATTGTTTTAAAGGGCTGTAAGAAAAACTGCTTTAAAATTAATTGTTACAACAATATTTCACTATCATTACAATGTACATTATGCATTACGTATTTTTTATAACTAAGTCATATTATGGTTTTAAAAAAAGTGACTTATGTTGTTTCAGAACAGAAATGTAAAAAAATATTTTTTTTTTTGAAATTTTATTGGTTGTCAAAGAAAGTATAAGCATTAATCATCATAAATTGCATCAGTTAGGTCACTGCATAATCTCTTTAAAAAATGATCTTTTTTTCTCTGGTATGTAGTCCATGAGGTTGCGTATATCTGCATTTTTTTTATTAATTGGTACTGTACAATCCGAATAGGTCAGAACACAGCAATAAGATACCTTTAACACACAATGTTTTGAAGCTTCGATAGAATGTGATGCTTCCGCAATGAGTATAAGCGTGCTTGAATTTTTACTCGCGGGTAATTATTCAGATTTTAAAAATTGGAAGTACCTAGTAATAATGTATAAAAACACGTTCAAAGAATTAAAAAAAAAAAACGAGAATTTAACTATTAACAAATCACGTCTTTATAGAAAAATTAAAATACAATTTTATTATATCTTATTGAATACATTAATGAACATGAAAAAACCCAATGGTACGCCTATTAAAATGTAAACAAACACGCTTTTTCATTTCCTCATTTAAAATAATGTTAATTGTATGTACTTACAAATGAAATGAGAGACCGGGATGTAAATATTTCGTTTATTTTATTTCACTTTTCACAAATATCACTCAAAATACAGCCAAAATATCTAAAAACAATTTTTCCTTATTTCCTCAATCGTTGTAAACAAACATGGAATAGCATTTGAAGTTTGACGTAGAACCGTTAAAACAGAGAAATGTAAACAACCGTTGCCATTTATAAATAGTTTTCAGTGCTTCTAAATATAAAATAATTGATTGATATCTATTATACGCTATTATTAAATGATAATGCACACTATGTGCACACTTGATATTTTGATTACAATTAGATATATTAATATAACCAATAAATTATTATTTTGGTTTGATAGCACCTGTAGAGTATAAAATACGGAGTAATATTTTCAGCGACTCGCGAATAAGAAATTTTAATAAAAAAACGTGACAACAGTTGGAGGTGCTGAGAATGTGACATATTCAAATAATTTTGACTTCACAATTTTATGTAAATAACTGAGTCCATATGTGTTTATACGTCCATGGTTTAGAACGTCTTTCGACGTTGTCCGATACCTAAACACCATCTCTTCCTATCTTCGCAGTCGTTTGTTGTTAAATTTCTTTCGCTCATGGACTTGTTGACGCCGTTTTGCCATTCTAATCTGGGTCTTCCTCTTTTCCGTCGACCTATCGGTTGCCATTGTAATACTTTTTTGGGGAGTCTTGTTGCTGGCATCCGTTGAACATGCCCATACCACCGTAATTGTTTCTTCTCTATATCTTGAGTTATATTTCTTTCTATTCCCATACGTTGTTTTATTACATAAAGATATTTGGTTTTTTTTGTATTGACATTCATTCCCCAGTCGTTATATTCTTCTATCAGTTTTCTAAGTATGTACTGCATGTCTTCCCTGTCGGTCGCTAGTACTACCTGGTCATCAGCAAACTGGAGTGTATATATACATTCATTGCTAAGTTCTATACCCATCCTGTGCACCTTTCTTTTCAATCTTTCCAATGCTGCTGCAACATATATCTTGAATAAGGTTGGTGAGATACAGCATCCCTGTCGCAAGCCTTTTGTAACCAGGAATTCTTCCGTTAGATATTTTCCTGTTTTTATCTGTGCCTTTGAGTCTCTATATAGTTCTTGTACAGCATTTATCAATGTGTGGTTGATGTTAGACCTTTGCAACGTTGTCCACAATTTTGTTAAGGGGATGTTGTCATATGCTTTTTGCAGGTCTACAAAAGTAATATGAGTTTTTAGATTCTTAGCCGATCTTTTTTCTATTATTTGTTTATTTGTTTAAGACAAAATACGTTATCGGTGCACGATCTTTCTGCACGGAACCCGCTTTGTTCTTCCTCTTCATTGTGCTTATATTCTTCCTCGATCATATTTCTCAAAATTCGTCCATAAAGTCTGCTCAGGGAACTGGTTATCGATATATATATATATATATATATATATATATATATATATATATATATAGCGAGTGTTTGCAACTTGAATTTTGTCGCTTCTCGCATCCCAATCGCCATAATTTCTTATCGGCCCAGTCTCCTTCTTGAAGACCTCTATTTTCCATTTCTATATGAATATTGGATATCCATTTCTTTCTTGGCCTTCCCCTTTTATTTCTCTGTGTAGGTCTCCAGTTCCAAACCTTTCGTGGTATCCTTTCTTCGTTCATCCGTCTCAGGTGTCCATACCATTTTAATTGTTTTTTCGGCTATCGTATCCATTATTGTGTTCTTTACTTTCATTCTCTCTCTTATGTTTTCATTTCTTATGTGGTCAAACAAAGTTAACCCGGAACATCTTCTCCAGTACATCATTTCCGTTGAGAGGAGTTTTTGTGACATATTCTTGTTAAAGACCCACACTTCTGACCCATACGTCAGCACCGGCTGAATCATAGCCTGATATATATTTATTTCTTTGTTTTCTTTGGTTATCGATATGCCTCTATAAATATTACAATTTCTTTTGTCCCCCTTTTTGTGTATTGAGGACATGTATGCCGTTCTCCACTGTTTTGGTACTGGGTGTCCATTTAGACACTGATTGATCACATAAGTTAGGTTTTCAAATAGTTTATGAGTTCCATTCTTAAGCATTTCAGCATAGATTCCCTCAGGTCCAGCGGATTTACCATTCTTTAGGGTCATTACAGCCTTCCTTGCTGTTTCGATGTCTACCCTCGCTTCCTCTCCTTGTATATGTACTGACTGTGTTGGGGAGTGCGCTAGGTATTCTTGTCTCGTCTCTATCAGCAAGCTTTCATAGTGATCTTTCCATTGTCTTGGTTTTATGGTGTGTATGTGTGCTTTGTCTTTTCCTGTATTTTTTACTGATTGTATAACATTTCATACCTCTGTACATTGCTTCCTTCCGATGTATGTATTGATTTCTTGACATTTCTGATCCCATGTTTTATTCTTTTCTTGTTGTATCATATTTCGTAGTTGTCTATCGGTTTCTTTGTAAGCTTGATGGTCTTCAGTATTTTTTGTATTTAACCATTTTAGATGCTGTTCTTTTTTCTGTTTTACCATATATTCGATTTCTTCGTTGCACCATATTTTGTTACTAATTTTGTTTTGCTGTGTCCCGAGTGTCTCCTTAGAGGCCTGGTGTAAACTAGCAATAATATTCTCGTAAATATCTGAAAATGTTTGTCTCTCTATTTCTCGTAGTTTTTCATCCAGTCGTCGTTGGTATAGCTGTTTAGTACTATCATTTATAAAACTATTGAAGTTGTACTTTGGAGTGTCCACTGTCTGCAAGTCTTGCTTGTCTTCTAGGTAAGTCTATGTAAATTTAATATGTATTTATAAATACAATTTATTCATATATATTATATTATGATCAAATTGTGTAAGAAATCAAAACATAAACAAAATTCCTACTCTAAAAAAGCGGCAACACTTTATACACTTTTGCCACACGCTTAACTGCCAATAAAATTTGAAGTATTTCCTTATCAGTTGCGTACAATTGTCTAGTATATTTAATTAAAATTAATATTTTGTGGAATATTAGACTTAAAGAGTTATGTCATAAAATTTGTATTAATAATAATAACAAATGTTTTTGGTTATTTAATTATTATAATTCTAAAATTTCCAATATAATGATGATTACATTTTTCTGATTATTACACCATGTTGACGCCTATGAAAGATCGAGCAGTTCCGTATGGATTTCGTATCATTAGCTGTGTTAGGAAAATTTGAACTCTAAGGTTGATGTTCTGGAAATTTTAAATACAAGAGATGTCAAATGAAATCGTAGGCTTCCACGGCCAGAGTCAGAATTATAGTTTATTCGTCTTCCGGGTTTGGACCGTGTCATTTGTGAGTGACCCAAAAGTGGGTTCATCTCGACGTTTCGCTACAATTTTATGTAGCTTCTTCAGGAGAACAAAGAAAAAAGAAAAAGAAATCAAAAGACAGGAAAGATCTTGCTAACTACCCATCTTTCCTGTCTTTTGATTTCTTTTTCTTTGTTCTCCTGAAGAAGCTACATACAATTGTAGCGAAACGTCGAGATGAGCCCACTTTTGGGTCACTCACAAATGACACGGTCCAAACCCGGAAGACGAATAAACTATAACAAGAGATGTCACTTTGTATAAAACGTAACGTGCAAGTGTTTTACTTTAAAAAAGGGTATAGGTGCTAATCAAAGTTATATTATTCAACATTTTAAAGTATCTACTCAGTTTTAAGAAATTCAAGCACAATTATCACTTAATTTTACATTACACCTCGTGATCGTAATAAACTTTCTGTTGGTATAGCCTACTAACTCATTCGAACGAGGCCAAGGCTGCTTTATGTCAGTATATGTTCAGTTTTGAGCATTATGGAACCGGAAAGTCTAACACACTGGTTCAAATTACACAACCTTCTTCTATTAGTATATACACACAACCAAACATATATGGAATCCCCCAATATTTTCAATTTTGTAAAGTATTACGAATTTTTTTTTAATGGAAAATGAACTACGTTTTATACTAAACTAGTTTAATTACTATAAAAAAAATGCATAAAAAAATGCAATCAAAAAATGTTATAAATGCTTGAAATTAACAAAATTGCAAAAAAAACACAAACAAATGAAAACATTGCAATGGTTGACTAAAGAAAGATACACTCTGGTTGTTCATTTTAATAGTTAGTGTTGCCACCTCTAGCTTTAATACAAGCTTCAATTCGACGGAAATGCTTCTAATCAAATAGTCAACTTGTTTTTAAGGTAAGTTCGCCCATTCTTCTAGAGCGACTTGAATGAGCTGATCCGCATTACCTGGATTATCCCTTCGAGCTCTAATCCTTCTTTTAATGCTGTGTGGAACACAGCTCAATAAGATTAATATCAGGTAAGCAGGCAGGCCAGCTCAGAACCGTGACATCTTCATTTTCCGGAAAGTCTGTGGCAACTCTGCTGGTATGTGATATATGGTATGTAAAAAATGAATATATTTCCCACTGCACCTCGCCACAGACTAACTTTGGGTTCTAGTAACCAAACGACATATCTTTGTACCTTCCTAAACCATTACAGTTCTTCCTTTATATTTTGGAATGGTTTTGGCAGTTTGCAGTCTAGCTTGTCTGCCTCGACCTCTTAAAACCCGAACTCGACGGTCCTCTGATCTCAGGCCAATTCTGGTTTCATCTGAAACAAGAACATTTTTCCAATCTTCATTTGTCCAGTTTTGGTGTTCCAGACACCAATTCAGCCGATCAATTTTGTTCTGTCTGGATAACTCGGGAACCCTTAACTGCCTCCTGCTAAATAAATTTTGGGAACAAAGTCTCTTTCGTACTGTTTCAACTGAAATGTCAATACCTGTAGTCTGCAAGAGTTGCCTTTGGAGCTCCGGATGAGAAAAGGTTGGATTTCTTTTAGCTATTTGTCTTGTCGATCTCTAGTTACTCTACTCTACGACTTTTAGGCCTGTTCTTGAGTGTACCCAATTCTAAAAATCTTGCATGTTTTTGAAACAACGCTCTGAGAGAGGTGTAGCGTAGCTGAAATTTTCCTTTGTGACATTCGCTGCTCAACAAGAGCAACAATTCTTTCCCTCTTAACAACTGACAAACATACGTAGGGCATATTACCATTTTTTTTTTCAATGTGTACTTTATCAAATTTTATCAATTATGAATCGTATTTTCAACAAAAACCTTTATCTCTTATCTGGAAAAAAGATGTCATACATTTCTTATTATTAGTAAGAAATAGTGGATAATTCCATATAAGTTTGGTTGTGTGTAAATTGCAATATACCCTTTTAGCGTCAGATTTACTTGCACTAGGTCAGGCGCAGATGTTTATATTAGGTACATCTTAAATAACAATTTATTTTGTGTATTTTTATTTGTTATTTTTAGTCAGTTCTTAATTCTGTTTATTCGTTCTATTTCTTTGTCTATTAATACCTCCTGTTTCGAGTTTTCTACTAATGTAAAATCGAAGTAAATGGCAGAAAAACAAAGTGTCTCCATAATGATAACACCGCTTGTTTTCGATGAAAATGTTCTTTCAATGCGTTTATAAACGATGATAAAACGGCCCATAATAACTTCTCCCTTCTTTCATAACAACTTTTCCCCCCGACCGAGCGACACGTCTTCGTCTTTTATCACAAACAAATTTGTCGCCAGCCAGAGCTATCTGGGTTAATTCGTCTCTATGCATTGTCCCTTCGTCGTCTATTTTTAGCCCTTAAACTCTCTAGGAAAATGACTTTCGGGGCGGAAAACAATTTTTCATCGGCAAGCCGTGAAAGAGGACTCGCACACATTTGCCTTTCACCTTACATCCGCCAGATCTGCACCGTCTTCGCGGAAATTATTGTATGGCTTCCTGACTCTGAAGATATTTCTCGTCGACCGAGACGCTACGGACCGAGGGTGAGGGCGAAAACGTAATTTGCAAGTGAGAAGGTCACGTTAAAGGGGTACACACAAGATACGACATTCTCTTTTAAAATTCTTTTCTTTTATTGCTTTGTTTGTGGCTAGTATGTGAGATATCAGATTTTTTGGCCGGAAATGAAACGATTCTATTGTGTCGTCGACTCAGTATTTCGTGAACGCGTATTGGTTTCATCAGGTGTGCACTAACATTAAAAAAAACAGTTGAGTAAATATATTACATAAAAACAAATTCAACTTACAGAGTGGATTAGTTAACATTTAACACGTTCTAAATTACACTAAGATAATTTGTGAGATAATTTTACAAGCTCAATTTACACAGAGGGTAACCTTACGTTATTATGACGTTATTATTAAGAGTTTAAATTATTACAATATAGTATGATGCAAGTATATGAAATAAATTTACTAATTCAGAAATAGATAATTTAATAATAAGAAAGTCTAGAGGAATCAAATCCGGAGACTGTAGTGGCCATTCGATAGAACCTCTTCTACTAATCCACCTACCTAGAAAAACGTTATTTCGTACCTCAAAGCCGTAGTGTGCGAAAGCTGCATCCTGTTGCCCAAATGCCGGATGCCAGATTCTTTCTGGGTCTACCCGTCATCAGTTAAACACGTGTTAGAGAATGGTAAGAGACTCAAATCAAATCGAAACGCAACTGTCTTCATATATTAACTACAGGTTGTTGCGAGTCCATCAATGTGTTGAATGTGCCTTTGGAATTCTCGCCTCTCGATTTCGTGTGTTCAGAAAACCTTTTGAAAATATAAGTTGAAAGTGTTATACGATCCATTTTTAAATGGCCACAAAAAGCAATTTAATAGATTAATAGAGTTTCTATTGAACTGTTTCGGTTTTATTGAAATAAAGGTATTGTATTATTTTGATTGAAAAAAATAAAAAGTAAATCAAATTTGTAAGTTTTATTTAAAACTTTTTACCTATACAGGTAAATTTCGACAATTTTACAAGCTCGCTTTTGTTTGACTTGTCTTATTTGGCTCCAGTGTCAAGGAGAATATCAAGCCTTCGTCTAGTTGTACGTAAACAGAAGAAAATAATAGATCATTAATTATCTGCAATAAAATCGCAAAATAAATAAAACCCAAGGTTTTAAGTCAAAATTTTCTTTAATTTTCTCTTGCTTCTCAAATCGTCTTTAGCTGTTAGGTCTAATTTCTTAATTCTAAAATACATTCGACATCAAAAGAACAGATGTTTGTTTTTGTAATCATATTAAATTTTCTCAGATAAGTTAAGCAGTCTTTATAAATAATTTTTCCCTCACTTTAACTGAAGTTCAGACCCGTTGAAATTATTAAATACAATATTGATCTCGTGCATTTTTGCCACCAATTCTTCTGGAGATTTCCTTAGGCTGTCTTCGGATGCTTGATCAATTTTTGTGTAGGTGGATGTATCCATAGTTTCAGGCAGATCTAATTTTTTGCATAATATATAACCACTGACACAGAATAATAAACAATCAGAATGCCCACACTCCATGGGAAATTAAGTACGCGCATCTCGTTCGCGCAGACGTTTCGCCATGTTTAAAGAGAACCAGTGTTGTTTATGTGGTGTGCATAGACAAAATTAACCCGGTTTATTGACTTACGGCAGTCATAGACACACAATTTCACACTAAAAAGCCTACAATATTAATTAACTTAAATCTCACAAAAACACCATAAAATCTACAAGCTCACCAAAAGTTAAAAAATTGATAAAATTCCCATTATAAACAGATGTATTACAATGACGGTCACTCTCATTGTGACGTCAACAGTAGTGGATCAGCTGATAGTGGCATGCACGATTGCATACCTGTAATTCTTTGTATCACCTAGTCAGACTCCTGATGGAAAAGAATTTAGATAAACGAGACATTCGACTAATAGCAAACATGTACTACAATCAGAAAGCAGTAGTGAGAGTAGAGAATAATAGCACTGACGAAATTGAAATAAAGCGAGGTGTGAGACAAGGGTGTACACTGTCACCAACCCTTTTTATTCTTTATTCCGAAGACGTAATGAATAGAACACTCTCTGAGCAATCCGTAAGACATTGGTGAATAAGATAGCAGACTGCAGCGAAGAATATGGACTATCTTTGAACATAAAGAAAACTAAATTTATGGTAATATTGAAATCAACACAAAATGTCCAAAATTTATATTTACGCAATGAAATTATCGATCGAGTTAGCAAATACAAATATTTAGGCACTTTTATAAATTAAGACAATGATAGCTCAGCAGAAATCAAAATAAGAATAGAAAAAGCCAGATCCATATTCACTAAAATGAAGAGAGTGTTCTGCGGAAGAGATTTGAGCCTTGAAATGAAACTTCGCCTGATGAGATGTTACATACTTTCTGTGCTGTTCTACGAAATGGAATCATGGACGTTGAAAAAGATTGATATAAAAAAATTAGAGGCATTTGAACTGTGGATGTATCGCAGAATCCTGAGAATATCATGGACCGAGAGAGTCACAAATGTCGAGGTCTTGAGAAAATGAATAAAGAAAAGGAAGTCATATTTACGATCAAAAAACGAAAACTGCAATATTTGGGAAACATTACAATAGGCGAAAGATATAAACTGCTTCAAATAATTATGCAAGGAAAAATAGCAGGAAAAAGGTCCATAGGAAGAAGACGAAACTCTTTACTAAAGGATCTACGGGAATGGTATAGCTGTAGCAACAACAAATTGTTTCGGTCAGCAGTTTCGAAAATACGTATAGCCCTGATGATTGCCAACCTTCGAAAAGAAGATGGCACTTTAAGAAGAAGAATTCTTTTTATCGTGGTTCTGTGCTACCGTGCTACCCTACTCTGAGTTCCAATCGCACGGGATATTTTAATAGACAGTCGGAGTGTGACGTCACATCTGTCATATTGTCGTTTCAAAACTTTTCATATTACTTTCATATTACTTTCCAAACAAAAGTTGAAATGCCAAATCTCAAGACTTTTTAATTTCTAAGTTAACATTTTGCTTCCTCTGCTACTTTTTCTTTTAAGTATAGTGTTTTTTACGATAATACCATTACAATTCAGTGTTCTATTTTTCTATGAAATATAGTTTAAAAGTATACATAAAAAAATTCTAACCTTACTTTATTGATACACGCATTTTATTGCTATTTTTATAAAACAATATGCTTTATTTTTTACATAACCTTGTAAAATTGTTGTAGTAACTATCAGAATACTTAGATATTGCAAAAAGCGGAAAGATTCTGTAAAAAAATGAAAAAATAACGAAAAATACAAAACACAACGTTTGTTTGGAAAGTGAAACTGACAGATGTCAATCAAGAAATCAGAAACCTGTGCTATCCTGCTTTGTGTCGTCTACGTTACCTTCTAGTTAAACCTTTAATTGAAGTTGTGCATAAATCTAGTATGCATATTCCAAAACTTATGGTCTTAGGTTAAGTTTTATATAAACCACTCTTCTGGACTTTCCTCTATTAAACTTTTTGATAAACGAATTTAAAAGTCAGCCGATATAAATTCTTCGTACCACCCCGCTAAACTATTTTCCTCGAACTATGTTTACCCAAAGCGATACACAGAACTCACGTACTGCAAATAATAAGGTTATAAATTTTTGAGTGCAACGTAAATACAAGAGCAATTTATATATTTGCCATCTTAGAAAGCATTAGAGACGCTGGCGTTTTACGAGTGAACATAAGTTTTCGTAATTTCAATTTAAATGAGTCTCCGGAACAGTTTTATAAGTTTCGTAGTTTGATATCGAAAGCATATTTAACCGGTGTCGCTATAAATTAAACTTCCGACGAAATTAATTAAGTTGCATTTTGTTTGTGGTGAACGACTTTTTGTAATTACTTTTTGAGCAGGCCTTGAAATATTGCTTTGGGATGAGAAATTTGCAAATTTGTTAATGATCCAGGACATCTATCTCTCAATACATCATAATTTACCCATAGTATGTATATATGCCTCTTCTATTCGTCTTTATTTGTATATTTGTAATCATGTGAAAGCAGACTATTTTAACCCTAGTTAAATTAACATTAAACCTTAATTTACACCAACCATTCGTAAATTTACGATTTTTTGTTTTACTTTTTTCAATTCCAAAAAAGTGTAACAAAAAATTAGGATGAAATTTGACTTAATTTTTTAAATGAGCACGGTGTTCTGCGCAACATGCTCATTTGTAGTGATTGCAATGAAGTGAGGTCATTCTTATTTTTTTGGAGAGACAGATGTAGCATGTTAGAAGGTGGATTGAGGTCAGAAACTTCCTTAGTTTATTTTTATGAACGAGAGAGTAATTAGCATAATTTTAACTGATACCTTCGACCACTCCATGGGCGTGCTCAAGATTAATTGAAAAATTACTTTGAATAATTGTAAAAAATAAATGAATTATTTCAGTGTTATAAAGTGTTATGTGTATGTAAACAAAAGTGACCTCTTTTATCACACACTATATTAGAACTGACTGGCCTACATTAAAAAAGGTTTTAAAAAATTCACATTTTTTTTAATTTTTAAAAATTACAAAAGAGAAAAAGAGTTTTTAAAACCGTCTAAGGTATGTTAAATAGATAAATAAAAATATTAATATAAAACTTACAGCTACTTGTTACAAATCCAAATCAGATTCAGAAGATGAACTTTTAGAACCAAGATTTATAATAACTGGCTCGATCATTTTATCAGTAATATTGTCCAGCTTCCACATTTTTTCCTCTTCTTTAATAGTGTGATTTACTGCCTTTTCCCAGATTTCAGGTTTTACATTATTTACGGCCTCCAAAAACAACTGTTTAACATCATGAATTTTAAAAGTGGTATTTTTTCATGAAACTTCACTCTTTATCTGTGCCCATACCAGTTCAATCGGCTTTAATTCACAATGATATGGTGGGGATCTAAGTACTGTCATTCCACGATTTTTAGAAATTTCATCAATTTCGTATTTTTAAAATTTTTCTTTATGAAGGGCACACAACGAATAAAGTTCCTTTCTTATAGATCCGGGATGGTACGTAATATTTTTTGAACTCAGCCAATTCTGCAAGTTTTTTTTTAACCACTTGGTTGTGGGCAGTTCTTCTATAAGTCTGGAGTAATAACTTGCATTATCCATTACTATTACACAGTTCTTAGGAAAAAGATCTATCATTTGTTCGAACCATTCTTGAAAGACATCAGCGTTCATGTCTTCATGGTAGTCACCGGTACGAGTTGATACAAAAGTTAATAAACCACCTTCAACAAAACCGTCTGAACTGCCAATGTGTACTATTATCAGCCTGCGTCCCTTTCCTGATGGTGGAACGTACTTCGACTCATTTCTGGGTAATCCTTATCATCTCGAACTGAGACAAGAACTTTATCCAATGTTGAAAATTCTTGTCTAAAGAAGAATTCATGCACTTTCCGTCGAAGTCCTTCTTTAAAATGATATTCTATTTGAAATTTTGGTTTCCCTGGAGCATTACGTGGCATTTGAAAACTACCACATTTCTCTTCTTTAATAACTCTGTAAATCGTAGATTTCCCAACACCAAGTGTACTGCTAACTAACTCAACGGTCTCATCAACACTTTCACATAAACGTTTGTCTGTAAATGATTTAAGACAATTAAATATTAATGTTTTTTCATTAACTGTTAAAGGACCAATTTTTCGGCGTTTACACGGCACTTCCAAATTTTCCATAACACTAGTATACACAATAAACTGCACCTTGCAACTGAAGTACCTACTTTTAGTGAACTGTTAAGAATTTTGAATACGCCAGTTGGACCTTCCTACAAAATGGAAAAACCCACTATCACATTTTCTGTGGAATAAGTTTAGAAGGTAATTATCTAGTCAATTACTGTCGTAGATTCCTGGAATTAAAGAATTAAATGTTTGATTGTTGAAACCCTTACTTCGTGGAATGCACTCATTTCAGATATAATAAAACGTTTTATTTTATCTAAAGAATTAAACTTTATTTTGCAAATAGGTAGGTACTTATTAAACTTTTATTGGTTATATATAACCAATAAAATAAACATCTTACATTTCTTGCAAATTCATGAGTACCTGTTAACCTCCATCACTCCGACACTGGCAACCTTATTTAGGGATTAGTAACCCTCACAACTATTGTATTCTATTCTGCTCCAACCTTTATACCTGGTGGTCATACTCAATTTAAAATTGTTTTCCTATATACTTCTGTAAACTTGTTGACAAATATCTGTTTTTCATTGAGTCACCGTATCAACAGTTTAGGGATTTGCATACATAATTTATTATTTTATTACTCTCTCATACATAAAAATACACTATAACAAATTTGCACTAGCAAATTTGTTAATACTGTTTTCAAGCCATAATCTTGTGAGTTGTTGATATAGATTTAACATAAAAGCCTTTCTCGTGATTGGTTCCCGATTATTTCTTAATATATAATAATTACATATTATCCAAACAAAAGTTTATACACGCTATGTTGATCATATAGGTATCACGCTCTTGTTGTGATATAGGTATTGGACTTTGTGATACCAGTTGCAAATCTTTTGGCAAGGTAAGGTGTCGCTTTCGAAACCTAACAAGGTCAATCACCTATAATTAGGTATAGCTTACATCATCAAAATTAGTTTTCAAAACTAATTTTGATGATGAAGTTCCCATGCTGTTTTGTTTTACTTGCAATCAAACACGGATTTTAATCAAACACGGAATTAATCAAAGACGGATTTTGAGATGTTTCAACATTGTCCTTGATACAAAGACCTAAAATTTTTAAAATCTTCTAGTTCCATATTATGTACAGTATATTTCATTGAAGTTTGTCTGACTAACTGCTGCCAGTCCCAGGTCGTTACAATAGAAATTTTAATTTCTATGTTATTTCTAATTTTAAGTTTTTTTCTCTTTCGCTCTATCAGCGCATGGACAATATCCGCCTCCATGTGGGTGTGAATCTTTAGTAGAAACTTCTGAGTGATAATGATTCATTAAATGATCCACCTATTCATTTAAGTGAGTCAATTTAAAGCAGCTAATTGGTTACTTAGTTGACCAATTACTTTCTGATATCGTCTATAATGCTTTCTATATTTTTTGTTCTCAACTAATTAAATCCAAGCATGTGATACATTGCAAGTATTTGGTTCAAAGAATATTTTGAAGGTTGGACGTTTAAAATTACTGCTTTTTGTGATTAGTCGATAACGAACCTGCCTTTAAAATGAAACTAGGTAAAAAAGGAAAATAGAAACAGTTGATTTACGATTTGTATCTTTGTATATTAATTAAAATATTTGTATTGTTTGGTTGTACTTTCTAATGGAATGTGAGTTTCTTTAATAAGAACCAATAATTAATAATTTACCAGATATTTACTTCGGTAGTTAGACATAGAAGTGTGTAATTTGCTTTGCTTAGATATTTCGAATCCGTATAGCTGTTTTTTTTAATTAAAAAAGTTGTTTATGTTAGTAAAGTATAACCATATTTAACATTAATAAGATTATATTGTGAGTACTTGTGTGTACTTTGCTAGTATGGTTATACGAGTATGGCACCTCTATTTTATTGGATTATTTTTATCATAAAAATTTTAGTTACTGATTTTCATTTATTGAAACAATAAATCCTGAAGATATTGATGAAAATCGAACCGATATTCTACCGAGGCTCATGCAAGGATTGAATAAATTTTTAAATGATGATTTTTACTTGATGATCTTTATTGAGTATCCAAAATAAACACATATCTAATAATGCTAACATTTTTATTCTGGCCATATCGACCATAGTATGATTCCTTCTATCTCACTGCCAGGAATGATGGTATTTGCCCATTTCAGTAATGGAGATCCGATTCCATTTTTACCACGAGCAGTTCATCATAGCTTTTGTCTGTATGAGACTCGTCTTCTTCATTGAAACTCAAGGCATCTCTTATAATATGTTCTTCATTTAAAACAGCATTGCTTGGTGTATTATTTGATTCTGAAATAATACTAGGCTTATAATAGTCCATCCATCCAATGGCACTACAGCCCAAGCCGGGCCTTGGCCTCCTTCATTAAACCTCTCCAAACATCTCTATTTACTGCTGTTCTTTTCCATGAACGCGTTTTTAGGAGATTTTTGGCATCCTCATCTACCTCGTCTTCCCATCTCTTTTTTGGTCTTCCAACAGGTCTTTTTCCTTGCATTCTTGCGTTTATAATAGTGGTTAAAGAATATTTAATAATATTGCTAGTCTAAGGTTGGTATCAAATCACTACATGAACATTTTGAGGTTATTTTTTTTTAATAATTTAAAAAAATAATGAGCAAAAAAGGTAGCTTACCTGTAAATACAGTAGAAGAATTCGCAGAACTTTTCAGTAGTTTAAGAATCTTTCTTCCACGAGCATTATGGTACAGTATTCTTGTTATTAGTAAAAAGGAACTATAAAACACCGTAAGTGGCAAAAGTACTATTATTAGATCACTAACAGTCTACCTGTGGTCATAAAGACATGCAACACTATGTCAGCGGTAATTTACATGTGTAGAGGAATAAAACATTAAGTCCACATGGTGTTCTATTCCTCTAAGTGAAAATAGACTTAAGTCACTATATCAACTAGCTAATGGTTTAGGATCTAGTGCTTTATTTATATTTTTAACTTCAGCTTTTGGCGGACCTAACTTTTTTCATTTATTATTTTTTTTATGGTGTTTGAGGGACTTCCTGATTTGTTAGTTTGTATGTAAGTAAGTAAGTAAGTAAGTAAGTAATTGTAACCTAAGTTAAATATTAAATATTAATGTCCAAATTGCACAGCCATTCAATTGCACCAGGAGAACACTCTGCACAATCTTGAAGGCCTCCGCTGTATCTGCGGATTGGGCAATCCGCCATGATGTGTTGGATGGTCTGTCTCGGGGATCCACAATCACATTGTGGGCTTTCTGCATGACCCCATCGGTATAGAGAATCGGCACATTTGCCATGACCCATGCGTATGCGATTTAATTTTGTCCATATAGGACGTGGCAGGTTTGATCCAGTGAAGCCGATCGACGTACTTGTTATTTTGATGACGTCTGGCTCTGTTGTTGGCATCCATCTTTTCGTCCACTGCTCTTGCTTATTGTAGCTATCACCCATTCCCTGAACGGATTGGACAGGGGGTCGTCTGGACTTCAGTCTTTGTTGGTCTCGTGCGGCGTGCGGAATATACTGGTGAATTGGCAGACGATTATTTGCCATGATTTTCTGATATTCTCTGACAAGTGCTGCCGTTCGTCGAATATCTGGAGGTGCTATATTGCTCAGAATTGGAAGCCATCTTAGTGGAGTTGATTTAATAGTACCAGATATTACTCTTATAGTGTAATTTAGTTGAACATCAATCTTGTTGACATGAGCGCTATTAGCCATACCGGTGCGCAGTATTCAGCGACAGAATACACCAGGGCCAGTGAGGAGGTTCGAAGTGTATCCGCAGTGGCACCCCATGTCGTTCCAAGCTTTGTTATTATGTTGTTACGGGTTCTTACTTTGGCAGCTACATTCGTAAGATGGGTTTTGAACCTCAGTAATCTGTCGAGTGTTACACCCAGGTATTTAGGGTTGTTATTATGTTTCAAAGTCTCGCCATTGAAGGTGATGCTAAGGGTGTCATTCGAAAGCTGATTTGTGAGATGGAAGAGGCTTGTCTCAGTTTTGTTTGTATTGTTGCGAAGTCGCCATTGTTTAAAGTAGTCGCAGAGAACGCTTAAGTCTTCGGTAAGCGCCCTTTCTCCAACATCTTTGGCTTGGTTTTGAAATGCGATAGCCAGGTCATCTGCGTAAGCAATTTTTTTTGATTTTGTCTCTGGAGTGGTGTAAATGTTAAATCATAGTGGAGCAAGCACTGAACCCTGTGGGAGGCCATTATTTAGCTTTCTGACATTGCTCTTTGTATCGTTTATATATACTTCAAACAGTCTGTTGGTTAGGAGGTTATTGATTAGTTGGCAGGTTTTCAGGCATGGTATGACCTTCATTAGCTTGTAGATTTTTGCTCCTTGTTCTGGTTATACTAAATTCCTGAGCCTTTTAATAATCCATAAAATTTCTTCTAACATTTTAAATAACTATTTAATTTCTTTTTATAAGTTAAATATAAAACTAACAATTTAGAGCTATGTTCATCCCTTCAAAAAAATCTACTTACATACGTCGACCTCTCTCTTTCCACATTCGGTTTTATAAACGGCCCAATCAACATTTGATTGACCAAAGGGTTGTTTTTACCTTTTTCGTTCGAGAAAAAACAGTGCAGTTGGCATCATCAGTGATATTCGACGAATATGAACCCTTTGTGACACGTTCATTCCAATATAGCCTCTAATTTGACATCACAGGATAATGTTTTTCGACAGATATTTTCGTACTAAACGATTATTTTTTTAATAACACACTGACCAAATTGATTGGTTAAAGTGTGATGTATTAAAACTAGTACAGAAATATAAAAGTATATTTTTATAAATATATAAATTGTTAAATAAATGTTTTTTGTTTCGTTCTTCGGGCCCATGGAAAAATTGTATGTAGGGTAGACTGCGAATGAATACTATTTCTATGTAAATGTAAAAGTAAATAGCAAGTGGCAATATTCAATTCCAGGGTGCATAGTTTTCCAGAACAACACTGAATTAGTTTTTGGTTGGTGTGCAGATTAAATAAAAATATAAAAGTTCTCTAAATTTTTAAAAATACCACAACATAAATGTACAGTTCACATGTATGTTCAACTATATATTTACTATAAAAGGGATTGGTGGGTAACGTTTTAATATTTAATTTGGAGTTTAGTGTTTTGTTTATTAAAATAATTGTAGCTGACTAGTTATTTGGGGTAGTATTTGAGCTTTAATGTACTTGATTTTAGAAACTTTAGTTAGCTTATATGAGGTCAAAAAGCTTTACGATTTTTATTTACTACTGTCATTAATAAATTTTTTGCCAAATAAACATGAAAAACACTTGTGTACAGCTTTTATATAAATTACATCAAATATAGTAGATATTGATTTCATAGTAAGTTTGTTCAGTTTTTTCTTTTATTTACTTCTATACGTCCATTTCACAATTAAATTGATTAATTTTGTGAGTAATCTCAGCTGTATTAAAGTTATTTGAGTAAATTTATTCTCACTCTCTCAAAGACGGTCACTGTTTAATCAAAAACATCAATAAAATCGATTCTAAAGTTATTATGCCGATTGATGTGAGGGTTGGGTTTGGGAACACATCGTAAAATTAGTGGATAATTGGACTGTAAATCATGAACAACTAGTCCTCCTCTATCTTATCTCCTTTGTAAGGATTTAGTGGCGTCATGTAATTTGTTTGACTATGTCTGCCCAATTTTCTCTATCCTGCGCGTGTTGTTTAGCTTCAGAGAATAAGTAACCAGTCATTTCCTTTATTTGGTCCAACCATGTTACTGGAGATCTTCCTTTGGGTCTTTTACCTGCTATGTTACCTTCAACTATCATTCGCTCCCTGCCTTTTTTTCTTCCAGTTATATGTTCAAAATATCTCAGTATATTTTGGTTGATAAATGTGATGAGTCTAGTTTTTATGTTAAGTTCTGCTAGAATTGAGTTATTTGTGAGATGGGCGGTCCATGGTTTGCTCAACATTTTACGGTAGGCTCACAGTTCCAATGCCATTATATGCTTTGAATCGGCTTTTTTTATTGTCCAAGTTTCTGAAGAATTGGTGGCGATAGGAAATATAAATTCTCGAACAAGGCGTAATTTTATGTTTTTTTTGTGATGTCATCACTTTGGTTTTCTGCATATTTATTTTCAAACCATATTCCGTACTCATCCAATATTGAGCCTAACATAATTTGTTCCAGTTCTTCTGGTGATGACGCCAATATAACAGTGTCATCAGCATAACGTGGTGTTTTGATTTTTCTTCCTCCTAGCGTTGCTCCACCTTGCCATTCCTCAAAAACTTGACGCATAATATGTTCACTATATATATATATATATATATATATATATATATATATATATATATATATATCGGAAAAAGGAGTACGACCGTCAAATTCCAATATATAAAAGGATCACTCAACAGAGTGGTGGGCTCTTATATCGGTCAATTTGTAGGTGGAGAAATGAAAGACAAAGTTGATGTGCCACTCTATCTATTTTGAAGACGTTTCGCTTTCGTATTCTGAAAGCATCATCAGTTCATTCTAAAAAGTATAATCACATCATGGAAGAACCACACAATCATGGAAAACAGGTGTTACCTTAAAAAGACATGTAGCAGTCAATGATGTTAACAAGCTTATGAATTAAACTTGAAAAAATGGACATTATAAAGTAGAAATGTATAAACATTTAATTTACTAACAACATTTAGTGACTTATTAAAAAATTAGCACAGTAAGTGACCATGTGGTCCGAAGTATAAAAAATATATTAAATTATAACTTAAATGATGCAAAGAACTAAGAAAATCAACGATTAACTTCCAACTATTGATAATTATTAAGCTTTAATTTTAACTTTTGGTAGCATTATTAAAAGATGTTAATATAATTTTAAAAAAAATTAGTGTAAATGAATGAAGTTACCGGTCTAAGCCTTGCACCTGCTACCAGGAAAATGGCGTTAGATTGAACAGACTGACACAGAACTGACAGAACCACGAAAAGACAGCCAACCTTGAGGTTGAAATTATTTCAACAGAACAGCAAGGTCAGAGGTACCACCTCAAATAATTGAGCGGTTTATTTAAATGTTAATGAGCTTTGGATGACAGCCCGCTTGTAAGAGACAATCCAATGAAAGAAACTGATATAGCAATAACAATTACTCGCATTAGCCCGTCTTAAAACAAACAAACAGGAGAATTTCATTCAAACTCTTATATTTAAATTTATGTTAAACATTGTGGCTGAAAAAATTTTGCCAACAGGTGAATAACAATTAGATAATTTCCAACAGTCTAAGCTTCAGACACTTAGATCTGTAATTTGTAAAGGATTCTATGAATCAATTACAATGTTAATATTATTACTATACTATTAAATAGTGACTGGTTCACACTCATATGGAAAATTATAGTGTAGAGGTAACAGTGTACTGAAAGTTGCCTATATTTAAGTAGTTGGTATAAAGAATTGAGTGTTTCAGTTTATTTTAATATTAGTTATTTATTTACTATGTTATATTATTAATTAAAAAAATTGTGTTCAAATATGTATATTACATGACAATTATATTGAAAATGAAAGTAAAGCCTAGTTCTGCAATATTAGAGCATGATAAATTTGGCTCAAGTTACTTATGTCAGTTCTCTTATTTAGAGAATTAGGATGTTTAACAATTGAACACATTTCTAAAAACTGTCTTTTAAATAGATTACGTTCAGTGCCAAGAATCTTAACTTCATTAAAATCCACTTTATGTTTGGTGCTAATAGCGTCTTTCATTTCTCCACCTACAAATTGACCGATATAAGAGCCCACCACTCTGTTGAGTGATCCTTTTATATATAATATATATATATATATATATATATATATATATATATATATATATGTATATAATATATATATATATATATATATATATATATTGAATAGAATAGGGATTTAATTTAAATTCCGAATTTAATTTGAAGCTTTTCGAAACTACATTATTAACTCGTAAGTGAGAGCGCCCGTCAAACTGGCATGGCAAGTGGCAAGTAACAAATAGTACGCGTCTAGCATGCTACTTAAAATGTAACCAATGCAAACGAATGATTAGAATGAATGACGTCACTGTCATTTTGGTGTACGCTGAACATTCGTTATACAGGTCTGACGATGGATTTATGGATTTTGATCTTTGAACTTCTTGTGAGATTTTTTGATTTTATGAGCTTATCCAGTGCAAATAACAGCGGGTTGCAGATTGAATTCTGTCTTTTATTTCTTCAGTGACATTGTTGTCAGCTGTGATTACGGCCCCCAGATACTTAAAATGTTGTACTCTTTCGAAATTGAAAGTGTTGACCGTCAAATTTTGTCCTATTCTGCCTCTTCGTGTCGTTCTATTTATACACATATATTTCGTCTTCTCTTCATTAATCTTCAGCCCTACTTCACTTGTTGCTCCTTCCACCATGTTGAAAATGTCTTTCGTGGATAGGATGGAGTTTCCAAATAGATCTATGTCATCTGCATATGCGAGTAACAGCTTGGGACCTTGAACCGATAGCAATTCTGTTTTTATTTCGGCCGACCTCATGGATTTCTCTAATACAAGGTTAAAAAGTAGTGTCGGCATCACCTTGTTTAAGTCCACTGTTAATTGACTTTGGTCATCCGAATGAGTTTCTTTGGTATTGAGAACTCCGCCATGGCATTCCATACTTAGCTTCTTTCTACGCTATCATATGCCTGTCGAAAGTCTATGAAAAGATTGTGTATGGGTCTGTTATACTCCCATCCCTATTATAGAAGTTGTCACAGCGTGAATAGTTGATCTACTGTTGATCTGTTTGCCCTAAACCCGGCTTTATATTCGCCTAGGACATTTTCAACATTAGGGATTAGTCTACTAAGAATGATGTTTGAGAGGATTTTATATGCCGTGTTTAGAAGTGAGATTCTTCTATAATTCGCGCATTTTGTTTTGTCCCCTTTTTTGTGGATGGATACGATTATGTTTTCCTTCCATCTTGCTGATATTCTTTCTTCTAACCATACGTGCGTTATTAGCTGGTGGATTTGGCGGTGTAGTGCGTCTCCCCCATATTTCAAAAGTTCTGCTGGTACCTCGTCCGTACCCGGTGCTTTGTGATTTTTCAGCGTATTTAAGGCCTTTTAGGTTTCTTCAAAAGAGGGATTTTTGACGGGCATGTCCGCTGTGATATCTTATTCATGCTGTTCTTCCTGTATGGTCCCTGTAGAAGGTCCCTAAAATACTTTTTCCATTCTTCAGTTACTTCTTTACCGTCGATTATCATACGGCCTTGATTGTCTCTCAGTGTATGGATGGAATTGGTTTTATGTCCTCTTTTCTCTTTCTCTGGAGCCAGGTTTGGGCCGGTCTCTCTCCATAACTTTATATTTTTGTTGTTCATAGTTTCTTTTCTTTGTGCGTATTATTTTTCTTGTTTCTTTTCGGCAGTCGTGATATTCTTTTTTACTTTGGTCTGTTTGCAGTTATATCCAAGTCTTCCTTACTGTTTGTCTTTTTTCTAGCTGTTTCTGACATTCCTCGTCATACCATGTTTTTGCCCTCTTCTGCCTTTTCCTTCCAAATATCTTGTCCTCTGTCTTGGTTATTATCTCGGCAGTCACTTCCCATAGTTGTTCTATATCATTGTATTCTCTTTCAGAGTTTAAGGTTTGTTCAAGTTGTTTTCTATAGTTTTGTTGTTTCTCTGCATCGTGTATTTTGTTCATGTTCCATTGTGGGTTTATTGTTGTTTTATTGTATTTCTGGCTATATATTCTGGATTTGACTTTTGCTCTGACTAAATAATGATCTGTGTCTCCGTCTAGTCCTCTCAGGCTTCTTACGTCTAATATTGTTACCATGACGGGCATCTACAATGATATTTTTCAATTTGGTTTCGCAGAATATGGTCGTTTGAGACTCGTTGGTTGACTTTATTAGCATGTTATTAGATGCTGCAGTTTCTGTGAGTCTTAAGCCATTGTCGTTGAATATATTGTGTAGGCTATGTTTACCTATTGTGGGGTATAGGCTAGGCTCTTTGTCTATTTTAGTATTAAAGTCCCCGCAGAGTATGCGCATATCATGTTTGGGCATCGTATCTATCTCTCTTTCTAGGGCATTGTAGAAGTCATCCTTGATATCTTCATCCTTCTCTTCAGTTGGTGCATGCGCTGAGATAATCGAAATGTTGTATCGTTCTCCCTTCATTCGTATGTTGCATATCCTTTCATTTATAGATTTAAAATTTAGTATATTTTATATTAGGTTGTCTATAATCACAAAGCCCGTTCCAAATTCATGTCTTCCGTTTTTGATACCGCTAAAGAAGATGGTGGATTTACTTATTTTTATATTTCCATCGTCTGGCCATCTTATTTCTTAGACAGCTGTTATATCCATTCCTATGTTTTCCAGTTGTTCCACAGCATTTATAGCAGCCTCAGGTCTGTACCAACTCTGGACATTCCAAGTTCCAATATTCATAGTCTTTTTACATTGCATTTGTCGTTTTTTGTGTTTATCTGTCCGGTTTCGAGGCAAAGTTGCAGTTTTCATAACTAGTTTCTTTTTCCGAGGGTGGGTAGTTAACCCTCCGCTCAACCCTCCTCTTTTATCCGAGCTTGGGACCGTCTGTAGTAAGGTGATTTCCGAGCTACTCAATCCACAATTCAAATAATTCCAACTTTTTAGTAGTCGACGCGTTAAGTGTTCATGCTTCTATCTCGAAAAGCAGAGTTGAGACAATATAATATTTGCCAGCCTAACCCTTAAGTCTAATTTCAGTTCTCTTGCACAAAGTACCTTTCTCATTTTATTGAAGTTTGTTCGTGCTTTCTATATTCGAACTTTGATTTCTTTGGAGTAATCGTTTGTATGATTAATTGTTATACGAATCCCTCACATAGGACGCAGCACAAACAATGTGTGCTCAAAAAAAAACTGCCAAAGAGCATCTTGAGCTCAAATTCACCTCTCAACTATTGTGAAGACTAGACGCCGAAAGCTATCTCTTACAAATCCAAATCTCCTCTCCTAACTTTTAACTGTTACTACCACTTTACACTATATTTCCGTGACAAACACTGATAACGAACAACAATAACGTATTTAAAGATAGTCCGGACTAAATAATGAGACCAAACGATTTGGCGTTCCATCGTAGAGTGACATCATTCGCCCAACCCGGAATGAACAAAGCATCAACGGAAATACTCCTGTTTATTTGATGAGCAAAATTCTAATAGGCGGAATCAACATCAAAAGAAATACGCAACAAACTTAAAATGGTTATATTATCAATCTCAGCATTGTTCTGAAGCTATTTTCTTGTGGCATTTTAAATTAATTACTATTTAACTGGGAATAAGCCACAATTAAAGATAAAAAGTTACTGTTTGTATTTTGAGAACGATTTCCGAAGTAGAAATTGAAACGTCAATAAACGTATTTTTTTCTTTAATTGTGGCTTATTCCCAGTTAAATAGTAATTAAATCAATCTTAGCGACGCAAAAATATTGAGAATATTTTTCGGTACTTTAATACATACGAAGGGAAATCGAAATACCACAGCGGATTCTTTGTAAATAAAAAAATACTTACTTACTCCGTGGCGTTACAACCCTTCGTGGGTTTTAGCCGACTCGACAACATGCCTCCACTGTTTTCTGTCTTGAGCAACCTCCATCCAATTCTCCACGCCCATAGTGCTTAGGTCTCCTGCTATATTATTTCGCCACCGGAGACGAGGGCGTCCGCGTGGTCTCCTTCCAGTTGGGACTTCCTCCCACACCAGTCTTACTGTTCGTTCGTCAGAATGTCTTCTGAGGTGTCCTGCCCATTGGAGTCTTCTTTATTTCTTTTATGATGTTGGCGTCTGGGTAAAGTTCTTCAAGCTCTTTATTAGTTCTTATCCTATATTGTCCTGATGCTTCATCAAGCACCGAACCAAAGATCTTCCTTAGGATTTTTCTTCCCCAAACACGTAGTCTCTCTTCATTTGCCTTTGTTATCGTCCACGTTTCGCTTCCATACATCACAACGGGTCGTATGATTGTTTTATAGACCTGTATCTTCGTACGTCGTGTTAGTTGTTTTGATTTTATAAGGTTTTGGAGGGCAAAAATACATCTGTTGCCGGCCTGAATCCTGTTGTTTATTTCTTGTGATCCGTTATTGTCTTCAGTTATTGTTGTTCAAGATACTTGAATTCTCTAACGCGCTCAAAGTTAAAGTCATCGATGGTAATATTCTGACCGATTCTGTCTTTGCTTTGGTTATTGCGGATCATATACATATATTTCGTCTTGTTTTCGTTGATTTGGAGCCCCATCTTCTCTGCTTCCTTCTCAAACCTTACGAAAGTCTCCTTCATCCTTAATCGCGTGTTTCCTATTAGATCTATATCGTCTGCAAATGCCAGTAGTAAGTTTGGTCCTTCTCGATGAAATACTGTATTCGGTTTTTAGATTCTTGCACTTCTGATTATGTGCTCCAGAGCTAAGTTGAAGAGTTGTGGTGAAAGTGCATCTCTCTGTTTTAGTCCATTGTTTATTTCAAATGTCTCCGAGTATTGTTGTCCAACTCTCACCTTACATCGTAACCGTTCCATACACATCCGTATCAACCGGACTAGTTTTTTTGGAAAGCCAAGTTCCTGCATCGCTGTCCACAGTCTGTCCCTACATACTCTATCAAATGCTTGTTTAAAATCTATGAACATCTGATGAATCTCACGATCAAACTCCCAGCATTTTTCCATTATCTGTTTTATAACAAAAAATTGTTTTATAACAAAAAAAATCTATTTTTTAATAAAAAAATGCTTGTGCGATAATATTTTCCAGTGTGCTATTAATCTCATACTGTTTGGATGATTTAAAAATTCAACACTTTCAGCTACATTTTATGAAAAAGTGGTTAAAAGGTGCAACTTTCAGTAAACATAACCCACCTACTGTCACTCAATCAGAAATCAATATACGAACTCGTATGTAATCGCATATAATATGTATAGGCCGGTTATATTTATTTGAGAAAGATGCGATAAGCAGCGGTATGACTGGTGAAGAACAGGATAGTACTGACCCACATGAAAGATAATATGGTATATTTTATAAGAAATTGGTTCTATAAATTTGTATTGTTATAAACAAAGCTTAATTTTATGTCTTGATGATTTTGTGTAAGTTTAATTTACATTAATGATATTTCTGCAATGCATTTTTTATAAAATGTTCAAACAATAATTGGTTTAGGTAAAGAAATAATAAATAAGACTTACTCACAATCAATTTAATTTAACTATCCAGACAGAAATTTCTCTGGATAGTTAAATTAAATTGATTGTGAGTAAGTCTTATTTATTATTTCTTTACCTATTTGAAATGGACTCACACAAGAAACACATTCATGATTTGAATAATTGGTTTGTATACAAAAACTAATTAAAAATTGAGCGAACGGTTGGTAGTGAAAGATAAAAATATATAGATATTGCAACAATAAGTGAAGTTTTCATAAAAAAGGCCATGTTTTTCTTAAAAAATTGAAGCAGTAGTTTGGTGTTAAATATATGTCGATAATCCCTACACCTGATTATGTAAGAAAATATTCCGGGTAAGCTCAGTATTGAGAGAATGTTGTCCTGGTATTACACTTTGTCACTTTCTTTCTCTGAATCACTTTTCTCCACATTGATAATAATTTTATTTAGAACAGGAATGTTTTTAACATATTCTTTTTCGATATTTTTACGTACTCTATTGCTTTCTTCCAGTTATCCTCAGAAATATTTTTAAATTCAGAATCAATTCTGAATTGTTATAACATTTCAACGACAGTGTTATAACATTTCGGACTTACATTTTTTTATCTCACATTATATTTCAGTTGAGACCATAACAACACTATTGGATTTAAAACGCAGTAATATGGTGGTAGTCTTAAAGTTGTATGTCCATTTTTACTTGCTACATCATCAATAATATATTCATCATCAATAATATATAAGTTTTCTAGAATGACAGTATGCATTATCTAAAACAATAACACTGTTGTCTGCTAAATTTGGTAATAAGTTATTTTTAAATCACGATTGGAAAAGTTTACCCGTAATATCTTGATAATAGTCCAAACAACTATCTTTAATGTCTTTTGCACTTAATAGTAAGCCATCGGTTACCCAGCCGTCTTCCCTCCACAATGTAAAATGCATATTCGTTTGCCCCTGGAAGCTGGTACATTAACTTTGCACTTTACATTGTCATTACTCCAACATTTGATAGTTGTTTCGTTAGTGTTAAACCACGTTTCAACTAAGTAATAAATTTTTCTCCCGCTATTTCTGTACTCGGTTATCTTTTTTCAAATACTCATTACGCCATTTTATTAAACGAGCACTTTTCATTATAGTATGTCGTTTATTGATTGTTTTATATTTAAAACCATTTGATAGTAAACATTTTCTTAAAGTTGATTTACAGCAATTAATAATATTTTTAGATTTTAATTCAGCTAAAATTTGGTTAAGTGTGGGTATAATATTACCTGCAAACATATTATAAATGGTTTCTGAAATGGGACCTAAAAGATGTTGCTCAATAGATCGATGTAGTCCAAAGTCGCTCCTTTTTTGTCTATTTGTAATGGCCTCCTGTAAAATTCGATATACAGTAGCACATGAAACTTTTGTTAAAGCCGCAGTTTTTACAACACTCTCGTACCGTTCCAATTCTTCACATAATCCATTAAACACATTTAACACAATTTCTTTAGCGTCTTTCGAGAAATGTTTTTTTTTTCTGGCTTTTTAATACTTCCTCTACTTGGTCCAGCAATAGTTTCAGGATTATTTGGTGGTAGAATTTTCTCATTTTCTTCAACAATTTCTACTTCATTATTCCCAACAATTTCTACTGCACTATTCTCCCATGGGCGCCACATTTTTATTTACTAATATTTTTCTAATCGCGAAATCGTCACTAATAAATGCGTGCTTTCTTTACAGAGTTTAAACTAAAAATTATATGTATAACAATACCGAAAGCCACATCAGTCTTGTTATCAGTCGTTCAGCATTTCGTGGAAATTTAAAAACCTTGATCAGCACAGCAGGGCTGTGAAAAGAACCCGACAATCCGGTAAGAGGAGTCTTAAACTCATAAATTTTATTGAAAGGTATAAAAAGGGGCTTACATCGGCAACTTTTAGTAGTAGCGTAAATAAAAATATTGTAATTAAAGGTAAAAACATTATTTTGATTAAATAGACCCAACAGTTATAATTATTTAAATATAATATATTTATTATAATTGTACCTAATGAAATTATATTTTACAGTAATTATTTTTGCACTTTTCTGAATACTATCCTGTAACAAGGCAAAACATTAAAGAGGAACTATTAAAACAGATGTCATTTAATCTAAGCTCAGTTCGGTACCCCTTGTACATCAATTGGTCTATCTCTTTAAATTTCTCAATTATCTGTAACCGAACTATACATACATATATACATATTATAAATTTAATAAATCAAGTTTCAATTCTTAAACAAAACATAAATCATTCAAAAATCTGTGGCAAATGAACATTTCCATGCAAAAACACACTGTCATTATATCGTTATCAATCAAAGTCACTAAATTATTGTTTATTTTGTGGGGTTTTTTATGCTCCAAAACGTTTGAAAATACTTTAATCATATACCTATATCTAAAAAGTAGAAAAGTTAACTTTGAATAACCTTATTTAACTTTATTATATTCTTGACTAATAACCCTTTCGCATATTTTAAGGGATTATAGTGTTTTAGATTTTCTTATTTTCCTTTAAAATTGTGAATAAATTAGGCCATGTATTATAATATTCTTTGTAAAAGTTACTAACTTTCTAAGCGAAATGTCGATTTGAGTTTACTTGGATGTTTTTGCCTTTATCGTTTTTAAACTCTCAATGTGATTCCCAATATTGAGCTTTACTAGAATTTACATTGAAGTTGTCTATTTCTTAAGAAAAAACAACAGTTTTGCCAACAGTCCAGTTTCTTTTGATTTAAAGTCCATCTGTCGACCGGTCTACTACATTCGGAACGAAACTGATATATTCACCAGCAATTTATGGACGCGAGAGCACGTCTCGCTCTCTCTGCATTTCTGTATCAAAAGCTCCTGCCAGAATTTTTATTTACGTCATTAGATCTTCTCCGGCGTGCAGCATTTTTATGGATGTACTTAACTGACGATTCAGCAGAATAAAAATAACATGCAAAGATGTATGCCGGATAAGGAATATTTAAAAAGGGGACAAAGGGAATGACAACGGCGTATAAATATTAATATTCCCGATAAAATACCCGCGTCAGGATAAATTTAGTGACTAAGCGGAAACCACTTGTAATCGTGTAAACGACAGGTAAATATAGATATTTTATTCCTATTTAACCCGTAATATCTGAAATTTATAAAAAAATCTCAAATAAGTTTCTATCTATCTATCTATAGCCCAAAATCTATTCATGTGTTGAATATAGGCCTCTCCCATTTGTCTCCATTTGTCTCTGTCTTCTGTTTGTCTTTTCCACATTGGACCTGCGCCTTGCTCAATGTCATTTTCCATCTCATTTGCGGTTGACCTCTTGACCTTTTTGCAGTATATGGCCTCCAGCGGCCAATTTCTTTATTCCATCTTCCATCATAATATCTTTCATTATGCCCAGCCCATTTCCATTTTAATTTCAAAGCAGGTTCGACAGTGTCTGATGTTTCGGTTTTGCATTTTATCCACTCGTTTCTCTTTTTATCTCTCAACGATATTCCCAACATTTGTCTTTCCATAGCTCTTTGAGTTTTCTTTATTTTATCTAAGTTGCTCTTGGTACACGTCCACGTCTGGGCACCATATGTCAGAATAGGTAGGACGACGCATGCATTAAATACCTTCGTTCTTAATTTTAAAGGTATTTTTTGGTTTTTGATAGTATATAAGAGTTTTCCGAATGCAGCCCGCCCCATTCTTATTCTTCTGGTTATTTCTTTAGTCTGATTACTTTTGTCTGCTGTGATTAGTCATTATTTTAGTTTTCTTTAGATTCATTTTTAGTCCTTTCTCAAGAGATGTTTTTTCTAGGTCTGAACTCATTATTCGTAGTTGTTCCATAGTTGTTGCTATCAGGAGTACATCATCGGCGAATCTTAGATGATTTAAATATTACCCGTTTATACAAATCCCTTTATTGTCCCAGTCTATAGATTTGAAAATGTATTCCAACGCCAGAGTAAATAGTTTGGATGAGATTGTATCCCCTTGTCTGACACCTCTACAAATTCTAATTAATGTATTTTGCAAATCTCTGTCTAGCTGAATTCTCATAGTGGCATTTTGATATATATTGTGGATTAACATTTTGTACCGTGAATCCATTCAGCAATTAACTAGCACTTCTTCCACTGCCCATAGTTCTATGCTGTCAAACGCTTTTTCATAGTCAACAAACGCTAGGTATATTGGAAGGTTGTATTCGTTGGTCTTTTCTATCAATATTTTAAGAGTGTGAAGGTGATCAGTTGTGCTGTACGCCTTTCTAAATCCTGCCTGCTCAACTGGTTGGTATGCATTAAATTTGTTGTTTAGTCTAGTTGTGATCCCCTTAGTGAAAGTTTTATAGATTTGTTTGATAGACCAAGAGAGATATTGGTCTATAGTTAGCTAATTTTGATCTGTTTCCTTTCTTATATATCAGAATTGTATTTGCCTTGTTCCACTCTTGCGGCATTTGTCGTTCAAACAAACATTTATTGAAAAGTATCTTTAGGTAGTCTTTTATCTTTTCCCCTCCTTCTTTTAACATTTCAATTAAAATTTCATCGTCTCCCGGAGCTTTATTTCTTTTCATATCTGTAACTGCTCTTTCTATTTCTTCTCCGGTTATGGGGGGGTAATATTTCAGAGTATACATTCATTATTTTCTTTTTCAGGTTTTGTTGAGTTGTATCAGGTGATCTGATAGATCTTAAGTTTCTATTTTCTTCTATAATCTTCTCGGTTCGTTCTTCTTGATGCCGTTTGAGATCTTGTTTTATATGTCTTCTTATTTCTGCATTAAGGGTTTTGTATTCAGTTGTATTTTCTCCGTTGTTGTAGCATGTCTAAAGATATGGCACTTAGTTTTGATTTTTTGTCTGATTTTGCTGGTGCTACTTCTAAGCTAGTCTTTAGAAGTTCTTCAGTGATGGCTTTTTTTAGTTGATCTAGATTTTGGTCTGTTAGCTTTAGTTCTTCAGCTGTTCTTAATTTGTTTTGGTATTGTTTTTTATTCTCCTTTAATTTTTCTGGGTGGACTTTTTTCTTAGAGTGTACATATTGTCTTTGATCTTTTCTGTGTTTAATACTTATTTTAGCCTGTATCATTCTGTGATCACTACCAGTAGAGATTGAGTTTATTACTGTGATGTCTTCGAAAATGTTCTTTTTGTTTGTTAGTATGTAGTCAATTTCCTTTTTAGTGTTCCCATCTGGCAACATCCACGTCCATTTCCTATGTAGCTTCTTCTTACTCCATGTCCAAATTCTCCAATACAGTTTTCGTTTTCTTCTAGTTTTTTGCCCATTTTCGCATTAAAATCGCCCATTATAATCGTGTATGTAGTGTTTTGATATGTCATGGACTCTGTTCTTCCATTTCTTCGTCTGTGTGTGTAGATGTTGGCGCATAAATCTGAATTATTTTTAAAGTGACCTTTTCGCTGATATTTATAATTAATAAAGCGATTCTTTCTGTTATTCCTACGTATTCCTCAAAATAAGTTTAGTTAACCCCATATTGCATACATTTTAAATATGGACACTAAAAATCATTTCCTATTTTGACATAGTGACAAATGCGGAATGTGTACTGTAGACAAAATTATGCAATAAAACTTCATATAATATATTAAATATTCCACATGTTAAAACTTTATTCTGTCTGAAAATTCTTAAAACAATTAGAAGTTGTAGAAAAACAAAGAAATATTTTACATTTCTGGCATTGAACTTTGGGAGGTCCTTTTCAATTAGAATATTTACATTTTCTCTTTGATTTAAATTAATATAGACCAATGACTAATTTGATCTTTCCTTTGCATCTTATGTCTTCTATATACAAAGGGCATGTAAAAAATTTGCTTTGAATTCTAGTAGAGGTAACTTTTCACTTTTTTCATTAATTTTTTTTAAAGAATTGCAATCTTTTCTATATAAAAGCCATGCTTGAACAACCGTAATGTCAACAAAGTGAACGTCCAAAATGTGGTACCACATTTTGGACCGAATCGTTATTCTATATAAGATAATAAGCGAAAAGGAGAAAGACTAATCAAATTCTACCAAGAGACAGATACGGTTGTAGCGAATACATTTTTTAAATTACATCTAAGAACACTTTCACATGGAAAGCACCTGATGATACCTCAGAGAAAATCACAAGAAATCAAATTGATTTTATCAACGTAAACAAAAGGTTTAGAAATTCTATTACCTCAACAAAAACATGACAGGGGCAGATGTCTGCTCAGACCATTGGTTGCAAATATCAACATACGACTCATGTTGATACTCATGTCAAGAAAATGAGGCCCAAGATAGGCCTACTAAAAGCAAATGACACCCAGAAAAAAATAAAAACAGAAATTAATAAGGATTTTGCGGAAATACTTAGACACTACTAGAGAAGAACAGTGGAACGAAATAGTGTGAATTATTTCGTGTGAATACCTAAAATCAAAAAGAGAAAAGAAGCAAGAATGGATGACGGATAAAATATTGCAGATGATGAAAGAGCGAAGAAAATTAAAAGGTAGAAATGACAACCAATACAAAAAGTTACATAAGACTGTACTAAAGTAGATGAAAGGTGCAAAAGAAGCATAGCTGATGGATAAATGTATAGAAGTTGAAATACTACAACGCAAACATGACGATTCCCATATGCTCAAAAAAATTAAAGAAGTACACAATACCAGAAAACAACGCAATACAGGCATAGTTTTATCAATTAATGTTGTTAATTGTTCTGTCATTTTTGCTCCACAACATTTCAATAAATCATTTGGTATCAGGTCTTTACTTGCTGCTTTTCTGTTCTTTAGGTTTTCAAGTATTTTCTGAACTTCCTGTACGTTTATATTAAGTTCTTCATTTGTGGTAATTTCTGGTATTGCCAGTTCTAGCGTTGTTTGTTCTTCCTCAGTATATAGCTTTTTTAGGTAGTCAATCCACGTATCCTTTTCTACATGTTTTGGTTCTATTAGTTCCTTTACCTCTGTTCTTTGACCTCTTATGAAGCGCCATATTTCCTTTTGCAGACCGTATAAATCATATTCCATTTGTATCAGCTCGACGGTAAAAATTAGATATTTTTTGACTTAAGTGTCCTTAGTGACTGACAGTGACTGTCCTTAGTGATAAACAATCCCTACGGCCCAGAAATAACAAGCGAAAAAGTAACTGCGGCCATTAAGCGGATTAAAGATGGGAAATCACCAGGACCTAATGAGGTGCATGGTGAAATTTTAAAGCTATTAGAAGCACACCAAATCACAGCTCTTACGAAGCTATTTATCAACATCTGCGTGACTAGTTACTTAATAAAAGAGTGGCTACTATCAATATTCATTTCACTTTCTAAAAAAGCCAACGCTAGGAAATGTGAAGAACATATATTAATTGGTTTGATGAGTCATGTACTTAAAGTACTCCTTATTATGATTAGCTCCCGCATATACACCAAATTAGAAGAACACCTGTTCAAGGTGCCAACAAAGTCTAAAATACATCAGACCACAAAGCCAAGTAGTAGGAGCCTGTCTACCTACACACGGACAGGACCAATCACAAGAAGCCTTGGACCATAAAAAGTAAACGTAGCGACCAGGAGTGTCAGTTAACTTCAAGCATCAGCGAGAAGCTCTACAACTTGACTTGATAATGGCAAGTGCGACTTTACCGAAACGTCGTCAAAATAATGGTTTTTATTAAAACGTAGTTTCGAACCCACGACTCGCTCTCCACCAACCATCTGGCTGCCGTCCGCAGTATCTCCACTGGTGACCTTTTTAGCACCATCCAAAAAAGGTTTCCGAGGTTACACAGCTTTTTATAATGAGTTTTTCAATCTTTTGAATCGCAATAACGCTGATTTTGTGTTTTGTACATTCTTTCTCAATGATCTACATACTTCACTACAATATCTTGAATTCCCACTTTTGCTATTAAGTAGGTTATTAAACGTTTATCGGCCGATGTAAATATAAACCTAATCTATTCATTATTATTTTTCGTAAGTCGGTATTTTCTAGTATCCAGCTCTGTATATATTTCAAATTATTTTCTCTTTTCTGTTCTCTATTTTTAGATGATTGTGGTTCACACGTTCCAAACAAAACCGGCGTGTACAAAGCCCTCGCGTATAAAAATGCACAATAAAAATAATCACACTAAAGAGACTGTTAGACGAACAATTTCACTCCCTATTCAACGGAAAGTGGGTTACATATATCAAAAAATATACAGCAAGTGACTAACGTATCAGATGCATTTTATAAAGAAGATTTTTTTTACAAACAGTAAATTTTTTTTAACATTTCTATCTTTTCTTGTCAACTTTATTTTTGTCAACCTAATACAAAAAGATGGTGATATTGTAATGAAGTCATTTAGACCAGTTTTCCTTATGTAAGGTAGTTTCTTTTTTATAATAAAGTAAAGCAATTGTAGCAATCACTAAAAGTGTAAATAAATTGAAAAACAAGTCAAAATACAATAACATTGATTCCGATTTACTTCCCTAAACCGAGTATCTTTTATAATATGAACATATTCCTGATCATCATCATCATCATCATCATCAATCAGCCCTGAGTTGTCTATTGTTAAACATAGGCCTCCTCAAGATTTTTCCATCTGCTTCTGTTCTGCGCCTCTGCTATCCAATTGGTCACGATTCTTTTGAGGTTGTTGGGGGTCTTCCTCGGCTTCGCTTGTCAATTCAAGCAATTTTTTTCTCCAACTGTCGTCTTTTATTCTTGCAACATGTCCTGCCCATCTCCATTTTTGCTTTGTAATATCTTCGATAATGTCTTCCACTCCGGTTCGTCTACAAACTTCCTCGTTTCTTATTATATTTCTTAAGCTTATTCCAAGCATTGATCTCTCCATCTTTCGTTGTGTCCTTTTCAATTTTTCGGCTGATGTTTTTGTGAGAGTTAAGGTTTCTGCTCCGTATGTGAGGACTGGTAGAACGCACTGGTTAAAAGCTTTTCTTTTTAAATGGATCGGTATATTTGTTTTAAATACGTCTCTCATTTTTCCGAATGCAGCCCAACCCAGACTTATTCTTCTGAGTAGCTCGCATGTTTGGTTATCTTGCGTTAACCTTATTTAGTGACCCAAATACACATATTTTTCCACAAGTTCTATGGGCGACTTTTCGATTTCTATTAGCTCATTGGGACGAGATTGGTCATCATTTTTGTTTTTCCATAGTTTATTTTTAAACCGACTTTCTGGGTTACTTGCTGTAGTTGTTGTAGCATAACTCTGGCTTCTTCTAATTTGTCTGTTATGAGAACAATATCATCGGCATATCTGAGATGATTGAATATCTTTCCATCGATGCTAATACCCTTTGATTCCCACTCTAGCCGTTTAAATGCGTACTCCATAACTGTTATAAATAGTTTTGGTGACAAGGTATCTCCCTGGCGCACCTTTCTGCCAATTTTTATCTTCTCAGTCATGCAATGGAGGTTAACGCTTGTTGTCGCATTTTCGTATATATTTCGAATAATATTTGCATACCTGTGATCTATTCTGCATTCTGATAGTGCTTTTAAGATAGCAACTGTTTTGACTGTGTCAAATGATTTATGGAAGTCGACAAATATAAAAGCAAGGGGTCTGTTATATTCGATAGACTTTTCAACTAAAGTTTTAAGGCATTGCAAATGGTCGTTTGTTTCGTGTCCTCATCGAAATCCTGCCTGTTCTTCTGATTGATAGAAATCGAGTTTTGCTTCTAATCTGTTTGTCAGTATTCGAGTAAAGAGCTTGTATAGGTGGCTAAGCAAACTAATTGGCCTATAGTTTTCGAGATCGGATTTATCCCCTTTTTGTGGAGGAGGATTGTAACCGAATTCTTCCATTTACTTGGAATGTTTTCACTATGCAGACATAGATTAAAAACTGTTTGGATTCGGGACATTAAAAGTGGACCTCCTAGTTTAATTGTCTCAATGACTACATCATCTTCTCCCGGAGCTCTATTATTTTTTATATTTTTGAGGGCATGTTGAATTTCCTCTCGTGATATATCTGGTATATCCTCCGATCCTACATCATGTACCTGTTGTATTGGTTGTTCGATGAGCTCTGAAATAACTTGACTTTTATATAATGTTTCATAGAAACTTTGCACTGTATGTAATATGCTTGGTCTATCTGAGATAATATTTCCATTTTTGTCTTTAAGTTAAAAGATTTCTTTTTTGCCATTTTCAATTTTTCTCCTCCATGCTTTCATCCTTTTGTTGTGTTCTATAATTTTTACAATTTTCTCGTTGTTGTATTTTCTAATATCCCGTCTGATGGCTTTAGAAATTTCTTTATTTTATGCTGTTTATATCTTGTGAGTCAACATTTCTTTGACTTCTCAGCATTCTACGATCTTCCATTTTTTGTTTCGTTTCTTTACTCATTTTTTGTTCTTTTCCATGTTTAGGGCCAAATTTTTCCTGAGCTTGTGTTAATGTATCTACTATTTCTTCGTTAAGGTTATTTACGTCTTCTCTTGTTGTATTTCTGAGTAAGTTACTGGTGATATATTTTTCAAAGTCAAGTTCATTCGTTGGGCTTATCCAAGGTTTGAATTTTTTTACTTTCTTCCTTACTTAATATTGATTTCTACAATTGCTCGATCTCGACAAGTCGATCTCATTTTTTGTCTTACCATCGGGGCTCTTCCAAGTCCATCTTCTATGGATCTTCTTATAGAAGAAGCTATTCATTAAATATAGATTGTTTTCTAATAGGAAATTTAAGAGTATTTCGCCCCTTTCGTTTTTACCTGGTGTGCCAAAATTTCCGAGGGCATTTTTAGCTGGGTCAGTGCTTATTCCTATTTTGGCATTAAAGTCGCCACATATTACCGTAAAATGTTTTTGGTCTTCTGAAACAGCTGTGTTCAAGTCATCATAGAACTGTTCTATTTCTTCGTCAGCGTGACTCGATGTTGGTGCATAGACTTGAATGATCTTTATGGAGTAACGGGCGTTTAGTTGTAATTTTGCAAGTATAACTATTGTGGAAACTGCTTTTACTGATATGATATTCTCAGCTAGTTTTTTATTAATGATGCCTCCATTCCCATCGTTTTCTCCGACATGATAGAAAATGTGACCGGATTTTAAAGTGGTTAGGCTTTCTATATTCATTGTTTGTAGAGATTTCGTTAACTTTGGTTTTTAAATTCACTCCATAGTTCTTCTGGATCTTCTAGTTTTTCTCCGATGATTTTTATTCTATTGTAAAATTCTTGTTTAATGTTCTGTTCATGACATTAATTATATATAATACTGACAATATTATAATAATTATAATACTTATAATAATACTACAATATTTGGTAATAAATACCTTTATCTATAAAGTCTCTCTTTTATTGGTTAGCTTGGGTTCAAATTAAACAAAAATTCCACTTCTCTAGTACCATACTTTTGTTTAAGTATAGCAATTCATTTTAGAGGAAACACTTTCAGAAACAAATAACAGCAATTAGAAAAGTCGGATTAATTAGCATTTCCCGTTATTCGACAGCAAACAATTCTTGTTTCTCATCCCCTTTAACAAACTTTGTTCACACCACCTTCGAAAAATCTCATTTCTGGCACGCTTAACCTCGCACTTCCCTCTCTAATTCCCCGGCAGTTCAAACAACGATTTGCCTCCTACAAAATCTAATATCCTCCGAAAGAAATATTCTATATCGCCCTTATTTACCTCGAGAATAACAGTTAGCTGGCAGGGATATTGAAAACATTCATTTTATTCTTTATTAGAATTCCCTGGTAATGAATTTTTCTGTTTCGTTTATGAAGTCGCAGGATGGTTTCCATCAGGAGAATTGATCGTTGAAAAGCAAGGTCGGAGATTCATTGTATTTCATTACACCTGGTGTTGTGATAGACGGAGGGAAATACCTGTTTTAATTCCATAACCAACAAGCTGAACTTAAGATTATTTCAGATCCAAATATATCAAACATAGTCTAATTAATTTTAGATATTGAAGGAATTCTCACAGGGTGATATTTTCATACTTCGTAGAACAATTTATGTATTGTTCTGAAGCTATTTTCTTGTGGCATTTTAAATTAATTACTATTTAACTGGGAATAAGCCACAATTAAAGGTAAAAATACGTTTATTGACGTTTCAATTTCCACTTCGGAAATCGTTCTCATAATACAAACAGTATTTTTATCTTTAATTGTGGCTTATTCCCAGTTAAATAGTAATTAACAATTTATGTGTGACCATATTTAGTAGAAAACTACTTTTTTTTAGTAGATTTTCAACGTAACTTAACAATTTTGAGTATGGAAAAATCTTTAGTAGATGCTTAGTAGTTTTAAATAGTACTTTAAAATAAAGATAGATTTGTATAATCATATGCGTCAGTAAAAGATACCCATCACACGAATTCCACTCTGAAAAGGAAAATATTGTGCGAAAAAAAAATGATTATATTGATCTCCATCATTTATTCCCAATTTTATAAAAGGGAATTACAGAGCAGCGGAAACGGTTTAGTTTCATTCATTTATTCTTCTTCTTCTGGTTCCTATCCGTTTCGGATGTCGGAAATCATATTGGCAATCATAACCTTGCTCGCTGCGGCTCAAAACATCTCCGTTGTGGTTTTCTTAAACCATGTTCTTAAATTCCGCAGCCATGGTACTCCTTTTACCGGGTCCTCGCTTACCTTTGACTTTACCTTGCAGTATAGACTGCAGCAGGGAGTAACGGTGGTGATTTCTCATAACGTGACCCAGATATTGCAATTTTATGCGTTTGATCGTAAACACAATCTCTGGTTCCTTCTTCATTTTTCCTAGAACTTCCTTGTTCGTGATCCTTGCTGTCCATGATATTCTCAGCATTCCTCTATAAAGCTACATCTCAAATCTTCAAGTTTTTTAATAGTGGTGTCTGTAAGCGTCCATGCCTCCGCCTCGTACAACAACACAGAGAAAACATAGCATCTCAAATGTCTCATTTTTGTATCTAGGGATATGTTGTGACTTTTGAAGATGGGGCTCATTTTATTAAAGACCGTTCTTGCCATTCCTATGCGGCACTTTATTTCCTGTACATTGCTCCACTGTTCGTTTATAATAGTTCCCAGGTAGCAATACTGTTTTACTCGCTCTATTCTTTTATTAGTAGAGAGTAAAAAAAACATTATTTGTTAGTAAACGACAGTAAGCATAAGACTTGTTCTTGTATAGAAAAAAAGGTCGTTTTAATGCAGGCTTCAATGGAGTAGGTACACCTCTTGCTGAAAACTCTTCAAGCCAAAAGGATCGATAGGCTGTGCTTTCGCAGTCTCTATGCATACTGAACGTCAGGATCAAGCCAGCTTTTGCCCTTTTGCTCTACGCGAGGTTTCTGTCCTCGCTGAGCTGGCCTTAGGACACCTGCGTTATTCTTTGACAGATGTACTGTCCCAGTCAAACTCTCCGCCTTGCAGTATCCTCGAATCTCATTGTGTTAATTGGGGTGTCCCACAAAAAGTGAAGATGAAGCCCAATATATAAAAATACCCAAGAAGTATATTCAAATAGAGAAAAGTATAGAGAAAAGATAAATCCACCATAATTCTTTTGTAGCAAGTTTATAACTAGTTGGAACTAAATGAAAGTTAGTATACGGAGGTATAAAAAAAATAATTGAACTAAAATAATTATTTGAAGAAAAATTAACAAATATTTGACGTTTAGAACGATATCTAGCATAAAAATTATGATCTATTTAGCAAATTCTCCATTGTTTAATACCTTGTGATATTTTGCTAAAATATCTCATTTCTTGTTAACTCCAAACCACTTCCTAAACGACGCAACAATTTTTTCTAGAGACATAAATCGACAAAGTTTCCTTGTAAACATTATTAAGGCAATGGTCAGCAATAATTTTTCCCGGATCATTTTCCGTACAATTTTTCTTTAGCAAACAAGTTTAAAGTTTCCTATTGCAGAATGAATGGAAATACATTCAGTTCAGGAGTCTCCCAGAAGAGCGTCCGAGAAAACGGGAGACGCATTTGTCTCGAAATAAAATATAAAAGTTGAATATTCCATCAGAGTCGGACTATTTGGTTAAAAAAAACTACAAAACGTTTTAACCTGGTATAGAGTTTAAAGTACGAAAAAACGCATATATTAAAAATAAGTAAAAAGAAAAAATAAGATGCAAATTAAAACATAAAAATGTTTAAAGATAAAATTAATACAAATTTACGAATCGGTAAAATATTTATCAGAGTTATTATTTATTATTAGTTTGGTTTTTCGTATCAAAAAAGGCTAGAACGGAACATACAAATGGAGAACATCGAAATTGAAAGCAATATAGAGACTAGCTGGAGAAAACTTTAAGAAAAATATTCTGGATGCTGCACGAGAAGCCCTTGGAACGAAAATAATAAACAAAAAGTGGTCAACGAAAAGAACATGGTTTACACGAGAAGTTAAACAAAAATGTCATCAAAAAAAGAAAGCCCATGAACGCACAGCCTCCTAAATTATACTCTTTAATAAAACTACACAAACCGGATCACCCAATAAGACCTGTAGTTTCTTTTTATACAGCTCCGTCATATAAACTTTCAAAAAAACTGTTAGAGATTATTTTAGAACACACTAAATTTTCACCTAAATTTACCATAAAAACTACAATAGAACTAGTTAATAAAATACAACATTTTTAATTACCTAACAACTCCAGATTAATTTCATTTGACGAAAAAAATCTTTTTCCTAGTATCCCTCCTACAGAAACTTTCATTCTAAAAAAAAACCTTTTAGACCAGAATAGTACAAATCCAATAATTACATCTAAAATCTTACATCTTCTTGAAGTTTGCATAAACCAGGACTACTTTCAATTTAATAATAAAATATATACAAATAACAGTGCAGGACTTATAATGGGTAATCCTCTAAGCCCATTGCTATCAGATATTTTTATGGATTATCTAGAGACAAAGATTTCAAAATATCCCGTATTCAAACAGTTTTTATATTGGTGGAGATACGTAGACGACGTACTGGTATGTTTCACAGGAACTAACAGGCAACTCGACAAATTTTTATCGTATACTAATTCACTTCATAGTCATATTGAATTTACAATAGAAACAGAACAAAATCAATGCATAAATTTTTTAGATTTAAAAATTAGCAGACTTCAAAACAAACATGACTTCTCCATATTTCATAAATCTACCCATACTGACACGACTATACACAATTCATCATCCCATCCAACACAACATAAACTGGCAGCTTATCATAGTCTGTTACATAGATTAACAGAAATTCCGATGTCAAAAGACAACTTTGAGACAGAATTAAATATAATTACAAATAGCAGTAAACAACGGATACAACGAACAAACAATTAATAAAATGTTAAATCAAAAACTACACAAGAAAACTCTGAAATTAGTATTTCCACCACCAGAGAAAAAACCCAGTACCTTCTGCTCGATTACATATACAGCAAAATAACAACAAAAATTGCCAAACACATAAAAAAGAAAGGAATAATACCAGTTTTCCGAACAAATAACAACCTAGGCAAATATATTAAAAATAACAAGAGCCAAAATAAAAAAAACTTAAATAGTGGTGTGTACAAACTTCAATGTGGCGACTGCCCAAAAACTTACATCGGTCAAACTGGTAGACACTTTGATAAACGAATAGCAAAACATAAAAGGGCTTTCAAGAATAGAAAAACAGATTCGACATACGCACTTCACCTTCTAGATCATAATCATTCTTTTAATGACAAATTTAAAACTCTTCACATTCAAAATAAAAGCCTTAAGCTATCTTTGTTAGAATCTATGGAAATCAACAAATTAAAAAACACAAATATAATTCTGAATGACCAACTTGAGACAAACAGCTCTCCCCTCCTCAACCTATTTCATTAGAGACTATAAATTTGTAAACCTAAGCCAAAAAATAGATCACTTGAGAAAGGCTATCAGCCGAAACAGCTGTAGTGATAAGAGTTAAAATAAATTTTGTGGAAGTTTGAAAACAAAGTTTTCAGTGTTTTATTGTTACATAAAAAGAAAGCTTTCCTAAAATATAAGTCAGAAAAAACGAATGAATCATATGAAAAATATAAAAGAATAAGAACTGAAACTCATCAATTGGTAAGAAAAACAAAAACAGATTACTGGGAAAGATTCACAAAAGGACTAGAGATGGACTTCTATGGAGAACAGAAACAAGTATGGCGCTTCGTAAGACTACAAAGAAGCGAAATGAAAAAACTAGTTAAAATAGAACACATACATGAGGATACATGGGTGAATTTCCTGACAGAAATGTTTAAAAAACAAAACGACGAACTTTTACTAGAAACGCCAAATATAATAACTGAGGAAAAGATCGAAATCTCCCAAAACGATGTGAAAGAAGGAATAAACAAATTAAAAAACAGAAAGTCACCAGGAGAAGATCAAATACCAAATAAACTTTTAAAATATGAAGGTGATCACCTTGTACAACAACTGCAACTTCTTATTAATAAAATAATCACCACGAACAGAATACCTGATGAATGGAGGAGAGCGATCATGGTGATGTTCTTCAAAAAAGGAGATAAGAAAGACCCCAATAATTATCGAGCAATAAATCTATTAAATACAGCACTCAAATTGACAACAAGAATAATAGTGTCAAAAATAAACGAACGAATATCTCTGCAAGAGGAACAGCAAGGATTTCGGACTGGAAGATCAGGCACGGATGTAATTTTTGTAATAAGATAAATAAAAGAAAAGTCGCTGTAATTCAACAAAAGAGCATATATGTGTCTGATAGATTTGAAGAAAGCGTTTGATAGAGTGAGAATTCGGGACGCGATGCATTTATTATATGAAAAGGGAATATCACTGGATTTAGTAAAAATCATTGAGAATATATATAAAGATAACATAGCTATGGTAAGATGTAAACGAAAAATATCGCAACCTATCAAATATAAAACTGGCATTAGACAAGGGGATTCGCTGAGCCCATTAATATTTAATCTGATAATGGATAAAATCGTAAAGAAAGTTAAAAAAGAAGAGGATATAGAATGGGATAAAAGGAAATAAGGATAATATACTATGCCGACGACGCAATAATAACAGCCGAAAATGAAGATGACCTACAAAGATTAATTAAAGAATTCGAAGATACGGCGCTCATATAGAACATGGTGATCTCAACAGAGAAAACTTAAGCCATAGAGATAGTAGCGGAACCGAGACGATGTAAACTAGTCGTAAATAACAAAATAATAGAGCAAGTGATGGAAACTGCATACTTAGGAATAAAACTATCAAGCTACGGAAAAGTGGAAGAAGAAGTACAAAAACAAGTGAACATGGCAAACAGAGCAGCAGGATGTCTCAACAACATAATCTGGAGAAACAAATGCCTCACAACGGAAACAAAAACCAGGATAATAAATCAACAATAAGATCGATAATGGCGTACACAGCGGAAACAAGAGCAGATACGGCGAAAACCCAAAGACTGCGGGAAACAACAGAAATGAAAGTCTTACGAAAAATAACAAACCAAACTCTAAAAGACAGAGTAATAAGTGAGGAAATACGAGTGAGATGTGGTATAGAGGAAACAAACGCATAGACCAAAAGAAGAAAAGTGGAATGGAATCAACACATCGAAAGAATGACAGAAAATAAAATAGTACGAATAACGTCAATTGAGGCTAAAAACCGAAGTAAAACAGGCAACAAGCCTATTTATAATGTAGGAAGAAGAGGAAGAAGGTTTTTCGCATGTTCATATCCAGATCTACTCCACTACAGCTCTCAACGGCACTGTCAAGGAATGTTTGCAGATCTTCTTGAGTAGATGCTAAGAGAATTCTCTTAGCATCTACTCAAGAAGATCTGCAAACATTCATTGGACCCGTAATAACACTCTCGGTGGCAAAAAGCGGCAAAGTGACAGGTTCTGATAAAATTATAAGGCTCTAACTTCGTTTTTCAATACCATTTATACCAGCGGACACCTACCTGATGGTTGGTCCAATTTTTCCAATTTTTCTAAAGATAATACATAGTTGTATCTATAATAAATGCCATGAATACCTAAGTGACACACAGTTTAGTTTCCGTAACGGGTTTGTAACGAGAGAGGCATTGTTTGGGATGAACGTACATGCTACTGGGTCGTCCGCATATCGCGAATTGTTGATGACTTTACCGTTCAGTGTAGTTTGTTTCTCAGAAAAAGTATGTCTGAAAATTCTTTCAGTAAATGTTGAAAAGCAAGGGCGACAAGAGACATCCTTGTCGTACTCCTCTTTTAATATTAAGAGCCTGTAATTCCAAATCGGCTACTAAAACATTATTTCATTCCAATACAAATACAAATATGCAATTATGCCATTTCTAATGTTTCTGCCATCCAATCTAATGTCTCTTAGAACTTCGATCAATATTTATTTATTTATCGTATGGCACTTGATACATTTACATTTAAATTTACGTATATATTTTGTATAAAACATAATACATATATGTTTACAAACAAATGTCTAATTTATTTATATAGTCTATCGACTCTGGAATCGCCACGAGAAAATCCTCTGACCTGCCATGATAGGATCTTGTGGGACACTGTTTTGTGATGTTACCGATGGTTTGTGGTTGTTAGCAGTCACAGAAAAGGGATGGACGTTTACATCTTTTGTGCATCATGTAACCGCATTTGCTGTTGGATTCTTATTCGGTTCAGCATAGTCCATGTGCTGCGTGGTAAGTCAAAACCTGGTGGTTTTTGTGTGAGGCAGGGTAATCTGCCATTTTGTTATTCCATCCATTCTCGTGGCCAAGTGGTCGTTAAGTTGAACTTATTTTTCACAGAAGTCTGTGTTGTTTTTATTGGCGGTCGTCTGGAGCGTAGACGGTTACCATTGGCAGCATATATATCTTGCTGTATTGGCAGGATCTCGTTACTAATTATCTTTCTGTACTCACCAGTGAGGGAGTGTATGTGCCGCAGTTTGGGTGGTGGAATGTTGCTCAGTACTGGGAGCCATTGCGTAGTGGTGGATTTAATAACACCAGCAATTATTCTCATTGTATTGTTAAATTGGGCATCTACAGTGTATATGTGGACAGTTAAGCCAGACTGAAGAGCAGTATTCCGCGGTTAAGAAGACAAGCCCCTGGGCAGATTATCGCAAGGGGGAAGCCGATACTCTCCAAGTTGTGTCGCACAGCTTCTGGATGATGTTGTTTTTGGAGTTAAGTTTTTCCGCTGTTTTTGAGAGTTTCTTAAAAGATAGGGTTTTGTCAAGAGTCACTCTAAGGTACTTTGGTGTTTTATTGTAGGCGAATGTGGTGTTTTCGAGTTGGATGTTGAGTGTTCTTCCTGCAAGCTTGTTATTTAGGTGAAAACCGGAAACCTCTGTTTTGATAGCATTTGGTCGGATCCTCCATTCACGGAAATATTTTCCCACTGTGTGTAAGTCCGCCGCGCCGTGAGGATTGCTTCTGTTTGTTCAAATGACTTAAATCCTGTTGCAAGGAGGAAGTTATCGGCGTAACCAAACTTTCTTGACATGGTTTATGGTATATCAGCGATGTACAGGCTAAAGAGAAGAGGAGCTAGGACAGATCCCTGAGGCAGTCCATTCTTCAGTTTTCTTGGGGTGCTGATCTCGGTTCCCACGACTACTTGAATCGTTCAGTCGGCTAGCATGCTGTTGATTATTCGAGCGGTGGATTTACAGGAGATTGTACAGAGAAGCTTGTATATCATGCCTTCTCTCTAGACTGTATCGTAGGCCGCTGTTAGGTCTATGAATGCGGCAGCAACTTTAAAGTTTTCTCTAGAACCCTGCGTTAATAAATGTGGTAAGTGAAAGTAACGTTAGTAAACAAGAAGAAAACTGCTTATCAGAAATGGATGTCAACGAGAAAGGAGGAAGATCACAAGGTATATACGAAATTAAATCGAGATGTAAAAAGAGAAGTAGTGAAAAGTAAAAATGAGATGTGGGATCGAAGATGTGCAGAGGTGGATAGGTATATGGGTGGAACAAGAGTTGGGCAAGCGTGGAAGGAGATAAAGTCTCTCCGGAGGGAAGGAAAGGAAAAATCTAACTTAAAATTAATAGATCTGAAACAGTGGAAACAGCATTATGAGGTCTTATTGACAGAGGATAGACGTAAATTCCAAGATATCGAAATGGAAGAAATATCTGAACATACACAAATAATTGAGATAACAACCGGAGAGTTAAGCGATGCCCTCAAAAGATCGAAAAAACGGTAAAGCAGCAGGACCTGGAGACATCCCAATTGAGTTGGTAAAGTATGGACCAAAAATATTACACGAGATGATGGTTAAACTATTTAATAAATGCTTAAAAGGACAAAATATCCCTGATGATTGGAATGTTGGATACATCAGCTCAATATACAAAAAAGGGGATAAACGCAATTGCTCTAATTATAGAGGAATAACTGTTACTAGCTCAGTTGGGAGGTTGTACGGTCGAATAATAAAAAAAAACGAATTGAATCAGAATATGAAGACATAGAGGAACAAAATGGATTTCGGGCAGGAAGATCGTGCATTGATAATATATTCGTCCTGCAGCAGGTAATCGAAAAACGGAAGGCAAGGAATCTATCTACCCACCTATTGTTTGTAGATTTAGAGAAGGCATATGATACGGTACCTTTGAAAAAGCTATTTTATACATTGACGAAAGTAGGTCTCAGTAGAGAGTATGTGAATGCTATCGCAAATATATACAAAAATGCAAGAAGTGTCGTTAAAGAAGGAAACTTTATATCTGAATCATGTTCAATAACCAAGGGGCTTAAACAAGGATGTTGTCTGTCTCCGACCCTGTTTAAAATATATATTCAATCATCGCTAGAGCAGTGGAGAAAACAAGTATCCGGAATGGGAATAGACATAGGCGGTGGTGAATGTCTAACAGCTTTATTTTTCGCAGATGATCAGGTAGTCGTAGCGAATGACGAGGAAGACATGGACTACATGTTTAGAAAACTAAAGAAAGAATATGAAAAATGGGGCCTCAATATGAATATGGCAAAGACAGAGTATCTTAAAATAGGAGATGGTGAAGAAGATCCAGAGTTAGAAATTAGAAACACAAAAACATGCAATGAATATAAATATCTCGGATCTATAATATCTAAAGAAGGCACTACCAAAAGAGACATCGAAAACAGAACACAGCAGGGAAAAAAAGTGGTAAACATTCTAAACTCTCTACTTTGGTCTAAAGATATTAGACAAGAAACGAAATTGACAATCTATCGAACCTTGGTAGAGCCTATTATGACTTATGGGGCAGAGGTTTGGCAGATAACGCAGAAGGATAGAAAAAGAATAGAAGTAGTAGAAATGGATTTTCTAAGGAGAGCGTGTGGTATATCCAAAAAAGATCACATCAGGAATGAAGATATTAGAAGGAGGACAAATACTGTATATTCCAGTGTAGATAGAATTGAAACGAGGCAACTAGTGTGGTATGGTCACGTGAAACGAATGAATGAAGATAGATGGCCAAATAAAGCTTTAAATTACATACCACAACAAAGAAGAAGAAGGGGAAGGCCTTCAGTTGCCTGGGAAGATAATGTACGGCACATAATGAGAGATAGAGCCATCAGAGAAGACGAATGGATGGACAGAAAACGATGGCGGTCGAAATGCGAGAAACGGCAGAGGCTGTAGGAACCTCGCTTATATATATATATATATATATATATATATATATATATATATATATATATATATATATATATATATATATATATATACATATAAGTGAAAGAACCTGAGCTGCGCAGCTTCTTTTTGGTCGGAAACCTGCCTGATTAACCAATAGTAATTCAAGTAGCTTAGGACTAATTCTGTTATAGATAAGTCGTTCTAGCAGCTTGAACGTCACCGATAGCAGAGCTATTGGTTTGTAGTTCTAAGGGTTGTTATAATTTGGTTCCTTTGATTTTAATATGGCAATGATCTTCGAGCGTTTGAGGTCCTGTGGTATGGCACCGGTCTTCATAATGTATGTGAAAAAGTGGGCCATCAATTCTCTCGCATATTTGCCAATCGCATCAATATAGAGTCCTTAACATGATCAAATGCCTCTTGAAAGTCAATAAAACAACAGTACATATCTACAGATTTATCACATCTTTAAGCAAGTATGTTTATCTTAAACAGTGTCGCTCGTTCCAAATCCGATACGGAAATCAAACTATGCGTCAATTTATAATATTATTAAAAAGTTTAAGAGTTTTTATTGCCTGAAAAATTTAAGAAAATGCCAGGCTTAAAAAGTGTCATCAGAAAAAGTTGGGGAAAGAAAATACCAGGATTCAGAAATTTGTTCAACAATCGAAGTAGATTAAACACGTTAGAGTAGAATCGTTGCTAAAGATTTGGATGTTTCTAAAACGAAAGTATGGAAAAAGAAAGGTTACAAGAATTTTAAATATTTGAAAAGGCAGCAGCTTTATATAGACAATTACTTTCGAAGAATGGAGTTTTGTGAAACTCTAATAACACAGTTTAATGATCAACCAAATTTTAATAAAAACATTTTATTCACTGATGAATCTTCTGTTTCGTTAGTAGGGAGACATAATCCGTCCACGATGAGGTATTGGGCGCGAGAAAACCACCACAAAATGTTTTTAGCCGAACTCAACGTCCTCTAAAAGTTAATGTGTGGACTGGAATTTTAGGAGACCACATAATAGGTCCATTGTTTATTAAGGGCAACTTGCATAGAAGGGTATATCTCGATTTATTAGATAATTATGGTCTTCCCGCTATTTTTAATCTTCCTCATGTAAGTCTGGAGAACGTTTGGCTTCATCAAGACGGCTGCTCAGGTAACAACGCTCGAATTATTAAGGAGTATTTAAACAATACTTTCCCGAATTGAGTTTTCAGTGGAACAGGTGATATTAAGTAGCCTGCGCGATCTCCAGATCTTACCTAAGCATCACCTACGATCATTCTGAGGTTAAAGCCCAAAGTTTGTATGAATTAAAAAATTGAATAAGCGAAGTCTCCAATTCTGTTACAGCAGAAATACTATCATCTGTCCGCAGAAGTTTTTATGACAATTTGAGATACTGTTGAGGCATAGAAGGTCAAATATTTGAATTATTTCTATAGGGCATAAAAATTATTTCTTATTTTATTAGGAATTTTTTTAATTTTTAATAAGAGTATATTTTTGTTTTATCTTTTTAAAGAAATGCGCTTTTATTTTGAATTCAACCACAAAAAATTGTTCACATTATTAAAAACCGATATAAATGCACCGCTTTATTAAGGTCGTTGTATTTTTATCGAGTTTTTGTACTCTAAGAAATGAACTGGATATACGTAATGAAAACAAACATCGAATTCGAATGACAGAGATGTAAATCCCATCCGTTGTTATGTGCTACTAAAACTAAATGATTTTCTGTCGTGGTGTTGGAGGAGAGCAGGAATTACAATTACCTCGCACAAGGCAATGTGCAATATGTAATCCAAAACTTAACGTTATAAGTGATATTAATGAGAAAAACGTGGCAATTCTGGCGCTCGTATGTTTGAGATAGCAAACAGCTCGTTTTCTTAGCAACTATGTAAGTTTTAAATTTTTTATCTCTTCTAAACCAAGCATTCCCGTTATTTATTTGAGATTTGGTATCTATTTTCGATAGTTATAATTTTTTTAACATCTTCAGCTATCTATTCAAATATCTAATTATTGTTTTGGCCCACTACATCGTAAAGCTTATATACACAATTTTTTAGTTTTCTTTACTTTATACTATTAATTATAATGGTAGTGTGTTAGTTATATAGTTCTGTGCTATACACTGTACACGAAACTTGGTTTCCTGTATTTATTTTCACAAAAGGGATGCCTCGGATTGCTATGCAACTTACTGCAAGAGCGTGATACCTCATCGGACTGTATTTGCATGTCACCAACAAGTATCCACGACACAGACTAGTTTCTAACAAGAACAACCGAGTGCGGTAGATACTTTCAAGTAGAAACTTCTCAGAGTTGGACGAAATTGCATTGCTCTCATTGCGAAACACTTGAAGATTTAAATTAATAAAGGGAAACTAATTAGACAACCACGTAGATATATAATAGTTTTAGGTTAATTATAAATTTGAATCTACATACGCAAATATATTCCACATGTAAATGTATTCCACATAATTATAAATTTAAATCCGTTCAAAAATTCAGGCATCTAATTCTGGCTTTAACCCTAAAGATTTACTAGTTTGCATTTAGTGCTGTATTCTTTTCGAATTTTATCGGAATCTTCATTTTTAGGTGCGACTTGTAGGTTGGCGATAACTTTTTCAAATTCATCTCTATCCTGAGCTTTTCTTATAAAGAATTGGAGGTCGAGTTCTGTCTAATCTTTGTTGTTATGCAGCAAGATAATTTGTTGTCTGCCAGGACTACGCTTTCATTCAATTTTTCTGGTGCTAAAAACCATCACGTATGACCAACATTAGTAGGCGATCTGTGTTGATTTTAAGATAGTGAACTTTCTCCTGGGACAACAAGGTGGCTATGCAAAATATTCTTGTTTCCTGTGTCTTTGGGATAGCAGAACTAAGGACCAATACGGGAGTAGAAGAAAATGGCGTTCTAGAGATGCTTTATTTTAAGGAAAAGCTAACGTAGTTAACGAAGCATTGATGGACAGAGAGAAAATGAGAATACCTTCATTACATATTAAACTAGAGCTGATAAAATAATCTGTAAAGGCCCTAGACCAAAATCGTTTTTGTTTTGAATACTTATCCAGCAAATTTCCTATACATAATAAAGAAAGATTGAAAGCCAAAATATTTAATGGGCCTCGGATACGACTTTTATCTCAATTTATAAAAGATTCGCATTTGCCAGAATCGATGAACGAATTTGAATGTAATGCATGGTGCTCTTTTGTACGCAGTTTGGGATATGGTGGAAGAAATGCTCAACAATTTTACCAAACACGGTTGTCATATAAGTATTAAAAGTCATTACCTCCATAGCTACTTAGACCTTTTCCCAGAAAATCTAGGCGACCTTAGATCTTATAAGGGGAAAGCTTCCGCCAAGATACCAAAACGATGAAAGCAGGGTATCAGGGAAGAGGTGAAACTCACATGATGGCGGATTACTGCTGGAGTCTTCAAAGGGACCGTCCTTTTAAAGCCTTTACAAGAAAATCTTATAAAAGGGATTTTTTAGGTGACGCCGAGTAACAGATTTGTGCTGCGATGTTGGTTAGGTTAGATGAAAATAAAAAAGATTTTTTGGCACATATGTGCAATGATTTTTGTAAGGATATTGTTGTACAATAAATATCTTACTTTTTATTTTATTTGTATTTGGTTTATTTAATGGTACATAGGTACATATACAGATTGAACGAAATAAATTCGGAACATAGGAATATAATGTATTTCGGCTCAATTCTGCTGTAGGTGGTTGGCCAACAAAATATTGTCAGATAATTATATTATAAAAATCCAATACTTCAGCGGGCTGCTGGATTCTGAACTCATAAAAATTGAAATCGACACAGAAATCTACGATTTATGCTGTCAAACCAGTTATAGTCCAGGAAATGAAGCTTTTCAGCTCGCAATTTTTTCGTGCTCCCCGGATTGACTTGAAATTTAACAGAAGGTAGGTAATAGCCTAAGGATCAAAATGTATATCGAACCAAAGTGTGCCAAAGCCTAGGGGGTGGTTGCCACCCCATCTCCGGGGTGAAAATTTTTTTTACGTTTTAACTACAGGTTTCGATTAAAAAAGTGATTCTAAACAAAAAATGTGCTATACATTTTTTTTTATAAAATGATATTTTTCAAGTTATCCGCGATTGAAAGTAATAACTTTTAGACGAAAAAATCCACGTTTTTAATCGATTTTTCGGGAATAGTTCGAAAATGGTGCATTTTATCAAAAAAATTGTAGAAAGCAAATTTGTAGCTTTTAACAAGACACATACAATTCATTTTTTAAAATGTTTTTCGGATATAATAGGAACCGAAATACGGCCTATCAATGTTCAGCGGTTTTCTTCAAATGCCAAATTTGAAAGATTCAAAATCAAATATCGGGAAAATGATGCATTTTTGGAAGAAAACTCACAAAACCTTTTTTAAAGAGCATAAATAGACCTATCATAAAAATTAAAAATTGAGTGAGTTATGATGAAAATAAGGTCAATACCTCTTTTTTAACGAAAAAAATCGAAACAACACCCTAACCTTCTCCATAATTAAAATCGATCTTTACTCTTCTGAAATTCCCTTTGTACATGTATTGTTAATATGTCCAAGAAGTTTGACCCATTTAAAATGCTTTATAAAGTATTTAATTATAATAAAATTTAATTTTAATTTAAATTAATAATTTAAATTTAATAAAATTAAAAAGTACAGCTTAAAGCGAGAAACGATTTACAATTTCATATTTTTTACCCTTCTTTTTTTAAGTATGCCCGAAAATACTCAATATATGAAAAAAATACAAATTACCAAATTGTAGCTTTTTAATGACTAAAATTATCCTTTATTTAGATTTGTTGTACAATGAATATTTGGCGAGATATAGCCGTTTAAAGCATCGATTTACGATCAAGCACCATCTTTTTCGAGCCCTTTAAACTCACCCCATTTAAAAACCAAAGGTTCCAAAAAGATTTAATTCACAGATCCTTGTAGCTCTTAAAAACCTCTACAACTCGTTTTTGAAGAAACACTCTATCGTTAAAAATTAAAAGAAATACGTTAAAAAACCAGTGAATTTTTTTCCGGAAAATTCTATTAGTATAGTACAGTACATTTCGGTGCATAATAATCTACAAAACCGGTATATTAGCTAGTGGGGCGTTATACATTCGAAATTTTAAGCGTTCTTATTTTGAAATCCCATACAACAGAATAAAACATCTGCTCATATGTCTATGGCTTGGCAATGAAAATATTAGAGCAACAGATTGGGGATGGTATTCCAAAGATGGTTTGTTATTACCCGTACGCATGAACAAACAACCTGCACTCGATGAACTTTTAAAAATTATTTTTTGGCAATGCAAAAAAGGATGCGGTGTTTCATGTGGATGCAGAAAAGTTGGTTTATACTGTAACTCTACTTGTTCTGGGTGCTCAGGTGAAGGGTGCAATAATAGTCCACCAATAATTGAAGATGAGGATGAAATAGATCACGATGAAGATGTAATTGATGACGAATAAAATTAATATTATAATTGTTTTACCTATAAATGTAAATATTTTCTACTATTTATGTAAATGTATAAGAATATATGGTGCCTTTTTATATATATTATGATAATTTTTTTTTGTATTTAATTCTACTTTTTTCAATTTATATCTTATAAATTAGTTTATAAAAACTGCAATGTTGTAAAGGGTGATTTTCAAAAGTTGAAAAGTTGCAAAATTTTGGCAAAAAATTGTTTTCACCTATAGCACTCATAACAATTGATTTTTAAGGGTTGAAAATGTATGAATTTGTATTTTAAAGTATAAAAAAATCAATATTTAACTAATCCAAACCAAATTTCACTCATCTTAAGATTTATAATATTATTTTACAATTTTTGAAAATTAGGGTAGTTTTCATCCCTAAGAACAATCAGGGTTCATCGGCATGACATAAACTATAAAGCAGAGGGTGAGTTGAGCTTAAGTCCAAATTTTTTATGCAAATCGTTCCAAGGTGAAATCATTTTCTTCGCATTACTAATTTTTTTATATTAATTTCTAATAAGGGTCGCTTTTTAAGGGTTGAAATATGATGGAAGTTTATTCAAAAGCACGAAACTATCATTATTTAATTAATTCAAACCAAATTTTACCCATATTCAGGTTTAATATGTTATTTTATAATTTTTGACAATTACGGGTAGTTTTCACCTCTTAGAACAATCAGGATTCGTCGACATGACATAAACTATAAAGCATCGGGTGAATTGAGCTTAAATCCAAATTTTCATCCAAATCGATCCAAGGCGAAATCATTTTTTTAGAATTAGTAATTTTTTTACATTAACCTCTAACAAGGTTTGCTTTTTAAGGGTTGAAATATGATGGAACTCTATTCAAAAGTATAAAATAATCATTATTTAACTAATTCAAACCAAATCTTACCCATATTCAGGTTTAATATGTTATTTTATAATTTTTGACAATTAGGGGTAGTTTTCACCCCTAAAACCCTTCAGTGCACTTCGGTTCGATATAGATTTTGATCCTTGGGCTATCACCTACCTTCTGTTAAAATTTCAACTGGATACATGCAGGACGAAAAAATTGCGAGGTTTTAACTTTTTTCGAGATTCATTTCCTGAACTATTATCGTTTCCTTAGACAAACCCGTCTTACGCAAACAACATTGTTGCGAGACAGATAGTTTGAACGATATTTTATACAATGTCTATACCCAGGTATGGATTTATTTTTGTCCAAGTTTTATATTGGTCCACTATTTCAAATGCAGTTCAAACAGACATGTATTAAATTGTATGTTCCGTTTTAATTTGGTTCAATCTGTATGTAGGTATTACTGCGGTAAATTACTCTAATGTTAGAAATGTTATCTATTGTCGTATTTTTTGAAAACGATCCAATAAAGCAAATTTGGTGGCATTTTTGGATTCAGCAGACCCATATTAAAACAATAAAACAATTTCCGCCAGCAAACTGTGTGTTTACTATTCGTACGTCCTCTAAAACTTCTTTATTTCTAATATGGTCAGTCCATGGAATTTTTATAATGCAATGGGATATCTGCATCTCAAAGTTTTCCAAGCATCGTAATGAGCTAATGCTTAGCGTATAGACTTCAATGCCATTTAAGTAGTAGGGTACTGTGTATGTAGTTACCATGCGACTTTGTAGAATTAGATTAAAATCTCTACGGCGGAATTACAATTTTAACTAATTATTTATATTAAAATTATATAATTATAATAATATCCAACAAAAAGACTTTATGTATTATAGTTAACGAGTTTGGTTGAAAGCTTGGGAGTATTCAAGTAATGCTTATCGGTTTTAAAATAATTTTGTTATACTAATTACTTTTCAGGGTATAATGCTTAATATCACCTACTCATTCCGTTTTGGTTCGGGTCGTAGTGCCTATTTTAATAAGTTTTGAAACACTAGACCAGTTTTTGTTCCGATAATAAATTAAATCACTATAACCGAGAGATTCGTCCACATTAACATTTCCATAAAATGCACAAACTTATCACCATCAACATTTTTATTGCTTCCACAGTTTCAGTTTGATTCGAATTCGCCGAAAGGGCATATCTACAAAAGAGAGCGATACGGCGAAGCTGCGGTCCCCTGGTGGCCATTCGTTCAAGTAATAACCTTAGTTGACGCTGCTTGACAGTGATAAATGTTTGAACAATGCCTCAACATTCCGGATACTCTTACACGTTTAGGATAATAACGGGAATGGGGTCAGAGAAGTGGAGAGTCACGAAAGGGTCGTAAATAGGTTCTTTATCTGGAGAGTTATTAACTTTGGGAGGAGTTTCGGGCAGGTGATAGAAATTTGGTTAAATACGAAAAGGATAACTTGGTTGGCACTGGATATTGTTTTTATATAATTAAAATACTAATAAAACAAAACAGAAATTTGGTAAACGAAAGAGGAAAAAAACGACACTATATATTATTTTTGTTTTTTGTCCAATCGCTCATCGTTCACTTTCATTATAAATATGCAAAAAACTGACTTTTCTTCATTGGATTCTCTAATATACTGTGCTTTTTTACATTGTATGGCTGTATATTTTTTAGTTCGTTTTGAAGGGTCCCTTCAATATTTTTTAACAGAAGAAATTAAAGAATCACGTAAGTTGTGTTGATACTAATTATCATGCCAAAATACCTTTCAGAACTTCACTTGATTGCATTTTCTTCGACAAATGAGTGGTTACGCTAAGTTTTGTAGGTATATAAGAATGTTTGGATGGATGTCCATGGCTTTTCTTAACCATTTTAAGTTAAAGGCCTCTCTTCTCTTCCGCTGGATTTTATTCATTACTATTCATGCTCATCTGCTTCCAGTATGCTTTTTAACATCTAAAACACTGAAAACTTTGTTTTCAAACTTCCACAAAATTTATTTTAAATATTATCACTACAGCTGTTTCGGCTGATTGCCTTTCTCAAGTGATCTATTTTGGCTTGGGTTTACAAATTTATAGTCTCTAATGAAATAGGTTGAGGAGGGGAGAACTGTTTGTCTCAAGTTGGTCATTCAGAATTATATCTGTGTTTTTTAATTTGTTAATTTCCATAGATTCTAACAAGGATAGCTTAAGGCCTTTATTTTGAATGTGAAGAATTTTAAATTTGTCATTAAAAGAATGATTATGATCTAAAAGGTGAAGTGCGTATGTCGAATCTGTTTTTCTATTCTTGAAAGCCCTTTTATGTTCTGCTATTCGTTTATCAAAGTTTCTACCAGTTTGACCGATGTAAGTTTTTGGGTAGTCGCCACATTGAAGTTTGTACACACCACTATTTAAGTGTTTTTTATTTTGGCTCTTGTTATTTTTAACATATTTGCCTAGGTTATTATTTGTTCGGAAAGCTGGTGTTATTCCTTTCTTTTTTATGTGTTTGGCAATTTTTGTTGTTATTTTGCCTGTATATGTAATCGAGCAGAAGGTACTGGGTTTTTTCTCTGATGGTGGAAATACTAATTTCAGGGCTTTCTTGTGTAGTTTTTGATTTAACATTTTATTAATTGTTTGTTCGTTGTATCCGTTGTTTACTGCTATTTGTTTAATTATATTTAATTCTGTCTCAAAGTTGTATTTTGACATCGGAATTTCTGTTAATCTATGTAACATACTATGATAAGCTGCCAGTTTATGTTGTGTTGGATGGGATGACGAATTGTGTATAGTCGTGTCAGTATGGGTAGGTTTATGAAATATGGAGAAGTCATGTTTGTTTTGAAGTCTGCTAATTTTTAAATCTAAAAAATTTATCGATTGATTTTGTTCTGTTTCTATTGTAAATTCAATATGACTATGAAGTGAATTAATATATGATAAAAATTGGTCAAGTTGCCTGTTAGTTCCTGTGAAACATACCAGTACGTCGTCTACGTATCTCCACCAATATAAAAACTGTTTGAATACGGGATGTTTTATTGTTACATAAAATAAATTTCCATCAAGTAACGGTCGAATCCATAAATTATTTTTAACATCTCCATATCATTTTAGCTTTTCACTTTTTTCTGTCTAATTCCATTTTGTATATTGTCATGATAGTCAATTTATTAAAGAGAAAGAGAAAGTTAAAGAGATCGCCCAATGTAAAAAATGGTTCCAACTTTTTCAGCTGTCATTTGTCTTTTTCTTAGATAGATATACGTAAAAATTCTTTTAATATTTTTTTTTTCTCCCTCCAGTCGTTTAATCTAAAAATAAAATTAAGTCTGAAAAATACGAGTAATTAAATCACAGTTAAGAATACATTATAATTAAGCGAACCAGTCAGACTTCTTAACCTATCTGGTATATAGCTACATATATATTTAGGTAAAGGTGTTATATAAATTTTATTACACCCTCATAAACTTCTCAGTTCGCTAAAACGCCCAAAGTTCGTTAAAAGGGTTATAACGAAGATATAAAGATCCTCGCCTATTTTAAAGTAAAGTACGAATTAGGAGGTCCCTCGTTCTACCATCGGACGCTTAAAGTCTAACCCTCGTCAGTCTACAATACGCTAAATGTTTAAATGATAAAATTAAATTACCACCTTGACTTTCTCGGCCTTCTGCAATCTGAATCGTGAAATATTAAAAGATAGAAATGACGCACGAGGACGAACGATACGTTAGTGTGGGTGCCGGCTTCGAAAATTTACGTAAGAGATTCGGGATATTATAGGAACGATACAATCAGTTAAAAATTACAATTTTCGATATATTAGATCTATTAGCCTGCTATTAGTTTTTTATAAGCTTTTTTTGAAGAACAAAAAGATTCGTTTTTAAATGTTGCTATTAACAAGCTGGATGGCTGTTGAACCCGGAAATATGCAGAATTTACAAAGAGTTGCAGCACCGTAAATCACATACAATTAATAACAACATTAACCGAAAAATTAAATCAAAACAAAATAACACTTCGGATTGCACTTGTAGACTTCGATTTTTACTCGCAACGCTTCAAGAAACAACAAAGCTGCATATTTCGTTGCAGTTTCGATCTATCGCAGCTTCCATATAGTTTCTTGTTGAGAAGACTTGTCGAAATGAAACTACTCAACTCAGAAAAGTTGAGTAGTTTCATTTCTACATATGACAATTGGTACACTTTTCATCATTTGTCACAGTGGCGGCCGGTCAGGGCCGGCAGGGTCGGCAGTGCCGACCCACACCTTTATAAATATTATTGATTTTTTTTAATATTTAATTTAATTAGTATTTCAATAATTAACTGTGGCAGATAATCAGTTGATGTCATTTGTTTCTGTGAAATAAAAAAAATATCTGTGAAATAACTAAATTTTATTCATGGTTTTTAAAAGAATTCGTCCAATCTGAGCGTTAAGTGATCCCTGTGTAAGACACTTTTCAAATTAATGATCCGAAATCGAAGACATGCATCCGTCTGTGAATTCTTAAATAGTCACGTTTCAGAGTTTCGGCAAGCCGATCCCAAGATTGACGATTTACAATATTTACATGTAAAAATAAAGGGAATATTACCTGATGAGCAACCAAACATACATTTCTTTCCATATGAAGTTAATTACCAAGTACGGCAAATTTAAATTTGCCGATGCTTCTTAAGGATTGGTGATTGGTCGTGAACTGTACCTTGTGAGCGTGGGATGAAATGTTATTCGGGATGAGAATGGATAAGTAGTGAAGTGAAATTGAGTGCACGAACTAGCTTATCTTTCTGTGATTTATTTTTAATTTTTAAAGTTATACTGTGATACGTTACCACCGCCGTAAATAGTTAAAGCGTTTTTTGAAATATTAGAAGTTTTTTTAAATAAATGTGTAAACAAATTCAGGTAAATTAACCTAAAAAATGCAAGCCGTGGGAGAAACTGTAAGTATTGATAAATCTGATATTGTAAATTATATTTTGCAAAATGGGTTTTCATCTATTCCATACGAAAAACAAATTGTTATTAAAAATATGGGGCGTCCTTTGCCTAAAATGACCCGGCTTATAAATATTAGTACAGAGGGGTATGGGAAATAATAGATCATTTTCAGATAAATGATATAGCAAGTACTCATGGCTTACCGGGAGTGAAATAAAAAACAAACTTTTCTGTTGTCCTTGCATTTTATTTTCGACAAATAGGTGCATCAAAATCCGTGGTGTGAATCTGGTTACGATAATTTAAAGGAATTATTTAGGGCTTTACATAAACATGATATTTCGAAAGATCATACATACAGCCAGATTAAATTAGATTTATTTGAAAAACAATATATTTATGTTTCAGTAGATAATGCCCAAAGTGAAAATGCTATTAAAGCGAAACTGTAAAAAATAATCACGCAGTTTTACGATGTTTAATTGATATTGTAATTTTTTTAAGTTGTCAGGAATTAATATTTAGGGGACACGATGAATCGGAGCATTCGTTAAATCAAGACAATTATAGAGAAGTAATAAAGATGTTTAAGAAATACGATCTGGCATTTTCTAATTTACTTTCTGATTTAAAGACATTTAGCGGTGTATCTAAAACAATCCAGAATGAATTAATAGAATCAATTAGTTATATTTTAAGTAACGCTATTGAATCTGAGATTTATGAAACCATTTGCTTTTCACTAGAAGTAGATGAAACTACCGACATATCATGCCATTCACAATTATCAATTGTTGTTCGATACACGTTACGTGGTAATATTTCTGAGAGATTTTTAGATTTTACAGAGATGAATAAAAGCCATAAGGCAGAATAAATTTTTGGTGTTTTAAAGGACAGATAAAAATTTTTTAATATCAAAAATAAATTGATAGGGCAAAATTATGACAGAAAGCGGAGGTACAGAAGACGATATTCGTATGAGGATACGAAAAGCGCAACAAGCTTTCAGCATGGTCAACCCTGTTTGGAGGTCTGCAGACTACACTACGAGGACAAAAATCCGCATATTCCAGTCAAATGTCATGTCTGTACTACTTTACGGATGTGAAATCTGGAAAGCGACAAAAACCCTTACAGACAAACTTCAGGTCTTTGTTAATAAATGTCTACGAAGAATTGTTCGTATTTTCTGGCCTAACATCACCCGAAACGAAGATTTACTACACCTGACCAAACAAAAGAGGTAGTAAATTAAATAAAGTCCAGAAAGTGGGTTGGATCGGTCACACACTCCGAAAAAATAACTCCAGTATTGCAAAGACTGCCCTAGAGTGGAATCCCCAAGAAAACGAAAAAAAGGTCGCCCAGTACAAACTTGGAGAAGATCCATCATGGACGAGATAAGAAAACAAGGAAAGTCTTAGAATGAGGTGAATGCCTTAGCGCAAAATAGAACCCGATGGCGCGTTTTCACTGAAGCTCTATGCTCCACTTAGGATTTCAAGAACCTTATATATATATATATATATAATATAAAGGACAGATAAAAATTTTTTAATATCAAAAATAAATAGATAGGGCAAAATTATGACGGCGCTGCCGTGATGTCTGGTGAATGGAATGATCTCCAGGCAAAAGTTAAAAGTATTGCACCGCAAGCTTTACTTATTCACTTTCATGCGCATAGAATGAATTTAGTTTTGCAGGACCACATTTAAAAAATTAAAGAATGTCGTCTTTTTTTGGCAGTTTAAGCGGATTTGCTTCATTTTTTCTCAAGTTCGCCTAAACAGACTAATGTTTTAGAACAGTTTGTTTCGAAAACAATTCTAACAGTTTGTCAGACGTGATGGAATTTTAAATCTCGGTTAGTTTTCACTGTAGCAGATTTTCGTGAACAGCTTTTGAAAGTTTTTGATTTTATTATTGAACGCGACGATTTTGAAAGTGATGATATCTCGATCCGTGAAGCAATCGGTTTGAAAACTTTATTAAATGATTACTCTTTTAACATACTTTTAAATATTTTTAGGAAAGTGTTTACCCAAACGGCTTTTTTATTCAATGTTGTTCAAAATCGGTTAACTGACAGTATTCATTCCAAAAATAGAATAACAAAACTAGTGCAAAATCTCAGAGATTTTCGTAATGTAATTCCGTAATTTCGTAATTTCCAGTAGGCAGTAACGTTTTGGAACGATATTTTGAAATTTTGGAAACTATTATTATGCAAATAGATTACTCGTTTTTCGAATTTTAAAGTTTTGCAATTTTTGACCTTTTTGACGATTCAAAATTTAAAAGTTACACCAAAGAATTTCTAAGATATATATTAGACAGGTTAATTAAAAATTATCCATCATTCTTTAACAAAATAAAATTAAAAAATGAATTAAAAGTTTTAATGCTAATCCAAATATTTTCGGAAGGTGGGATAAGTTACAAGATATGTATAATTTTATATACTGCAATTCATTACAACAAGCTGTTATCGAAATTACTAAATTATTGTCATTAATTCTCTCATTATCACCAACGTCTGCCTCAAATGAACGAGATTTCTCTTGTCTCAAAAGAATCAAAACGTTTTGTCGAAACATCATGAAACAAGAGCGAATGTCAAGCTTGTCTCAAATGTTAATAGAAAAAAAACTTACACCTGTCGGAGGAAACAAAAATACCTTGCCGACCTCATCTCTCAAGCCACGAGCCGCCACTGATTTGTCATTTGATACACAACCATATTTTTAAAGTCTGTTTTGTTAGAAAATTGAATGTAACATTTGTTGATAAACATAGTTTTAATTGAACTCTCTTGAAATCTTTTAAATTAAAATTTAAATAGTTAGGAATCTACTTGTGTAGAGGTGATCAAGACATCTCTGTAAGTATTTTTTTTTAATTTCTTCTTAGTCCTCCCCAAATAAAAGTATCCTTATCCACTACTCAGCTTTCCAACCAAACATGAGCAACTGTTCGCAAACGTTTCAATTTATTTGCTTACCGTATCTTCAAACCCAGTGATTGTTCAGTCGCCCGTTCCAACCCCTTAATATTATAGCAAATTATTGTAGCAACAATTATACCAGCAAATTGTAATTGTTATAAACTTATGTTACATTATCCAATATTTTTATTTTTTTTTTTTTTGGTATCCTTGTTTGTTTTTACATAAATTTGCATTATTCGCTTAGGTATATTAGTTCTTGTAAAAGTGCTTCTAGGCTCATATTTAACTTTTTCTCGTCTTTTCAATTTCCCCAGGTCAAAAGTTGTACATACTTTTACCACAACGGAACTTTCAAAGAATATCCTAGAAAAGTGAATAGCACCGCCGTTGCAACAACACACCCTTCATTAAAATTCCATTGTTTTATCTCAACTATCAGACAGCAACTTTTCCTCCGTCCGCATACTCCCCGAAACTTCCCTCAGGAAATTGTAAGCGCCGGTCTTTTCAAAACTTGAAACTTCACAAGACATCTCTTTGACGCAAAGCATTGCCCTAGTATGATATAGGTTGATACCACAATCGGCAGCCGAGTGAATGAATTTAGCGGAGTCTGCAAACTGTGACGTATCAACTCAAGTCTCTATTGTGGTAGACGGGAGTTGGGAACCGTGATACGGGACATGTGGGGCGACCGAAAGATGGGACGGGATGGCTTGTTTATCGTGACGTTTTGAATCGTTCAAACTTGGACACAATAAAACTAACAAAAGAAGCAGACAACGTTTTAGGTCAGTAGGAAACGTTTTAAAACTATGACCAGCGATACGGGAAGAGCGGAAAAGTTTTCTATGAAGAACATACATTCGCTTTCGAACAAGATATTTGTGTTATGACATGGTTAAAGGTTTGTTTTGAAAATATTATATGGAATGTCTTCATTGTTATTCGGACGCTGAAAAACGATGGTATTTTGTTATACTATATATTCTGATTCTTTGGTTTTTTTATCGATGTGTTATTCAATGTTTTTACAATGTGTAAGGTTTCATTTTTTATATTGGAAATAGGATAGCTTGTTTTATGTCATAACAGGCATCAAGGAATAACACAAGCAGACTTGCTGAATTAAAAGACGTTTAGGATTAAAGAGGAAATCTGGGAAGAATGGAATAGTAATAAATGGGAAACAACAAAATATATGGTAATGAAGAAAAAACCGAATCATTTAGGACAGTTTTAGAATCCCAACTGAATGTACAAGAGATACAAGGATCTAAGGTATCCGACTGGAAAACATAGAATATAAACGAGAGAAATTAAAGGAAACTGTTGAAGCCTTGGGCTTCTAAGAAAGACAACATTGCTGAACATTTTGCTTACACAGGTACTAAGCTCAAAAAAGATGAAAATTTATCAATTGTAGTTTTTTATCGTACATGTTAAAACACCGAAGAATATTTTCAATCTTTTTGTACCTCTAAATTGATAATATAAACATTTCTGGTCTGTATATAACAATTTTAATTGCACTCTTATGATCGTGATGCCGCCTAATATTGGGCGTCAAATACATATCAACTTAGATTATTGAGAAAGTTATGCGGAGAAGAGAATGGCATTACTCTACAATGAATCTTTAAAGTGGTTGGTTCATTCTTTAGTCCGGATTTTTCTTTTTTAAATTCTATATTGTTGTTCGTTATTCGTTTTTATCATGGAAATATAGTATAAAGTGATTTATTCTTGGTGGAATCGCTGTAAAAGTCAGTCGGTTTCATTGTTTCGTCCGGATGTTCTTCTAATTTTATTGTTACCTGAATGTACCTTAATTTTACATATTTCGCATTTAACTTAAGAAAAAACTTTCTAATATATCTGGAATTGAAGCTACCTGGACAAATTCTCCACAGGAACAAAAGAAACCATTTCTATAATCTGGAACGACGATCAAAGACGCAAACTAGGTTGAAGCAAAGAGAAAGCTGGTGGGGACACCCTATATACTGCTTTTAAAATTCCATCAGTTTCCGGTATACTGCACAAATCTTAATGTGGTTACTCTGTTTTAAAATGCCATATTACAAGGAGTAAATCATAACCTTTCACCGGTTTTGAATTTAAGACATTACACAAAAAATGCCGGCTGTTGATTCAAAGTCGCCAAACGTCTTTTCAGCTTGAATGTTCCTGCTTTACAAACATACGTTAGATTTTACAAATCCAACGCAAATCAAAACATACTACTTTTAAATAGGTAGAAATAACACGTATTATATTGATTATTTTTAGTAATCAATATAATTCTCTGTATACCAAGTATACAGAGAATTGGGGGATTTGAATGTAAATAAAGACAACAATATTTATATTTTGCCTATCTCGTCAAACAACCTTGAAATATTCCCAGCGTTATTACGTCTTAGAAAACTGAATACAAAACTTGCTATATATTTTTTTAAGAACCTCCTTAAAACGCCATAATATATCTATCGTTTTAAAATTCCTCTGTAAAAGACAAACACAGATTTCCTGGTAATTTTTAATGCGTACTACGAGACAAAATACTCAGGGGCGTACTACAAAACTTTATACAGAATTTATATTGTTATATAGATATTAAATATTATTGATAGAAACAAATTTAAAACGCTACAACATATGGAGCTTAAACTTGGACATTTACTAAAATAAATATGGAAAAAATTAAAAAACTCAGGGAACTATGGAACGACAAATGTTAAGTATCTCACTCAAACATCATAAAACCAATAAAGACATTCGTAATAGAACAAAAGTAAAAGATGCTGTCAAAGAGGTAGCTAAGACATAACAAACGTCTTATGGATGGCCGATGGAACAAAAAAATCGGGAATTGGCGGCCATATGAAGCCAAAAGATCTCATGGAAAACCGCAAATGCGATGGAGCGACAAAATTAATGGAACTGTAGGGCCAATGTGGAAACGTCTTACAAACAACAGCGATGAATGGCGAGAATGTCTTCTATCTTCTATGAAGCACTCCTTTATTGATGATAATAGTTAGTTTTTTAGAGGCTTCCAGCATTTGAGGGCTGAATACTTCTTCATTTTCATTTCGGTTTTAATGTTTCATACTCTGTTTTCAGCTTTTGATTGCAGTTATTCTGCCAATGAGTAGATCATTATTCTCTAGACAGGATCGCTATATTTTGTCTCCTTCACCTGGCTAGCCTAACCGATATTTCATCTTGTACTGCAAAAAATAAATAATGCACTTTTTCGTTTGTTATTAATAAAACATTACAGTCGTAACCTGTATTAGTTCGATAGCGTAAACAAGAAAATCTCTACTACTAATAATTATATCGTGAAACTAAAAGTTGCCGTTAAATACTAAATTTATGACAAGTAATTTTTGCTGACCCTACAGGGTCGAGCAATAGGTTTTTCCACTGTTAACTCACATAACAAAGGGGGGTCCAGAATCTTCAAAAGACATTTTAGTCCAGGATGTTGCCTAATTGAACTCGGCGATAGTTCCCGAGGTACTTTAAAACTCCCTCTTGTCGCCGAGTCTATGATGAATGCCTCTGCTAAACCAGACCCTCCTCTGTCATCAAGCGATCCGAAAGCGGAATAGCCGCTACAAGGTCGGCATCATTTCCGAAGTACTACCTTCATTCATCCACAAACTATCAGCAAGGAGGCTCTTTGTATCGTTCCAGGTAGCGCGTAGAAGATCCTCATCGCTTCTAGTATGGCATCACTCCCAGAATGGGCATTTCCTCCTTCCTCACAGTCTGAATCACGCAGTCTAACTCACATAGTCTAACTCATTCAGTCTGACTCACTTTTCTACCTTCAACTTCCAGCATCTTTCTTTCTTATATTTGCCGTTGGTCCAGCTGTTTTTCTTCCTCTTTTTTTTTCTTGATCACTGCACGGATATAGTTGCGTATACTAGTTCAACTTGCTTTATTTTCAATCATTCTCTTGTCTCGATCATTTCTCTCACTGTAACTAAATTCACACTTGTCTCTCTTTCCATTCTATTCCTTTCATCTATTTATCTGTTGCACTCTAACATCATATGTGTCACAGTGTCCGAGTGTCCACAGTACAGGCATTCATCTGTGTCAGCCTTTCTGAACCTAGAGAGGTAGACCCTAAAACACCCGTGTACTGTAAGCAGCTGCGTTAGGAAATAATTCAGTTGTCTGTGAACACAGTGCACCCAATTTTTTAGGTTCGGGATCAGCATCTTTGTTCTCTGTACCATATACTCCGTATTGTTCCATTCTTCTTACCATCTTTCAATTCATCTTTCCCTTTCCTGTGTTCTCTCAACGCAATGTTTTTGCTATTAAGATGATATTTTACTAATTAAATATAACCTAAATATTAATAAAAACCCTGTAGATCACACTATAATCACTATGTCTTCAGCGAATCTAAGGTGGTTTAACTTGTTACCATTAATTTGACGCCATCTTCTTCTTAGTTCAGGCGAAACTCAATAATCTTTTGCTATTGATCGTAAGATCTTTGTAGCATACTTTGTTTTTTCATAAAAACTATAAGTCCTGTACATTCCACGAAATATAACAGTTACCTTATTGGTAACTTAATGATCTCTTCTGGTTCAATTTTCAGTTGATATTATGCCTCTATCAAACGTTAATACTAGATATTGATCAAGAGAGAAAAAGAAAAATTTTGGAAACTCAATATGATACTAAAAAAAGAGAGAAGGTTATAATTTCTTCTGGAAATAATTATGTTTTGTTTTTAAATAGGCCAGTATTTTCGTTGTTTAGTGTATATAAACAGTAGACCCTGTATAAACGTTCGTAATTTCCAGATCTAAACAAAAGCTGCCAATTTTTATTTTTACCATTTAAAAAACTTCGTATCGAACCCCTTCCTCCAATTAACTTTAGTACTTTATAAATCTCCACGACTTTGTGAAATATCGACTAAAAATCCCGATCTACCGCCCTCTTCGCCATGATTAATTTACAATGAATTACCCCTAATTGCTTTCAAAGTTGGAATTCGTCTTGTGCGCAATTTTCCCCCTAGAGATATACATCAAGAGAACATATTTCATTTGTACAACAACGATATGAAATTATAAATGATCATCTCGCAAAGAGAGAGAGAGAGTTTTGGAGACTTTCATGTCAGTTGCACTCCCGACCACCCAGAAGTTTTTCTGCATCCCCGCATACCCCAACTGAATTGTATACGGTTTAATCGAATCTGGCTTTAATAAGTACAAGTGCAGGACTGGTTCGAAACAATTAAGCACAAAAACAAAAACACAACAGAACAAAAACTGTGAATTGGTCTACTTAAATAAAATAAAGAAATAAGATTTCTACAGAAAGAACTGACTTTTCTCTTGTCGGTCAAGATTACTACATATATGATGTTAGTATGTATTCCTGTTTTTTTTTCTTTATTTTAGGATTTAGCCCTTTGTTTTTTTTTTGCATCGACCCTAATATCTTTTTTTATTGTGCTGTGTTTTATGTATTATAATGCTGTTAGAGCATAAATTTTTTTTAATTCGTTGTGTTTCAATCACCAATTTGTTTTATTTTGTTGTGTTATCATTTCGGTTCCATTCCATGCAAGTTAAACATTTCCTTTATATTCCAGTTCTTCCTTTGGTGGAATTTTAATTTTCTTATTGACGCTTGTAAAATAGAAGGATTTTCTTAGTTATATAGTTGCAGCAATCGTTGATTTAGCTGCTGATTCAGCTACTGCTTTACCTGTTGTGTCTTTAATTTGTTGTATACACATTTCGATCATAATGCCAGGACATTGATTAATTGCGCCATTAAATAGACTAATTGGTTATTTCGACATTCAAGAGAACTAAATTTTTCTCAGAAATAAACGAATCCTCATAATTTTCTTTCGTTTTTCTATTGGTGAATAAATAAGATCAATTGGGGGTAGAATTGTATTTGTAGCAATATAATTTTTGTAATGCATGACTTGATTGAAAAGGTGAGTGGAACACTATAAAGAACTACTTACTATCGAAGAAGAAGATCCAAATCAACTACCCCCAGGAGTAAGCAACAATACACCATTGGAGCCTCCATCAATTCAAGAAGTACGAGATGCAATAAAACACCTTGAAAATAAAGTGTCCAGGAAGTGATGGTATACCCGCGGAACTTATTAAATGTGGAGGTGCTACTCTGACTAATCATATATATATATATATATATATATATATATATATATATAATATATATATATATAATACTGAGAGCCTGGAATGAGGAACAAATCCCGGAAGAGTGGTGTATTGGGATCGTTTGCCCACTATACAAAAAAGGTGATCACTTGGAATGTAGAAACTATAGGGGAATAACCCCTCTTTAATACAGCATACACAATATTTTCGACTATTTTATACAGTCGCCTGAGTGCATATTCTTCTTGGCGAATATCAAAGTGGTTTTAGGCCTGGTCGATCAACAACACACCAGATCTTTGTGCTAAGGCAAATACTGGAAAACCAATGAATTTAATATCAACACATACCATGTTTTCGTAGATTTTAAATCGGCCTATGATAGTGTCCTAAGAAATAAATTGTATGAAGCCATAGATGAATTTCACATCCCCGATAAACTGATAAGATTTGGTTAAGGCTACAATGCGTAAAGTTGTTTGTAAAGTCGAAATACAGGGCGAACAATCACAGGCATTTAAAACGCTTGTTGGGCTGTGACAGGTAGATGCGCTGGTGTGTCTCCTTTTCAATATAGCTCTGGAAAAGGTGGTCAGGAATGCCCAAATAGACAACGGAGGAAACATTTTTAATAAATCATCCCAAATTTTGGTATATGCAGATGATGTTGACCTAGTTACCCCGCATAACACTCAAGCTAGAAGAAATATATACCACCTTGTCAAATGCTTCAAAAAATATGAGCTTGCAAGTAAGTGAGAAGAAAACTAAGATAATGGCATCAACACCCAACAATAGAGCCAGAATCATCGGCCACCAATTCAAGAATGATAACTCTACCTTTGAAGTGGTGGACAAATTCACATATTTAGGCTCCCTGATTACCAAGGAGAACGTCATGATAAAAGAAATCAAGCGAAGAATAATCCTAGCAAACAAATGCTATTTTGTAAATAAATGCAATAAAAATAACCATATACAAAACCTTCAAACAGTTCTCCCCTCCTCAACCTATTTCATTATAGAATATAAAGTGTAAACGTATGCCAAAAATAGATCACTTGACAAAGGCAATCAGCCGAAACAGCTGTAGTGATAGGAAGTTAAAAATAAAATTTGTGGAAATTTTGAAACAAAGTTTTCAGTGTTTTATTATTAAATATACAAAACCCTTATACAACTAGAGTTGACATATGGATCGGAGACATGGACCATTTTCAAGGCAGCTGAAAACCTCCTTCCTATATTTAAACGAAGGACCCTGAGAAGAATATTCGGTGGCATCAATGAAAAAGGTGTATGTAGAAAGAGACTACGAAATATATCACAGATATAAACATAATTTGGTGGTAAAGACGTAGTATCTCTTATAGAAATACGAAAACTAAGATTGGGCAGGACATCTGGCAAGATCACAGCAGAACAACCCTCCTATAAGAATCTTATGTCACAACCTGTGGAAGTAGAAGTAAGGGTAGGCCAAAACTCAGGTGGAGGGATAGTGTAGATGAGGATGTAGAAAATAGGCGCAGCAAACTGGCAACAGTTGGCAATGGATAGAACTGACTGGCGGAATAGACTTGGGAAGGTCGAGGCTCTTTCATAGGGCTGTAGTACCAAGGACTCAAGTGGGACCATGCTTAAACGCTTGAAAGCCTCAGAGATATGAGTATCTTCTTCTTAGTGCCGTCTTCCTACGGAGGTTGGCAATCATAATGCCTATATTTTAATTTTAGAACTTGTTGCTCTAAAACAAATCAATCGATTTGCATTGATACCAATCACGTAGATTCTTTAATCATGAGTTCTGCCTTCGGCCAATAGATCATCTTCCTTGAATCTTTCCCTGTATTACTATTAGTTTCAAAATTTTATATTTTATCCCTTCATCACGTGGCTAGGAATTTCAGTTTCTGTTTGTATAGTGTGGTGATTAGTTATGTTTCTTTACCAACCCTCTCCCAGTAGATATGATATATAGATATATATATATATATATATATATAAAATATATATATATATATATATATATATATATATATACCTTAATTTTGTTTTTTTTTTGACCTCAATCATAAGGATAGCTGAAATCATAAAATCAAACATGTCATATGGCTCAGTTCTTAAATTTTTGCAAGATCCTACCCTGGCAAATAACTAGAATCTAGTTCGTCCAATGCCGCACTCTGATAATCGGCAAATGTTTTCCCGCAAAGATAAACGCTCCACCGTCGATAACATGCGTTATTGTCTGTTGTATCTGTTTGTAATGGAACTTTATGGGGGTGTCAGATAAATCGGAGGGCTTGTTTTGTTTTACACTATATATAGTACTTATTGTTCGATATATTAGCGGGATATTTCGTATTTTGTTTCAGAAACGACTCGGCAATATGGAAGATATATTCTTATTGTTTTGTTTGTCGTACGCCACTCGGGAAAATGGCTATTTGTAATGGATTCTTCTGGGATTGCATGAAAGAAGACATTTTTTAGAATGAACTCTGTTTGTTGTGAGTTGTTATTCTGGTATCAATTGCTGTATTGATAGAAATATTTACAAAAACGTTGAAAAACATAAAAGAAACTCAAATAATACGATACTCTTGATACTCTTATAATATATTGACAATTTCAAAAGTAAAATATTATTTTCTTTTCATTAAAAATGAACCTTATTGTTTTACTATGAAATATCTGTTTTATAAATTCAATAAAGAAAACAAAAATTAAATCCACAAGGAAAAATTCCTGTAGCTGGCTGTATACCACATATAACAAAAAGAGGTTAATCTTTGTAAATGGGTATATTTATTTAAAAACCCTTAAAAGGGCCACATCAATAAAACAAACGTTTTCGGACCACACAGTCCATCATCAGGTTATTAAAATCGAAAATTCCTAAAAATAAGTATAAACCATTTAGTTAAAACAAACGAGATTGTGAAATTTTGACTATGGTTGAAAAGCAAAAGATAATGGTTATACTTACTAGGTCACAATGCCTGAGCCACCAAAATATTAGGGTAAAAACCCTTTAAATTACATTTAGTTTATGAAATATTGTACATTGTGTTTTATAAAATAACTGTGATGTTCAGTATTAAATTAAATTTGACTGTAGGTAACACATGGTTCAATTATGTTCCAGAGCCGGTGAGAGGAACCTCTGCACTCGGAGAACAACGTGGAACTGATTGACAAGATACTTTTGAAGGATGAAGATAACAGAATGTCAATGTAACAAAAACTATAATAGTTGTACATATTATTACTACAGCCAAAAGATTCAACAAGTTTTGATGATTTTAAAAAATAACAACAATCTAGGTGTAGGGCTTTAAAAACTTTTTATTTATTATTTAGGGTATAAAATGTCAAATCAATGATGGTTTTATAGTCATGATTAATAGAATGAACTGTGCCTTAGGCAACTTATGTTCTTTTCGTCGTATGAATGTGGTCTAAAGTGTATTTAATTTTGGTTAGCTTATATTTATGAAATTTATCCTTTTATGTTTAACACATCTAGGACAAGGTAAAAATTAAATAACAAATATTTGAAGCTAATATCAGACCTCATATTTAAATGACTTTATTTAAGAATGCTCCTATGGTGAAAAATTAATAAAATTAAGTTTAGTAAGATGGAAATCTACAGGCTGAAGAAATTGAAGTAGTAAACATATGACCTTGACATCTCTTCAATTTTAAATTCAATCATTTTCACTCTAGGAGCATTCTTAAATAAAGTCTTTTAAATATGAGGTCTGATATTAGCTTCAAATATTTGTTATTTAATTTTTACCTTGTCCTAGATGTGTTAAACATAAAGGGATAAATTTCATAAATATAAGCTAACCCAAAATTAAATACACTTTAGACCACATTCCATACGACGAAAAGCAACATAAGTTGCCTAAGGCACAGTTCATTCTATTAATCATGACTATAAAACCATCATTGATTTGACATCTTTTATACCCTAAATTAATAAATAAAAAGTTTTTAAAGCCCAACACTTAGATTGTTGTTATTTTTTAAATCATCAAAACTTGTTGAATCTTTTGGCTGTAGTAATACTATGTACAACTATTATAGTTTTTGTTACATTGACATTCTGTTATCTTCATCCTTCAAAAGTATCTTGTCAATCAGTTCCACGTTGTTCTCCGAGTGCAGAGGTTCCCTCTCACCGGCTCTGGAACATAATTGAACCATGTGTTACCTACAGTCAAATTTAATTTAATACTGAACATCACAGTTATTTTATAACACAATGTACAATATTTCATAACTAAATGTAATTTAAAGGGTTTTTACCCTAATATTTTGGTGGCTCAGGCATTGTGACCTAGTAAGTATAACCATCATCTTTTGCTTTTCAACCATAGTCAAAATTTCACAATCTCGTTTGTTTTAACTAAATGGTTTATACTTATTTTTAGGAATTTTCGATTTTAATAACCTGATGATGGACTGTGTGGTCCGAAAACGTTTGTTTTATTGATGTGGCCCTTTTAAGGGTTTTTAAAATAAATATACCCATTTACAAAGATTAACCTCTTTTTAAAACAAAAATTCTACAAACTTGTGATTATTCGTATTTCTCTATCGTCAACTATTCGTATTCTGTAGAAAATTAACTGGAAGAGTTTTTTGTTAAGGTCCATTTGTTTTGGTTCCGTTTTTGCTTTATTCTTCGGAGACCGGAGAGCTATTTAAGCGGCGCTTCGTAAATTTTACTAAAGGCATTTTAATAGAGGTGAATTATTTTCTTTCAAAACAAAACATTATCATAAAGCTGTGTGAGATGTTCCATATTCAACAGAAACGAGAGCTCTCACGTTTTCTGCGTATTTTTAAAAGGCGATTTCTGGATTTTTTAGGGAAAAAATTTGAAAAATTTAAATTCCGGTGTTTCTCCTTTCCGCGTTGGTGAATGTTTTTCTTGCGCTGTTTTTGTGGCGTAATTAATAAGGGTAGTTTGCCAGCCGTCTGTGAGAGAAACACATGTTCCGTTTAAAAAAAAAAGTGGTGCAGTAGGTGGTACTGTAATTAATTAATAATATTAATTTAATATTTTTATATGTTTTAATAAAATTGATATTTTAATAAAGTTAACATATTATACAGCGTGACACCCTTCGTCACGTAAATGGACACTTCCAATTGAAGGGTCAGGGGGAAACGATGAAAGTCAAAATTATATTAATTTTCAATTGTGGATGGCAACTTGTAGTTTAGTTCCAATAGTAAACGACTGTGGCATTGGTGTTGGGAATAATGCTGAGAGTAAAGAGATAATAACGGTTAAATAAAATAAGCAAGAGGGAAAAATGATGAGCGTCAGTTGCCGCAGAGGACAGAACGATGGTAGACAGTTTACAGTTGTTATTCAACAGCATTGTTGGCTCTTGCCGTTAGTCACGTTTCGTTGCGTTCTGCGTTCACTTGTGCGTTTTGAGGTTAATTTGCTTTATTATTTGTTACTATTTGAGTATTTTTTACTCTAAATTATGAAGTTGATAGGGAAAATGGACCAAGTGCCGAAAAAAAGCCAAAGTTAGGTAGACTTTCCAAAGTGAAGAAGAAACTATTGAAACAAGGTCATTAAGTAGGCCCGAACTATCATTGTTCTAGGTTAAAGTGCTTCGATGCCATAAAACATTGTTATAGGCAGCTAGTTGTCTCTAAATTCAATGAGGTGGAGGATTATAACAAACAGAACTTATATTTAGGTGGTCTAATAACAACAGCATTGGTGAAACAGGGCAGACCTAGAAATGAGGATCCAGATTCCCATACATATTCTTATTCCTATAAAATAAGGTATTTAGTAGATGAAAATCCTATAGAAGTCCCAGTTTGCTACAAGGTATTCATGTCGATACAGGGTATCGCACCTGGAAGAGTGCAAACATTACAATCTATGCTGACAAATAATGGTTGCATTGTGAAAGATGGACGAGTTGAACATAGTAACAGGGCACATGAACTTTCAGAGGAAAGTCTTTCTAAGGTTCATATACATATAAAATCTCTAAAAGGTCGTCGTTCTCATTACAGTCGGCATGACTCAAAAAAGATTTATTTGCCAGAAACTTTGGATCTAAAAAAACTTCATAGGCTATACAATGAACTTTATCCAAATAATAAAGTTTCCTATGATTCATACCACAATATATTTAACACTAAATATAATGCAGGTTTCGGCTATCCACGTACTGATACGGGCAGTACATGTGATCAGTTCAAGGCTCGAGAACAAGATCTGTAAAAACAAATTGGTGTTAGGCCTAATAAGGAGATATTAAAAAAATTACAGGATGATTTAAAAAATGTTAACACTTTACAAAATTTACATTTAAGAAAAGCAGAATCATCTTACGCAACAAAACGTTTAGTTAGGAATGCTTCTCAAAACTCTGTAGAAATGGAAGGTATTTGCATGGATTTTCAGAAAAACCTTTGGATACACAACATATCAACAAATAATGTGTACTAAAGGCGGCAGGTATCGTATTACATTTTCAACATTCATGTTCTGGCCACAGAGGAAAGTTTTTTTTATACATAACTATTGGGCATAAAGGTTCTGACGAAGTTTCTTCAATACTTGATCACTTTATTTGCAACTTCCTCAACCGAGAGGAACGTCAGTTGACAGTGTATTGCGACTCTTGTGCAGGCCAAAACAAAAGCTTTACATTGTTCAGACTGGCCTATTTTCTTGTACACATATGTAGTCGGCTGGATAGTTTGAATATGATATTTCCCATACGTGCCTACTCGTACATGGAATGTCACCGCAATATAGGATTGATTAATCAAAAGTTTTACTGCGAGGTGATGCTGATGACTTGATGACGGTTATTGCCAATGCAAGAATAAAGCCATCCCCATTCACCGTGTTTAAGTGTGACCAATCCATTTTTTTAAGTTGGACTTCATTTTTCTAAACTTTGAACTTTAAGCAGAAGTCTTCATTTCCTTCACGACCAGTCAGGGAGTTTAAAGTTTATGTTAAAAATCCAAAAATGGTAAGTTTTCGAGATACTTTCAATGGATCTTTTTGTTCCTCTCGTTAATCAAAATAAAAGTAATGCTTTATCGCAAAGATCTAAGAACAAAAGGGATTCCCTATTGAAATGTAAAAATACCTAGATATTCGACTAAAATCTTTGTACAGTGAAAGAATACCTATACCCAAACCTAAATCCGAGGATTTGCAAGTTTTGAAACAGTTTCTACCTAGGAGTCTCAAGTATTCTATGAGAATATTTGATGGTATACAAGGCAAATATCGAACACAGTAATTAATTAAATCTTGCCCAAATACTTTCGATCAATAGATCATCCTCAGGGGCATTTTGTCAGTTATGGTCTATCCGACATGAGCAGAATGTCATACATGTAAATTTGGACATAACAATACAATACACAAAGACAAACAAACACTTTAAAATTTTTTAAAAATGGAGAAGCTACATGTTATATAGAAGCCGGAGACAGAATGATCCGAATGACAGAATGATTGAAATTCTGATGATACCCATTATGAAAAATACCCATTAAAACCACGTTTGGAGCAAATTACCAAAACTTTTTACATTCGTATTTAAGCTGTTTACATACCTAAAATTATGTTATCTATAAGAAGTTTAATATGTACTGACTCTCATCATTCTTGTATCTTATTTTGTAACTCTCATCGTTTTTATCAGTTATGGTATGTATTAAAGTTTTATTGTACTAAAAATATTACGTGAATACACCTTCTTGGAGCTAAGTTGCACTATTAAGTGGTCAGGTGGAATAGTAGTATTAGTATTGTATAGTATTTTGTATTTTCTTTTAGCCCATTTTATAAATGGTTACGTTTCAAACTTTCAATTTTAGTTTTCTTTGTTTCTACTTAGATTGACTTTCAATGTTTTCCCCCTGACCCTTCAATTGTTTATTGTTACTACTGTTTCGTAAAAAGCCATATTTAATATGTTCTGATTTAAAAATCTCCTATATATATATATATATATATATATATATATATATATATATATATATATATATATATATATTTATATATATATATATATATATACCCGGTATTTAGGCGGCACACGCCCTTCCGGTAGAGATCTATGGAGGAGTATCACCGTGACGCAAGCCCTTATGTTTTGCCCCGTACTGCTCCACCATAGGCCGATCAAACACCAGCATATTCTAGTCTAAGCCGCAGATTCTTTTAGAATTTTAAACTGCTGCGTTAGCCTTTTTGTTTTCTGTACACCGAGCTGGGGATCGAACTCACTTCCTCTGAACCACTCGCAGTGAAGCGAATGAGAAACCGGCCGCCCTGCCCACTTGGCTATCTGACCGACAGAAATAAAAATCTGTTTCAAAATATAAATATGAATTTTACAAATGATATTGTACAAATTGTAGTGGAAGAGGAGGCAAATGTGGACAGAGGCACAAGTGCACAGTTAATTTTTTTTAGTCTAGATTTTTTTTTCGAGTGGTTCTAACTCACTCTCCTAGGTAGCACTGATAATACAGCTCTATGCCAAGAAATAAATTCAATGTCAGTTGCTATTTGTTTGTGTCACGAGGTTGTGTTACTTTTGCCGTGCAAAAGTAAATAAACAGTGTTTTAGAGATTCTACATTATTTAGTGAAATTCTATGTTTCCATGTAGAGTGCATCGTGTTTTGAATATTGTCATATTTGATATCAGGTGAGTTTCTACAGTTTTGTTCTAGTCATAACCTAAAAACAGATACCCGGTACTTTCGAAAAACTATGAATACGGGGCAGATGTGGACACCATATAAAGGGGAACAAGTGGACAGTGTCCACTTGTACTTCATAAGTTCTTTCAAAACAAAACAACCTAAAATATCTTTTTTTTACCTTACAGTTCAAAATAATGGTGATAACCTACATCAGAGAAACTGATAGAAGTAATATTACTGAAAACGTAGTAGTTTAGGACATTTGCGATATAAAAAATGGTAACGGATTAATCAGTAACGTAACAAAGAGATATGGATTAAAGAAGAAGAAGAAGTACGTGTTATATAAAAGATTAAAAAAACTGAATAAAAAAAAATATATAAAAGATACAGAAATATCCGAATTAAAGTTGTTATTAAAATGTACAGTACAGAAGATTTTTTTAAATGAATAAAAGGACAGTCTAGTAAATAATATTCTTCAATCCTCGTAGTTACAGTATGGATAAAACTAATTTTAAATTCGAACATTTGCATATGAGTATGCTCTGAGGCTTGAAAAAAATGTGTCAAAGTCATGGCCAGAAAATCATTTTGCTTGAAATGAGTGGATGCAAGAGTGAGCAAGAGCATAAAAGCAGAGTGAACACTGTTTTGTAAATGGCAAAATTGGTCGCAAATAGAGGCTGTAAGCAAGTGGGACAAGCAGTTGGAGCAGAGAGACGTGAGCAAGTGACGTTTGTTGGAATAATCATTGCCAATGGAAATGCTATTCCACCTGTTTATATCTTCCCACGAGTGCGATTTAAAGAGTCATTCCTGACTGAAGCTCCAGAAGGCAGCATTGGTATTGCTTCTCCAAGTGGTTGGATTAAACAAATATTAAACCCTGCATTAATACTTTTGGATAACCATAATACACATGCAACGTTAGATGTTATATTGTATTGCAGGGAAAATGGTTTAGTACTCTTAACGTTTCCTCCACATATAATAGATTGTTTGCAGCCTCTAGATGTGTGTGTATTTAGGCCTTTTACAGGTCGATATCATGCAGCATTCAACTTATGCCTACACATCCGGTAAAAGCTATAATAATTGATGACATTGCACATCTAACAGCTCCAGCTTTTGACAAAGCATTTAATAGAAAAAACATTATTTCTTGGTATTTAAACACTGGTTGTTATCCCTTTAATAAAAATATTTTTTCCTCAGAAGATTTCGTAGGAGCTGAAGTTTCGGACGTCACTGATTTATCGTAGCGAGATACCACAACTGATGATTGTCTAAATTGCAGTACACCCTCTAATTCCGAAATGCCTTCTACATCATCATCAGCAAATGTTCAACCACAAGTCAACAATAATTATCGACCTGTTTTAAGTACCGAAAAACAAAATTCCAAAATTGTAATTATTTCCGATATAAAACCTACTCCGAAACAAATTCGTCCATACTCAAAGACTGTGAGAATAAGTTCTACGAAAGGAAGAAAGAAAAAAAAATTCAACCATTCTGACCACTACACCAGAAAAAAATAGATTAGAAAATGAAATGAGAGAAAAGGAGGAAAAAGAGAAACACGAAAGAAAGGCAAGCAAAATAGAAAAGAAAAAATCCAGAAAGCGAAATTGAGAATTATTGCGAAGATTCAGATTTATGGAAGTTAAGACTGAAGATGATAAAGATTTTGGATTGGATCTTACGAATACCCAAAAAGGGGATTTTGTTCTCATTAAATTTGCTACAAAACAAAAAACACTCAAATTCTTTGTTGGTCAGATCGAAAAGGAACTAGAAGACTCAGAATTTTTAGTATTTTTTTTTAAATGGCGACGCGACAAGATTTGATATTTCCATATCAGAAGCATGATATAAGGATACCAGATATGATATTGCCACGCACTAAACTCGTACACTTACGCGCATGACGTCACCTTGTGCTAAATTTGCAAAATTTATTCATGCTTGCGGATTAAACGAACTGCTGAAATTCTAATATAATTTACTAGATGTTTTATTTACTACGTGAATTTGAGCTTATATATATATATATATATATATTATATATATATATATATATATATATATATATATATATATATATATATATATATATATATATATTGATCAATAGGTCGGTAGGTTCTGGGTAAAATGAAAGACTGAATTTAATTCTTAAACATCTTTAATGTACAATTTTTGCCATTTTTCTTTTTCTAGACAAAGTAAAATTATGTAAATCTTTAATTGTCTAATACGAAAAAACATCCTGGATCTAAAAAATAGGGTTTTTGTCTGATTAGAGCACAACACTGAAGAACTCTCATCTAATAATTTTTTTAAATATTGTTTAGAAATAAATAATTTATCTTTATTCACAGAATTAAAAAATTTTCTCTAGTTTTTAGAGATATTCCATCACTTGAGGAGTAGCTTTTGAAAGATCACCTTCACTTAAATGAGAAATCCAGGTGAACTCATTTGAACTGGATAAAGTTAAAGATGAATCTATATCCTTCAGCTTGTGACATATATAACCTGCCAAATTTTCTAAGCCGTCATATTCGATATCACTGAGTTCACTATCATACATATTAGTAGGTGCCTCTGAATCGGTAATAGTCTTATTTTGAATTGAAGAAAAATATTTTCCACATAAATTTGCACTATCCGCAGGTATGTTGGGAGTTTCATCTTCTTCGACATTTCCGAAGCTGGAAAGAGAACCTTCATTTCTTCCAAGAATATAGGATCGTAGACGGTATTTAAATTGTAATGCATCTGGATGATCATGAAGTCCTCCTTTGGCTCTTATAGCTCCAAAGAAGTTTTCCAATACATCCTGATTTAACCTATATGTCAATATATATTTGGTGGAAAATCTAGTTTTCATATCTTCAAATAGAAGTTTTAATGAATGGTTAGTCATAATAATGCCTGAAATAAACATAGGTGTCATGAGAATTAATAAATAATCTTAATGTATTTTTATTTCACCGTTTTGGAATGGAAGCAAGCATTTCTTTCCTTTAACCCGGAGATTTTCCACTGTGTCTGTCATTTTGGTAATGATACCATCTTGGATATTTGAAGCTAATCCATAAGCTTTTGTTCGCTCCCTGGAGTCACTCGAATACTCTCTGACATTCATAACATCAAACCAATCTGTTATAGACTGCGAACATCGGCAACGCAGCTTTTCAACCCGATGTGCCGAGGTAGCGACTTCTATTCGAGAGGCGAGGAGAGCTTCACCGACCGCCGTGGTGTGAAGACACATTTAATACACATTGTAAAATTCTAAATAAATAAACGTTATACGAAAGCGTAAATGCGTTTTAATTCGACCAAATAAGAAAATATACAGTCCACTTATTCATATACATATAATGGTCCATCGACCGAATAACAGTGATCGGCTTAAATAAACAATAAACGTTAAATTCGAAGTGATTTCATACGCGAAAACAGACAGTTCCAGTTCCAATATTCTAAGTGCACGCGTACCTACGACGAGCAGATCATCCAAAAACCAAGCCACGCTGTGTGTGTACCTGACGCCAGGAAGGCTGCTAGCGGCGTTGCCTACAATTCAAACAGTGAGTACGAAAATCCTTTCTTTACCGAATTTATTCCTCCAAAAAATAAAATTATTTCTGTTTGTGTGAATACTGTTTTGATTTATTCTTCGAAAGAATTTATACGAATTTATTGCTCGTTTCTTAATTTGTAGTAATTTAATAATAATTTTATTATAACTTAAATAAATATGAATACTGAAGAGAAATTAAAAATTGTAAAACGAAAACGGGGTGCAGTAAAGGCCAAATTAACCCATTTTAAAAACTTTTTAAATGATTTGGAAACGGAAACAGGCTCTGAAATTCATATTTTAGAGGACGCAATTCATAATTTAAATTTACGTATCGAAGAAGCGAATAAAATAATACAAAATTACGAGGAATCGCAGTTAGAGTTAGAGGATTTAGTTGATGAGGACGAATTAGAAAGTTGTTATACCGAACGCGAGGAATTTACGAAATCTTTTTATTGCGAATTGGCCCGAAGTAAGCGATTACAATCTAAACTTTCTCGGCATAGTACAGATTTATCAAACAACAGTTCATACTCGGAAAATGCATCGGGTAGTCAAGTAAACGATTTTAATGGGTTTCGTCTTCCGCCAGTTGAGGTACCGAAATTTAGTGGTAGTCATGAAGATTGGTTGGAATTTCACGAGACTTTTAGCTCATTAATACATACAAACAGTGCACTACGGAATTTTCAAAAGTTTCATTATCTTAAATCTTCACTTTCAGCTTGCGCGTCCGAGGTAATAGCATCAATTGAATTTAGCGAGGCAAATTACATTGTAGCGTGGAATTTGCTTTGTGAGCGCTATAATAATGAAAGACTTCTTGTTCATAATCATGTAAAAGCATTATTTAATTTAGATATTAAAACATGTGAGTCTTCAAAAATATTACGGTTTTTGATAGATTCTATTTCAAAACACTTAAAAGCATTAAAGCAATTAAACCAACCCACCGAGCATTGGGATACTTTAATAATTTACGTAGTAACTTCTAAGTTTGATAATAAAACAGCGCGAGAGTGGGAAGAATTTAGATCGAAAATGCAATATCCGACAGTGCGAGATTTAAAAACATTTTTAAAATCAAAGGCTGATTTGCTGGAAACAATAGAATCTAAACGCGATACATCCTCAGGAAATACCTCTTCTTTTCATAAAAAACAATCCAGAATATCTCAATCGTTTGTCAATACGGAAAATGTTTCTTCAAGGAACAATAATACAGCTGATCGTTCGGGAAATAACATGACTTGTGCTTTCTGCAAACAAAATCATTATATTCGAAACTGTGCAGAATTTCTTAAACTTTCCCCAGCAGAAAGAAATACGCATGCGAAAAGACTTAGATTATGTATAAATTGTTTACGACCTGGTCACATGAATACGGTTTGCAGACTAAGCAACTGCAGAAAATGTAACGGTAGACACAATACGATATTACATATACAAAATAACGAATACAATAGACGCGAAAATAATACAACGGAGAACTCAAATGTATCTCTAACTTGTTCAAATATTACTCAGGAAAACGTTTTACTTGCCACAGCTTTGGTACAAGTAATTGATAAATTCAATAAATCTCACACCGTACGCGCGTTGCTAGATTCAGGTTCCCAATCTAGTTTTATTTCATCAAATTTATGCGATATACTTAATCTCGAAACAGAAAATATCAATATGGCCGTGGTAGGTCTTAATAGTAGCAAATCTCAGATTAACAAAAAATGCGAAATTTCTGTGGAGTCGCTACATAGTGCATATTCTGTAAAATTATCATGTCTTATTATAAACGAAATTACTGGAATCCAACCAACTACTGTTGTTAATATCAACAGGTTAAATATTCCAAAAATATAATCCTTGCTGATCCAGATTTCTACAAACCAGGTCCCATAGACTTACTAATTGGAGCAAATTTATTTTGGAAACTGATGCAAATTGGACAAATACGTCTAGGATCAGATCAGCCAGTATTACAAAAAACTTCTTTTGGATGGATAATTTCTGGAAACATTACAGAAAATACGAATGTATCTCACTGCAATCTGGCTTTAAACGGTGATATTCAAAAACAACTAGAGAAATTCTGGTTATTAGAAGAATGCGGTGTAAAACCGGCAATATCCGAAGAAGAAGCGTCATGCGAACAACATTTTATTGAAAATACGAAACGCGATATAGAAACGGGTAGATTCGTAGTATCTATTCCGTTTAAAACGAGTACAGATGAATTAGGCGATTCGGAAGAACAAGCGCGAAGGCGATTTTTATCATTAGAACGAAAACTTAAGCATAATTCAGATTTACGTGAAAAATATGTTGATTTTATGAATGAATACAAAGCGTTAGGTCATATGACCAAAGTAAATAAATTAAATACAAATGCGATTTACTATTACTTGCCACACCATGGAGTACTTCGAGAGGAATCTGTTACTACAAAGCTTCGCGTTGTCTTCGATGCTTCGGCTGCCACATCCACAGGTTTATCACTTAATGACCTACAAATGGTAGGCCCAACAATCCAAAGTAGTCTTTTGTCAATACTCTTAAGATTTCGAATTCATGCTTTCGTGATAACAGCCGACATCGAGAAAATGTATAGGCAAGTAATGATTAATCCGAAAGAGCGATCGTTGCAACGAATATTTTGGCGTAGTAATCCCAACGAGGAATTAGAAATATACGAATTAAACACGGTTACGTATGGTACTGCTTCAGCGCCTTTTCTAGCAATTCGTTGTATCATGGAGCTAGCCCTAAATTGTGAAAGAAATAGACCAGAGTTATCTCAAATAATTAAAAGCGACATATACGTAGACGATTTAATTACGGGTGCTGATTCTATTCAAGAAGCAGTGAGTTTAGGCTTGGGTATTTCAAAAATTTTATCTGAAGGGTGCTTTAAATTGCGAAAATGGCACTCAAATAGCGATACGATACTTAAACTAATAAAGGGCGATGTACCTTCACAGAAAACGGTTCAATTCAGTGAAGATCAAAACACAAAAACATTAGGCCTCGGTTGGTCATGCGATTCTGATTCTTTGACGTTTAAAATTGAACCAAATGCTATAGATGGTCGTGTAACTAAAAGAATCATTCTTTCGGCTGTGGGTCAAATATTTGATCCGCTAGGCCTTTTAGCGCCTTGTATTATTAAAACGAAGATTATACTTCAAAGGCTTTGGCTAGAGCGATTAAGTTGGGATGAATCAGTTCCTCAGCCGTTACATGGTGAATGGCTTAAGATCAAATCCGAGATTCCCAAACTTAATTCATTAATTATTCCACGTCACGTAATATTACCAAATGCACAATCAATTCAATTACATGGTTTCTCGGATGCTTCCGAACACGCGTATGGAGCATGCATCTACCTACGTTCTATTACTCGAAATAATCAGGTTTCGGTTAGGCTTCTATGCGCAAAATCTAAAGTAAGTCCGTTGAAAACTATTACGATTCCAAAACTCGAGTTATGCGCAGCTGTTGTTTTAGCCAAATTATTTACAATTGTTAAGGATGCACTTAACAACACAATATTTGAAAGCGTTACCTTATGGACAGATTCCACAATCGTGCTAGGTTGGTTGAAAACGGAACCACACCGATTAAAAACGTTCACCTCTAATAGAGTTGCCGAAGTACAAACTTTAACTAGTTCTTGTGATTGGCGGCATGTTTCCTCAAAGGACAATCCCGCAGATTTAGTGTCGCGCGGTATCAGTCCATATGAGTTGCAAGTATCTAATTTGTGGTGGTCTGGTCCAAGTTGGTTAAACAAATCCGAATGCGATTGGCCTCAAGGGGTAAAGTGTTCAGAGAACTTACCTGAACTAAAGTGTGCCTCAAATACATTATTAATACGTGCGTTGGAACCAGTAGTAGATATACGTCGCTTCTCTTCATTGAGCAAGCTAATTAGAACAGTAGCATTTGTTCTACGATTATTTCAATTATCTCAAATAAAGATTCTAATTCTAAGCTAACAAATAGTCCTCTTAATACTGAAGAATTAAGAAAGGCGTACAAGCTTCTGCTCAAAATGTCACAAAGCGAGTCATACTCCGCAGAAATAAACAGCTTATTAAATAAACAAGAAATCAATAATAAAAGCAAAATTCTTAATCTTAATCCTTTTATCGATCAGGAAGGTTTATTAAGAGTTGGTGGTCGTTTAACAAATTCAGATTATTCGTATGACAAGAAACATCCCATTATCGTATCGGCACACCATCCGTTAACAAAATTAATTTTTAAATCAGAACATCTAAAATTGATGCATGCCGGCCCACAACTTTTGCTTAGTTCGTTACGTCAGTCCATTTGGCCGGTATCAGGAAGAAATCTTGCTAAATTAACAGTTAGACAGTGTGTGACTTGCTTCAGATTTAATGCGAGGAACACAAATCCTATTATGGGTAATTTGCCGAAAACTCGATTTGATGCTGGTTATCCATTCAAGGTTTGTGGGGTAGATTATGGCGGACCTTTTATTATTAAAAATCGATACGGTAGGGGCAGTAAAACTTCAAAATGTTATATGGCACTGTTTGTATGTTTTGCTGTCAAAGCAGTTCATATTGAGCTAGTTTCTGATCTTTCGACAGATACTTTTTTATTAGCACTAAAACGATTTATTAGCAGACGCGGAAAACCTCAACAAATATATTCTGACAACGGTACTAATTTCGTTGGCGCGAATCACGAATTACAAGCGTTAAGTAAGTTCTTGATTTCAAATCAAAATAAAATTTCGGAGTTGTGCTCATCCGAAAATATAAATTGGCACTTTATTCCAGCACATTCTCCGCATTTCGGTGGCCTCTGGGAGGCAGGAATTAAATCAAGTAAAAATCATTTAAAGCGGGTTGTAGGGAATAATATTCTAACATTCGAAGAATTATCAACAGTGTTTGCACAAATCGAGGCGATTTTAAATTCCCGACCCCTCTCACCACTCTCTTCCGATCCTAACGATGAAAATCCATTAACTCCTGCTCACTTTCTCATCGGCCAACCGTTAATCGCAACACCAGAACCCGACATCACCGAGTTACCTACTGGACGACTTTCTCGTTTCCAACTCCTGGAACAAATGCGACAGAACTTCTGGCGACGATGGTCGAAGGAGTACATATCCGAATTACAGCAGAGGGTTAAATGGAAAAAGACGCAGAAAACTTTGTCACAAGGCTCCATGGTACTCGTGAAGAAGGATAATATCAATCCGTTGAAATGGAGACTGGGTCGTGTTCTGGAGTTACATCCTGGAAAAGATGGAATTTGTCGAGTGGCATCGATCCGAACCGCAAATGGTGTCATTCGTCGAGCTTTTCCAAAGATTTGTCCACTACCAATTCAAGATTGAAAGGAAGTCCTTTCAAGGCCGGGGCATGTTATAGACTGCGAACATCGGCAACGCAGCTTTTCAACCCGATGTGCCGAGGTAGCGACTTCTATTCGAGAGGCGAGGAGAGCTTCACCGACCGCCGTGGTGTGAAGACACATTTAATACACATTGTAAAATTCTAAATAAATAAACGTTATACGAAAGCGTAAATGCGTTTTAATTCGACCAAATAAGAAAATATACAGTCCACTTATTCATATACACAATCATTTACCTAAAATTATTATTTATACCATCGTTTTATTTACATAAAAGACATTACATATTTAATTTAGAGATAACAAAAAAATATATATACATACTAATTTAAAAAATTTTCCACATTCAAGCCAGTTTGCTTGTTTCAATAACCCCATTGTTCCACATCTTAAAATTGCCTTGGAAATGGTGTGGGAAAATAGCTTAGTTGCTAATTTTACTTTTTGTCTTCCAGTGCCTTGAATGTTAAGAGACTCCTTTGATATTTTATGTGTAATTTTTAGGTCTGAAGTACCAGTTACATCAATAACCTCTTCAATAATTGTTTTATTTATCTCAGAATCGCCATTTAAAATAAATCCCTGATCTACGAAGTGATTTCGAAGTAATTTTACAAGGTGGGGTACATCAGCCATCACATAGATATTGTGATTATTTGCAGGATTCTTAAAGAAGGTGTTCGTATGATTAATATTTAACTCTTTATAAAGTGCTCTGTTTCCACCACCTAAATCACTTACAATAGCTACCACTGAAAAACCTAAAAATTCGGTGTTATGAGAGTTTTGACAGATAATCACATTCAGTAACAATAAAATATGTATAATTACAAATAGCATTACATTTTAAATAGTTCAACTGATAATAATCATAGAATAGGTATAAAAATAATTATCATAAAATATTTACTTGACGATTCAGCAAACTCTATGATTTTAAACAATTTTTCTTTCGAAAGCTGAAAGTCGAAATCATAGAAAACAGGTTGTTTCCAACTTTTAAATAGTCCTCTTAGCATTACCACTTGTACATACATAAGAATATGGCTTCAAGGTTTCATCGTTCGTTTTGTCATAAAGGTAGGCTTTTTTGATTTTCATCTCGTCAAATGATAACACACACACCTAAAAATATTATGTTTTAAATATTTGCAAAAAAATCATATGTATAAATAGCAAAACAACATAAGTAACATAAAATATGAAAAATTTTTGTAAAAAATGTAAATTAATCTACCAACCTTATCTAATGAGCTCATGTCAGAGAATTTCATTAAACTGAACACGTTTTTTAATATGCCAGGAGCAATTTGTACTTTTTTTAGCCAAGATCGAAGAGAAGAAACTGCAGGAAACGGGTATCCTTTTTTTAAAAGCAATCTGTAAGATTAAGAAAAATATGAGTGTCATTTGTTTGCATTTAAATAATGAACTAACCTATATGCTCTTGGACCAGCAGAATAGATAACTATTGCTTTAGATATGTCCTCAACTTTCCATTTAAGGCGAGTTTTTGAATTTTCTAATTTTTTAAGGTTTCCAATAAGTTCTTGGCGCTTTTCCAAAACTGCAATCTTTTCTTGAAGACCAAGTATTATTTTGTCCCGATTATCTTCTTCAGTATTAACCTTAAAAAAAGTGAGAGTTAAAGATTACAGGACCATATATTCTAGATATAAAAAATCATAGACTAGTTAAGATGGTATATAATCTGTGCTATTAGTTAGGTATTTTTAACTACAAACTAACCCAATACTTCGATGAGTAGGTAATTCTTCCAAAACAGCATTCTCGGGGATAAAACAAGAAGTACCAGCCTCCGCACCATCATCAAAAGTATTTCCACTATTGTTACAAAGTTCCGCTCTACAAAAACAAATAATTAGTAATGAAATCATTAGACATGATTATTTACCACTTCACTATAATAAATATCACATACCTATTTAATAAATCATCCACAAGTCTGTTTATTTGTTTTGTATAAATTTATTGACGGAACAGCGTCTTTTTTTAAAGAACGATGTTTTGCTGGTATATACTCTAGCAATTCATGTTTTAAATTGCGTTGATAATCACTTTCAACAAAGTGCTTAGAGCAAACACGAGCAAATTTAATATTAAAATTATCCTGGCGTTTACACAAATGTTTCCAAACAGCTTGCATTTCCTTGTCTTTTGGAAAGCTATAAAATGCTGTACCGGGTACAAAACTCTTGCACATATTGTCAACGGCACAACCATACACTGCACACCTCATATCGGGAAAAATTTAAAGCCTTGTAACACTTTTATAATATTATTTTACTAAATATTGGCTATGAACCGTAAATTTACATAAACGTCAAAACACAATATGGCGAAATTTAGCACAAGCTGACGTCACAAAAGTCATGCATAAGCCACGCCTACATGCGCGGTATCTTATGTGTTTATATTTGTATCATGTATCAGAAGGATATTTTCATATTTGTCATATTTCTGTAAACAATATGATGAGAAAATTGACAGATACTGAAACAAAATTGGTACAGCAAAATCCAGCTTCTTTTTAAGGTTTTCCGTTAATTTCTATGGATATAATATGGGATAATTAATGTATTATCTTAAATAAATATTAAAAATCGCACTTACAACAAATAAAAACCTGTGTGTCCATATGTACCCCTTAGAAAATATTGTCAAGTCCACATGTGCATTCCTTAGGGGCACATATGGACTAATTACATCTATTTGGAATTTAATGCACGTGCGTAAATAATGTAAATAGTGCCAAATTCAAATTTACACAAAGACTTACAAATGTGTAAATCTTACATTGAAGAAGAATTTTTTTTTGAAATTTGTCCATATGTGCCCCTTTTTTCCTTACCATTTGTACAATAGAAAATGATTTATTAACAATGTTGTAATTTTTTCTAATATTTAAAATCACAAAAATTACTACTTTATCCTTCAAATCGTTTTCGAAATTATTTGTAATTTGATCTTTCAAATAGCCATTGCAATCATTCCTCTAACGGTACGTCGCCGTTGATAGTTCAAAAATGAAGTCGACGAGAAACACATCCCTAGGGAGTGGAATTTATAGAGCATTGTGAGATAAAATGTATAAATTGACGAAAAGAACTGACGTTAACGGGGTAACTGACGGTAATGGGGACACACTTGCCTTAATTACTTTCCAGATTATCCAGAGATGAGATGGAAAACGATTCGAACACACATCTACATGGAAACGGGACGGATGTATGAAGATAGGAATGCAGACAATAAGGGGTGAGAGTCACCTGGACAGCGGCGGGGAAATAGGACGTAATTTCAGTAATATGTCCTTAATATTCAATATATTGATATTCTTTTAGAGAGAAAATTGAATTTACTAGCGTTTTCTTGTTGTAATATAATTCCATTTAATATAAAAAAAAATATACTTGCTAATTGATCGTTGTTGTATTCTATGTAAAGAGTTGTTGAATCATCCTTGTTTGCTTGTTTCAGTGATTACATTTCGACGATCGACCATCTCAAATTAAATAAATAATATTCTTCCATTCATGATGGGGCAACTTCTGTAACGTTTTTTAGCTCGTTTTAATTACACTAGTCAACAAATTAACAGGTTGACTGCGTTCACAAAATATGTAAACCTTTAAACTGTGCATTACGGTCCCCCGGGACCGGTGGCTTGGCGCAAACACGGTGCGTTACCGACCGCCGGGGACCGGTAATGACGTAATTATTTTTTTATTTCTACAGTTTTACAATATAAATTATAAGAGTTTTAAGATCAATTATTAAAAGTAAAAACATTTAAAAACTTACCATTTTCATTCGTTTTTTGATCAGGTTTCCTGTTAAGAATATTTTTGAAGTGTCAAGACAGCTACTATTTTTTTACAGATTTAGATTAAAAGAGTAAATAATACAAAACTTCTTAATATTTTATTAGTGTAAATGATATTTGAAAACAAAAAATATGTCTTAAACTAAATAATATGTTATTAGTTATTAAACAAAAAACAATAAAGTTTCAGGAAATTAAAGAATTTTTTCTTAATTATTAAACAAAAAACAATACAGTTTCAGAAAAATAAACTATTTTTTATGAATGCTATTAAAGCAACATAAACACATTCCTGGTTGACCAGGACATTCATTGCAATAACTTGTTACTTTTGTCACCATATTACTTGCCTGTTTGCTTGAATGTGTTTCTCTTAATTTATGATAGCATCCTTGGCATTGTCTTCTCCTTTTCTTTCTAGGTCCTGATGGTTTAACAAAAGTATGGATAACTCTTTTGGAAGTAGTGGTGTTTTCGTATGCAACTGGAGTAACAAGTAACTCTTGTGCCAATCTTTTTCTAAATTCCATTATAGATAACTTTGTGGAACAAGTAATATTGTTATAAACAATTCAGGCATTTACAATAGATGTTCCGAACAAAAATTCAAAAGCTAGTTTACGGTACCATTTTAAACTTTTTCTTAAAACGGAATGATACGAACTCATGTGATCACTAAAGTCTACTCCTTTTTTTGCTTGATTGTAATCAATAATTGCCTTTGGTTTCATCACAAGCTCACGTTGCCAGTTCCGCTTTCCTGTTGGTTTTAAGGTAGTTGTATGGGTTGGATCAGTACTTAACATCAGAACTGGCCGTTTGTCCATCCATCTTATAATACGTGACGAGTTGTTCTGAGCACCCCAAATTTCTCCTTTTTTCATTTTTTTAGGTATCGTTTTGGGAATACCTCTTCTGTTAGACCTCAGGGTTCCACAATAAATTATTTTTTTTTTGAATAACGATTTGGCTAATGGTAAACTGGAGTAATAATTATCAGCATACAAGTAGCGGTAGTAACCATCTTTGAATTCAACATTTTGGAGAAGGTCATATACTATCTGCTCACTTTGACAAGTATTTGCATTAGTAGTCGTATTTTTACCACGATAAACGATTATGTTGTTAGTATGTCCATCCACTGTACATAATTTATATAATTTAATTCCATACGGGTGTGTTTTATTTGGGAGATACAGATTGCTTTATTTGTAGTCTTCCTTGATAAGGTACTATACTTTCATCGACAACCAAAATCCGTCCTGGTGTTAATGCAGCTTGAAAATTTTTATTCGATACTTTTAAAACTTCACCTAACTTATAGAGCCGATCATCTTTATTACACTGCTCATTATTACAAAAATGAATGCAACGCATCAATAAAAGGAACCTGTCTCGTCTCATAGTATTAGTAATAAACTCATTCCTGAACATGGGATCTTTTGACCAATACAAATTTATTGCGGGACCATCAACTAATCCCATAACTATACATATTGAAAAAAAAAAACGTTTAAGTTCGGCTACATCGCAGTCAACCCAGTCAACGTATACGTGATTTTGATCGATGTATATTTAACAACATTTGCCGAGCAAATCTATTTGTTTCAGTAACAATATTCTGTAAAAGATCATCAGTTACAAATAACTTGTAAGCGTCTATAGGATTTTTTATTTCATTAACGTTAAAATTTAATATAGGCAACTCTTGATATTGTTGCAACTCACCAGCTTCATTGTCACTCTCATCTATATCATGCCACTCGTTTTCATCATCATTTTCAGATTCTGACATTTTTTCACTTTCAATTTCTGTCTCATTATTATCATCAAATAAATCACTCGTACTTACATCACTGCAAGAGTCATCTGAAGAAAGAACATAGTTTTTGTCGATTACAGAATCGTCCGAATCAAAAGGATCGTCCCGTTCATTTTCACTGTCACTGTTTGGCAACTCTGCAAGCACATGATCTCTTGAATCACCAGGACTTTAGCGCGCATTTACAACACTTGGGTTATCTTCGTTATATTTTTTATTTTCAAATGAAGTACTCGGTTCGTTACACTCTACAGTTTTTGTTTTGTTTGTATCAGCTGTTTTAGCTAAAAACAAAATCTTTTTAACGCGAGATGACATTTTTAGACTAGTAAAACACAGACATAAACACACCTGCTATTGAAATACAAACGATACTAAACGTGGATTGACTGCGCAAGCAAGCATATATAAATATGCACAGGTCCCACAGGATCGGTCTCGCACCCGAGTAACAAATTGTAATGTCTGTGCGTTACCGGCCCCCAAAAGCCCGATACATTTTTTTCTTTTAAAAATGTTTGGAATCTTGAAACAAGTGTAATGCTGTTTTTAGCATTTAAAACAAACGAATATTAACGAAGATATGCTTTTCGCAATTTTTAAACGTTTGCAGTTTTCACATACTTTAATAATAACGAACACCGGTCCCACGGGACCGGTAACGCAGTCAACCTGTTAAAAAAAAAGTTGCGACTGATGTTAAAATTTCTGTACCGGGGGTTTAAAGCATCCTGATTGCGAATTCAAACACCAAAATTTCTCACCACGTATATATTTTGAGTTATAGAATGCATCAAATAATGTTATTTATTATAAAAAATTTATATACAATATATAAATAAGTCTAGAACTAGAAACAAAAACTATTGTAAGACTTTTGTACACAAATTCTTTGCAAACGCTGATTTTCTTTTATACTCTGTATCACTTTCTCTCATAAGGAACCAACAGTATTCTCCCATAATTGCTGCATCCATCTTCCCTGGTACTGTTGCTTCATTGTGAGAATATCCTGGTGGAACCTTTCTCCTTGCTTGTCAGATTTTCTAGTAAATTTAAAGTAGTTCTTCTACAGCATTTTGGTAATTGTCTGCTTTTTTGTTTCCCAAAAACTCGAAAACAATTCTTTTGAAAGAAATACACTCAGCTAATTCAACATCACTTAATTTTTTATCAAACTGTTGATCCCTCTGTATTTTTCTGATTTGTGGTCCAATAAATATCCCTTCTTTAAGCCTCGCGCCACTTAGCTTATTAAAAATTTATTTAAGGTATTTAAACGCATCTCCTTCTTTATCTAATGCTTTGACGAAATTTTTAGTCAATCCCAGTTAAATATGTAACGGAGGTTACAGAACGTTTTTGGGATCAACGAGAGGTATATTCTTTACGTTAGCTTGACCTGGAATGTACTGATCTCTTGGTGACCATTCTTTAACTTGGTAATGGCTCTGTGTTGCTCTACTGTCTCAAAGACAAAGAAAACAGCAACATTTTGTAAATTCTTCCTGAAGACCTAGTAATAATCCGATGACTTCTAAGTCACCACATATTTGCCACGTTATGTATCACAGCTTACTGCATTTAGGATCAGCGACATACTTTCGTGTGTTTCTTTCATATCAACTGCATGCGCAAGAGGAATAGATGGTCTTTTGTTGTCGTTATGAAGCAGAACTGCTTTTAGACTTGATAAATAAACGCCATTCTTCTGGGTTATGTGTAAATACTAATTTTTCCATAACACTATTTGGATTAACACAAACACACATTTTATCATGCACAGTAAAAAACGAGGATAGCTCCTGGTTACGGTTTCTAAATATTGTAACTTTGGTTCCACTGGCTAGTAAATTCCATTGTTGTAATCGAGAACCTAAAAGTTCAGCATGTTCTTTGGATACGTGAAGTTCTCGAACTATATCATTTAATACAGTTTATTGGATGAAATGGGTGCTTTATCATCGCTTTTTGCTAAAATAAGATTCGTCAGTTTCTGATACATCATCGGGTTCACTTTTATCGTCATGCATGATCAAATCTTTCTTCCAATTTGCCGGGTATACTGGAACTAGTAAATCTTCTCAATGTACAACAGGTATTATTGCTGAGAGAATATCTGGATATTCAATTTTATGCTTGTTCTTCCTTGAAAACCCAGACAATTTTGCCCTGCAGAAGTAACAGTCGTTAAAATGATTTGTTGGTTTGCGCCAAATCATCGGAACTGCAAACGGCATAGAAAAGCGTTTATCATTAAATCAGTTAGTTAGATTTGCTGCACATGTTTGGCAGCAGGGTTAACACAACCACGTTTCTGGACTTTGAACATTTCGTTCTGATATATTACAAATGACTTTAAAATTTCTTTTATTGAAATACTCAAAAAAGTAATTTTTTTTTGAAAAAATCATAACTCAAAAATCTTACGTGTTTTTATCATCATATTCATGTTCAGAGATCCAAAATGAACAAAAAACACCATTTTTCATTCGAGTCGCACATTTGTTGTAAACTAGTGTTATTTAATTGTAAAATTATATTCCTGTAATTTCAATCTAATTTTAGTTAGTCTGCTTGAAAGGTTCGTGGACGGAGTTCCGTCAGAATTCAAATTCCTTTTACAGTAGTTACTATCTCCATCTTGGCAATACTCCATACTATTGCTTCAATAATTACTTCTCTATCGTAGGATAATTTATTACAGCTATTTTCTTAGTGACGCCTTCAATTTATCAAAAGCGTTTTGATATTCTGTTGTCCACTCCAATTTTATATTGTTTCTTGATAGTCTGTTCAGCCTCCACCCTTCAGTTTTACATCGTGACCTGTGCCTGTGATTTAAATTCTTTTGCTAGATATTTGACTTTTGAGAACAATTCTCTAGATTCTTGACGACAGCATATTCTTCTATTTTTGCACATATGTTTTAAATATAACTATTTTTGCCGCTTCTAAGTTTTTGCCTTTCTTCTATAAGGTTAAGAGTCTCTTCAGCCATCAAATGTGTTTTCGTATTTATTTTTTCTTGGATGGTTGTGTTGTTGATGGCTTCAAAAACACTAAATTCTTCTTTGTGTATTTACACGTTTTGGCAGAATCTACAATAGTCCCTGGTACAATGGTCTGGATATTTGAAACCAATTTTTGTCTTTTATTTGTAATTTTCTAACTGTGTAGCTTAATGCGAAATTCTGCTTGTAACATTTTGTGGCGGAATCACAGTCTGCAGTTGCAGCTGGTTTTGTCTTCAAATTGATTATGAGCTCCGCAATCGTTTAATGTCAAGATTATAATTAGTTTGGTTTTTCTATCGCCCTTCAGATGATGTCATGTTAATACATTTAGGCCCACTTGCAGAAAACATAATAGAACCTTTGATTTTTTATTAAATATATATTTAATTAAACACAAATAACGATAAGTTAAAAGCTAAATGAAGAAAAAAAACTACACGTCCGCTTTTTTAACATTGCGTTGACGCAACATTGGAACTATACGTATAACATAAAAATATTTTTGTTTTCACTTGTGGTAGTCTTTAAAATAATGTGGGTGCAATGGCATATTACATTTTTACACATAAAAACAGTTATACTTTTACATAGTCTACAACGCCTTCTCCAGTCTTTATTATTCATCATCACGTAGCGCTACAACCCTGGGTGGGTCTTGGCTGACTGTACAACTTTTTTCTAATATGTTCGATCTTCCATCAACCTAGGGTCAAATGGAATGTTCATTTTCCAGAGATCTGCTTGGATGTTATCTCTCCATCGCATTCTGGGACGTCCGAGTGCTCTTTTGTATGTGGGAATCTCCTCCCATACCAGTTTTACAAGTCTCTCGTTATGCAGTCTGTGCACGTGGCCTGCCCATCTTAGTCGCTGTGATTTAATTTTTTGGGCAATATCGGCGTCACTGTAGAGGGCTTTTCATTCGATATTGGTTATGATCTTATAGTGGTTTGTGGTGATGTCATGGTGAGTTTCGCATCCGTATGTTATTACAGGTCTGACAATGGATTTATAGATTTTGATCTTTGAACTTCTTGTAAGATTTTTTGATTTTATAAGCTTTCCAGTGCAAATAGACAACAGTTTGCAGATTTTATTCTGTCTTTAATTTCTTCAGTAAGTTCGTTGTCAGCTGTAATTACCGCCGCCAGATACTTAAAACGTTGTACTTTTTTGAAATTAAAGGTGTTAAGCGTCATATTTTGTCTTATTTTGTCTCTTCTTGTCGTCCTATTTATACACATATATTTCGTATTCTCTTCATTAATCTTCAACCATACTTCAGCTGTTGCTCCTTCCACCTTGTTGAAGATGCCTTTCGTGGATGAGATGGAGTCTCCAACGAGATCTATGTCATCTGCATATGCAAGTAACAGCTTGGGACCTTGAACCGATAGCAATTCTGTTTTTATTTTGGCCGGTTTCGTCGTCGTCGTCATCGTCGCCGACCTAATCGTCATTATTGCGATCAATCATGTGGCTCACATTAACCAAACGCGAGGTAGATGGTAAGGATGAACTAGAGCCACGACCTCTAACAGATTTGGTGCTACTTGTGTTAACACTAACAAGGCTTCGCACAAGTTATGACCTAAAATATAAATGGGAAATTGAATTTTCCTCATATGCAATTCTGTAGAGTTTCGAAGCATTAACGACAGCAGAGTCTAATATGTTTATAAATAACGGCTACCACCATTTTTTCCACGGACATTAATTCTATAATTAGCCACTCCATTGTCATGTAAGTCCATTCCCCCATGTATTTATTATATTTAGCTATCATGTTGGGTTGTGGGATAGCAATATGTTTTCTTACGTTGCGATTGTTTTTATTTTTATTTTATTTCCAAAGTTTTCCGAAGTGGACATCGAAACGTCAAAAATAAACTTATGTTAAACGTAAATTGTGGCTTATTCCCAATAAAAATACTAATTAGAGAACATAACAGATAGATATTTGAACAGTTTCGGACTAAAACTATTACTACAGATCATTTTTTATTAAAAGATGTCGTCACTAATAACTTTTTTCTTCTATCTATATATCTACCTTGACTCTTTTTTTTTGGACGTTTAGTACATCGCAGAAAATTATATTTGCTTCTACATAAAACCCGAATTAGCGCGTAGGAAACGGCCAAAGACCGAGCTTCAACCCGTCTACAGAAACTCAATTAATTGAGATAGATAATATTAAGAATAGCCTTTGTGTTCGTCTGTAGCTTTCATCGTCGCCCCTTTATGAAGGAAGGGACTCTCGTCGAGATCGGCGGCGGCCTCCTCTTCTCTTTCTGCATCGATATTAATTTAGGAGTCTCGTCGGATCTATAATTAAATATATTCTGTATTCATCATAACTCTTTATTTTCATTTAATTTAGGTTGCCGTGAAGGGCGAAGAGGTGACATGATATTAGAAAAGTATATAATTTTTTGTAGAGAATGACGTATAACTCTGCTCCTGTGTGAGAAATATAGGTGAAACTATAATTTTTCTTCCGTTGTTTGTACGAACTTGTCCCAGGTTTTCTTTGTCTCATTTTTGACCATTTATTCGACTGGTATTCTGGGTATTTTATATCTTTTATATTTTTCAACTGGTGCGAACATTTCGTCTGACCACAACCCCCTAATCGCGAATGTAAGGCTTCGACTGGCAAAGGTTAAAAAGCCATCTAATTTAAAATACATACACACTAGAGAATTAATGAGAGATAAAGAGTTTAGATCTTTAGACAGACAGCACATCAACAAAAACTTGAGAAATATACAAGGAAATTGCATAGAGAAAACCTGTGAGAAAATAAAAATAGCTATAGTCGAGGCTGACGAAGTAGTCGCAAGTAAAATAAAAAGAAATCACAAAAACGAGTGGATGACGGAAGAGATACTTGATCTAATTAGGGTAACACAGACAGTACAAAATACATCATAATCAACAGAAATACAAGGAAAGCCAACTGACGATAAGAGCAAAAATTAAAAACGCAAAGGAAAGCTGGATGAAAGAACGTTGTGAAGAATTGGAATTACTACACTAAAAGGGAGACAGCTTTGGACTACATAAAAAGGTCAAAGAAATTTCTAGTATATACAAGAAACAATATGAGACTCGCCTGAAGAATTATCAAGGAAACTACGTTCATACCCAGGAAGAACTATCTAAAATCTGGGCAAACTATGCTTCGTCCCTCTTTGCGAAAATAGACTGAATCTGCCAACTACTAACTTACATACGGAAAATTTATCCGGCCCTTCCATTATTTGCGCCGAGGTGGAGTACGGTATAAAAGTAGAAAAACTAGGCAAGGCCCCTGGACCGGATGGAATTACTAGAGAAGCCATAAAACTGTTGGAAGATGATAAAATCTACATTCTGGTGACAAATTTCAATGCCATATATAACACCCGCTACATTCCAACGGATTGGCTTTATTTTACCTTTATAATGATCTTTAATTCACAAAGAGCGACAAAATGCAAAGACCACTGACTAATAAGTTTACTGAGCCATTTGCTTAAGGTGTTTCTTCGCATCCTTCACACAAGAATGTTTAGAAAGCTAGAAGATCTAAGCGATGAGACACAATTTGGTTTCAAAAGCGGACTGGGTACACGTAAAGCAGCTTTCTGCTTAAATACGCTTGTACAAAACATAACATTCCTCGATTATGAAAAAGCGTTTGACACTGTAAAACATAACGTAATGATAAAAATGCTACACAATGCTAACATTGACGAGAAAGATATCAGAGTTATCCAGAATCTCTATTGGAATCAAAAAGTACGAGTGAGACTGGACAAATCAATCAACACAGAAGAATTTGAAAGTTTAAGAGGGGTGCGACAGGAGTTTATTTTGTCTCCTACGCTCTTAAATCTCTACCTGGAAAACATTTTTGCAGAGGCACTGGAAGGCTCTGACTATAATATAAAGGTAAACGGGTTTCCGATAAATGATATTCGTTACGCCGACGACACCGCAATAATAACAGATAACGAGCATGATATACAGTTGATGTTAAATAAAATAAACACCTCAGGAAAAATATATGGTTTGAAGATAAATGCTGGAAAAACTAAATGCATGACAATAAGAAAAACCTACTTTTAAGAATACAACTGCAAGTAGATAATGCTCCAATCGATCAAGTGACAACATTTAAATATTTGAGAATGATGATAAATGCCCAATGGGATCCTTAACAAAAAATAAGCAAGGAAGACAAGCTTTTATCAAATTTAAACCGCTACTATGTAACCGTAATCTTTCCTTTAATCTCCGCTACAGTTTGGTTAAATGCTATGTATGGTCCATATTATTATACGAATGTTATATGAATATTCTGTTGACTGTGCAAGACTAGATTTTATGGTTTTGAGGTCTTTCTTAACTTTAATTGTATGTAAACGATTTTGAGGTGTCCTAGAGGTTGACACTATGTGCGTAGCTATTTGGTCTGGTCTTACTAGGTTGGTTTGGCGAACGGGTGGGTTGCTACTTCCGAGTTTCCGCAGTAGGGACCAAGCTTGTCGACTTGACTTCTGGAAGTCTAGGTTTTCTACTATCTGTGTCCATTTTTCACGCCTGGCAGCATCAATGCTGTGGATTAGTTCGTCTGCAATCTCCGCAATCTCCTGCTTTCCATCTTCGCAATATTCTTCATACAGTTTTTCGCTCTGTTCTGTCCAACCAGGGATATATTCTTTGCGGTATCCTCTAGGGATTGTCGCTTTTGCTGAGGTGATTATTGCTCCTGTTAGTCTCCCGTAGTTCTGGCTCTTTGGTGGAATCCATCCTTGGTATTTGTCAAGGTTACTGGTGAAATCAGACCAGTTAGCTTTCTTGAAGTTCCATCTGGGGCGTGGTAGCATTCTTATAATCGGAATGCTGATACCGATCTTGATTAGGACGGGGCGATGTTGAATATGTGGAAAGTCAGGCATAACCCTTCGTGATGCTGCTAGCGGTTGGCCGTTGTTGTCAATGGTACCAAAAACAGAGATCAGGTTTATATTCTCTCCTCCAGGCCGCAGATCTGAAAGTGCCTCTATCTTTGGCGTCGAATAGAAGGTGGGAACCATGTTCCTTTGGCCATTCCACAAGGAATGTGCCATTTCTGTCTGTGTCTGAGTATTTCCACATCTCATGGTGGCTGTTGAAATCCCCTACGTATATGGCTGGATGTTCATAGGAATTAAGAACTTGGACAGGCCAGGTAATAGCAGGAGGTTTGTATATGTTAGCTATTATGACATTGTCTATTTTCACAGTTATCTCGTGGATGTTACCCTCGTGGATTACCTCGGTAGAAGTGGCGATTAATGCTGCATTTTCTATGTTTGAACGGACATATGTTGCCACTCCGTAAGTTCTGTCGTAGGTAGCGCCCAAAAGATCATAGCCGGGGATTTTTCCTCTTGAGCTTAGTTGACCTTCGTTTTCTGTGTGCGTTTCCTGAAGTGCTACTAGGTCAACTTCGTTGTCTTTTAAAAGTCTGTGCAGGATTTGACATTTTGCCCTGCTTATGCCTTATGCAAACTCGTATGCTTGGTCTGAGTTGTTTGGTCCAATAGTCCTGATAAGGTCCGTTTACAAGTGTCATTTCTGGAAAGATTTTCTGTGATATTTGAATTGCCAGGAGATTCAAGATTGTCTGGTTCAGACCATCTAGTTCAGAACACTACGTTTAGACTAGTGGGACCAGTAAGCCTTGCCTCCGCTCGCTGGGATAAGTATCCTCTAAAAATTTTAGACGCATTTAAGGATTAGAGACAAGCGTCTTTTACTATTGGTGACAGAAACGTTCCCTCTGATATTACAATATATAATATTTAAATTAAGTTTATAAATGATTCTAAGATAAAAATTTATTTCCCTCTCTCTCTCTTACTCTCCCCGTCTCTCCACACACAATAAATATATCAATATATACAGAAAACAAACCACCCGGTATTAATTATATTTGGAACGTATTTTGGACAATTATATAGGGTAGCAAAATAAAGAAACTATCGAAATTTCAACTTCCCCACTTTTTCTAGTCGGTACCTTTTCCGAAAAGGATTTTACTTGAGATTTTTACAATTTTTTAAAATGTTTAATCATTCAAGTGTACTTATCAAAGCCATTAATGAATAACTATTTAATTCGTTCGAAAAACGCGTTTGCCTTTGTCATTTCCGATCAATAACAAATGTACAGCAGCTCTAGAAAAATAACATCAACTTAGACTTGCAAATGACTATAAAAAATGGCGGGGGTGTCATAAAAATGCAAATTGTTGAATGCGGCACCTTCGGCAGCGCCTCGGTCCACTCGACCACTCTAATTGAAAACGGTTAATGAAGTGGAACTTGAATTTTTTCCGATAAATTATGTTATTTAGTGCTACTACGGCTATCGATCTCTTGTAAGCGGAACGACTGAAAATGGTAACGAAGTAATTTGATTTTAGTTATTGATGTTGTGAATGTGCAATTTGTTACTGAAGTTCTTTCTTCTACAAATAATTAATTTTTACTTAACTGTTATAAAGGTTTTTCAATTTTAAATCTTGTTTTCGAGTATATTGGCTCTATAATTTTCCTAAAGAAAAGAGAATTGACCCAGTAGACAATGGCAAAAATATACATTATAATATTGATACTTACCAACAGTACTGTACATGAGTGAGAATTGGGACATTTAAAATAAACGTAATAATAAAATAAATGTAATTAGGGTAACACATCTGCCAGTAATAACTGCAAAGGCAAAATGGGGAAAACAAGAAATAAAATAATAAGGCGAATTGTCACAGATGAATCGTTTATAAATAAAATAACAAACCTTGTTCATTCCATTCTTCTATCTGTTGTGACTAGGTTGTTTATATTTGCCTTAGTCAGGGTCCAGGTTAGGCATCCATATAGCGTGATAGATAGGATGCATTGGTTAAACACTTTGCCCCTTAAGTATTGAGGTATTTCGCACTTCCTAAATATTCAAATGAGTTTTTCAAATCCTGCCCATGCCAGTATTGCTCTTCTAACAATTTTCGCACTTTAATTTTCTTTGACATGTTTCATAATTGGGTCTAGATAGATATATTCTTAGACTTGCCTTATCTCATTGCTATTTATAGTTACACGTTTGGGATCGTCTGTATTTGTCATTGTTGTTGTTTTTCTTATATTTATTTTAAGGTCGATTTTTTGGGAGCTGTCTGTGAGTTCCTCCACCATAATTTGTATTTTCTCGAATGTGCTCGCTATAATCACGTTATCTATCGTCAGAGAATACGAAATGGTTTAATTTGTTGCCATTAACGTTGATGCCGTTTTATTATGTTGACCAATTTGTAGTTTTGAAGGCGTCTTTTCTAGCTGGAATAAACAGTTATGGCAATATTAAAAATGGTGCTTTGGCGATATTAGAAATGGTTCGGGTAGTGTCCCTTAATTGTAACTCTCCGTAAAGAATAGATGCATTTACCAAAAAGGATAAGGTATAGTGTAAATATTACAAAAGATCTTGCTTAGTTCAAACTATCACTCCAAAATTCCTAAATTTAACTTCTTCATCAATACAAATTTATCTTCAAATTGATCATAAAGTAAAATTTAAATAGAAAATTTTAGAAACATAGTTTTTCTTTCATTTTTACAACCAAAGATTAACCAGGGTTTAAAAAAAGGAAAAAACTAAATGTATAGTGATCAGAGCCACGTAGATGCAAACTAGAAATAGACGGCAAAATTGTAGAACAATTAATGAAATTCAATTACCTATGAGTAGAGATCACTAGTGACAGGGATATAAGAACAGAGACCACAAGGCAAGCAACAAAAGTGGCAAAAGTAAGTGGTTGCTGCCGAGAAACCACATAGAGAAACAAATATCTGACCATGGAAAGCAAAATGAAAGTATACAAGACAACAGTAAAACTGTTCTGCATTGCCATTCCCTTGTCGCCAAAAAAATGCCATCGGCTTTAAAGAAATTTCTCAATCAAGCCGTTCAAATTGTTAACTACGTTAAATCACGTCCACTTCAGTCGAGGCTTTTGAAGAAAGCGGGTGAAGAGGTAGGAAGTCAGCATCAATCACTTTTGCTACATACGAAAGTAAGATGTAAAAGAAGATAAGAAAGTAAGAAGATTATTTTAAATGCGCAACGTGCTTACAATATTCTTTGCTGAAAAAGCCATTTTTGTATCCGTTGATAAGCTTGTTGAAATATTGCATGATGAGCAATGGTTGATGATATTTATTTACTTAGATGATATATTCAATAAACTTAAAGTATTTTACCAGTATCTACAAGGAAGACCAGTAACCACATTTACAGTAAAAGACAAAGTATTGTCCCTTAATAACAAAATTTGCTTCTGGATAGAATCTGTGGAACAAAAAATTACCAATATTTTACTGTTTTAAATAACTTCCTGGAAGAGAATGAGTCAGGAGTAACCCCAGATGTGAAAAAATATATATAATTAAGCATTTAAGAATTAAGTTAACCTAACCTAAAGAAATTCTTGAAAGATTATTTTCTTGAAGAAGTTACGGGACATCGACTGGGTTCAGAATCCATTCACAAAACATACCAATCTATCGATGTTAACTATGCCAGAGTATAAGATTTTGGTCGACATTAAGTGTTCACCCCTTTTAAAACAAAAATCGAATCAGAAGACTCTATTCTAAATGACTTCTGGATTGCACTTAAAGATGAGAAACCCGCGATCGTTGAGAAAGCTATCATGGTTCTTCTTTCTTCTGTGACGACTTACCGATGCGAGATTGATTTTTCAGCTTACGCTTATACCAAAAACAAGTTTAGAAATAGGTTAAATTCAGCTCCAGATCTTAGTATTTAATTGTCATTCGAACGTTAACAAAATCACATTCAATAATGAACTCGAATTCCTTCAATAGCTACTAATTTGGCGCCACAGACTAGGCAACTTACAATATAATTTAATATATCGATTTACAATAGAATCGATTCCCTTGTCATTACAGGGAAAACGAATACTGGTCAGTGACCAGTGACCATGTTTATTTTAGAACAGAACTTCCTGGAGATAGGTTGAGTTAATTGCAACAGGCAGAACTTGAAGGAAAAAGGAAACAATTTTAAGTTGTTTTGTAATTTCTTGGGAAAAGCGAAGAGTTTTTTTTTGGTTGTTTATAAAAAATTTAGTTTATGTGCGGTTAAGAAGCTACCTTGTTTTATAAAGGATACAACTTCCAATTAGTTCTGGTAAGTCCATACGTCTTTCATTTAAATTTGCCAGTTTCAATCATCTAAATCTTCTCACCTATTAGACATATCCCACAATCATTCTTAATTTTTATATACATGTAATATGCCCGTATAGTACCTAACATTCAATATTTAAGCCAAGGTCACTTGATGGCAAATATATTCTAGTTTTTGTTACTAGAACAAAAACTATTTTAAGTACAAGAATGCAGAATAAAAAGGTTTTTTGCTCTCTTGTAGTCTGCCGGCTCCAACCTTAAGGATTGGAATTTCATTTTTATTTGGGAAGAAGATTTTTTCATTTGGCAAAATTTAAACTTGGATTTGGGAAGGATTACATTTTGATTTGGGGAAGAATTCTGATTTGATTTTCTGGTTGGTCTGCCAGTCCTTAAAGGCTGTTATAAGAAACGTAAGCTGACCCATCTTAGAGCCCATCCACCATCTGGACACTGAACAGCGGATTAGGGAACTCCCTTTCCAGCACTAGGGTTACTAAGGACAATTATATTTTTATCAAAACTATTAATAATTCAAATTTCAATTTTTTTATATTATATATTATATCCTTGGATACTTAGGCCTTCAGCCTAAGTGGGTTACAAAACAGTTTTGTGCACAATCCCTGGGTAGTACCATCAACTCTTTGAATCCTTTTACTTGCTTTAATTTTCTTATTCCCTATTTACTTTAAATTTATTTATTTATGAATATTTCATATACCACTTATAATAAGTTGTCAGGATATATTATCCAATTTGATGGTCATTTGTATGTACCTTCATATATCAGGTTGATGTAGTACTGTTCTAGTGTCTTAACTGACTATTGTCAAATTTTTTTAAACTGCTTTTTAATAACTGGTATAATTATTTTAGGTTTTTGTGATATTTTAAGTACTATTTACTCAATGTGAGTTATTCAAACACTATTAACATACTCTTTTTCCTCATTGTTAGAGGACTGTTCAGATCAATTTTTGTATATAATTATATTTTGGGTCATATTTTTAGGTAACTGTTTTTTCTTGTAAATGTATATTTTAGGGATATATTTTAATAATTGTTTAGTGTATATAAGTATAGTGTTGGGATAACACAGTAGGATTATAATATAGTGTATAAAGCATTTCAGATTTTTATTTGTTTCCTATCATCTTTTATTTTTCAGTTAGTATATAACTACATATATCCCAAATTGGAGTGATATTCAAAATTCACCCTGGCGCCCATCTCAAGATCGTCTTAGGATTGAACTAGCCTTGGGTTACTACAGGCAAGCAAACGTGCCAACCTCCTCTCTGAGCACTACTCTCATTCTCTTGAGCTAAGCCTATCCTATTGTAGTGCTTCAAGTAAATTTTATATTTTCTTTTGTATTGGTTACATTCCTTGTTATTTAATCTTTTTATTTAAATAATTATTAATTAATTTTCAATTTTATTTAACCATAAATCTTACATAATTTCTAATATTGGCTTCACCATCTCAGACTTTTCCCTTTCTCATTTGCACAATTAGTTTTTTCATTTTTCCCTTTAAATTTACAACAATTAGCTTTCTCTTTTTTCATTCGTAACAAGACATTAAGTCTAATTTTAATACTATTATAAGAAATGTGTGAAAATTTTTTATCATACAGTATGTTATCATACAAATATAAATTTTATACATTGAAATAGTTATAGTTATTTACTTACAATTGTATTTATCTTTGTATAATGAATATTTTGTATTCCTTGTAATATTATTTTTCATTTCTAATAAAACTTCTTTATAATCTTCTTCTTTAATAAGAACTTCCTTCTTTTACAGTCTTACATGAAAAATATTCAACTACAAGGTAATTTCTTTATATATCAAAATAGGGTTCCGCCAAAAAAAATATCATCAATTAGGGTTTCGCCAAAAAAATATCGTCAATTAGGGTTCCGAGACCAAAAAAAAAATTGGAAAAACCTGCTCTACATAGTAAAATTAAATAAATTTATTACTTTTTTTCTAATAATATTAATCTTTAACTGTAATCCTCCAAACACTATTTCAACTTATAAAAACCGCTTATTATTATTGTGGAATTTACTTAAATCGTTGATACGGTCATTCCAGAATAATCCCATCCAAATTACATATCGCATATATGCGTATCAACCATTCCCGTTAGACAATTGCACGCCAAACGTTGAAACTGTTATCCCTCGCTATGATTCCGTTGCACGAATCCAGTTTCGAGAGGTTTATCAGCTAACAGCAGTCCAGCTGTATGCTTCATTCATAAGGATACCCCTAGCGATTTCCCGGATATTTTCCACTTTGTCGATTCCCTTGTTTCTGCAATCTGTCCCAGTAAAAGTTCTTTTGTCATTATAAATTAATAGTCCGACAAAACGATTGTTCTTGACGAAGTGAGAATTTAGTTTTCTCATTTGCGCTAAAATTCTTCTTCGTTCATTGATTTAATTCTGCAATATTATTCGTTGTTTTATATTCATCGGTATTTTCTAAACAAAAAAGTATTCACGATCCGCTTAAAGAACAAAAACGATATAATATGTATAACTGTAAAGATCCACTTTATATTTCGATTGTTAAAAAATCATATTTTATTTATTCCCTTTCAACCCACAATAGACCCGAACCGTATAGCACTTTTCCTTAAGCAATTTGCATTTTTATTACTCGGTCTCCTCCCCAACTCCGTCGGATCATTTGCAAGTCTTAGTGACTCTTTTCCTGTGTGAAAACGCCGACATCAAACGCATTCGAAGCCGGAAAAAATTTGTCGAAATTTATTTAAAGAACGTATGTATCTACTTAACGGTAGAGATGGACTTGTGAACTGGATCCGATGATTCGGAAAATTATGTGATTTGAGTCTTTCAAATCTTTGTTGTGAATTTTATGTCAAGTGACACATATTTAATAAAATAAAAGAGTAATCATTCCTGAAATAGATCACTAGACATACTGTATTTTTAGCACTGTTCTTTTTCAAATTCAAAAGTTTCCAGTCCTGAATTGGTTTTCATTCAGTTTTTGCTTTTGTTGTAGATTATACTACTGCATCTTCTTCTTCCTTAAGTGCCGTCTCTTAATCGAAGGTTGGATATCATGATCACTCTTCTTCTTAGCGTGCCATATCAGAACTATCCGATGTTGGCGATCACCGTTGCGAAGTCTTCTCGATCTTCTGCAATATGGAATAATTGTCCTGCATTTGGTATCTGAGTCTATTGACGAATGTTTTTAACCAAGAAACTTGTTTTCTTCCTACATCTCTACAGCCCTCTATTTTGCCTTTAAGGATCAGTTGTAAAATTTTATATCGACTTCCCCTTACTATATGTCTCAGATAAGACATTTTTCGATGTTTAACAGTCTTTAGCAGTTCTCTATCTTTGTTGACGCTCCTTAGTACTTCTTCATTAGTTTTTCTTGCTGTCCAAGGTATCTCCAGCATTCGTCTATGAACCCACATTTCCAATGCTTCAATTTTGTTCATGATCGATACTTTTAGCGTCCACACTTCTGAACTATACAAAAGTACAGACCAAACATAACATTTAACCATTCTTTGACTTAGTTCTAAACTGAGATGTTAATTACAAAGAAATGACTTCATTTTCATAAAAGTAGTTTTAGTCATTGCTATTTTACGTTTTATTTCTATGTCTGGATCTAGTTGGTCCGTTATCACAGTTCCCAAATATGTCATTTAGTGAACTTTCTCAACTTGGACTTGGAACAAAAGTTTTAAAAATGTAAACCAAACGTTTAAAACTTTGTTCAAAGTAACAAAGTTTATTATCAAATAATTATCTATTTCAGTAACAAGAGTAGTAATAATACAAAATTAGCAATGAAATAAGTGAATTTAAACTATAAAATGTTCTCTAGTATCATACTTTATATATTTATTTTCAAATTTATTATCCAAACAACCAGAATTAGTATTAAAGAGGTACTTATTAACTTACTTTGTTACACAATTGATTCAGTCAAAAATTGAGAAAGATGCAGCAAGAGCTATTCAGCAGAATGTCGAAACACAGTGTAAATTAACTATTGTTAATACACACAGTGTACTATTAACCTCCGACCAATAAATAACCACAATGCATAGGGTCGACGTTATAGTAAAAAATGAATTTATTGCTTCACAATATAAAACAATAATACTGGTTATTTTTGTCTGTTATTTTAGACACGACACAATTCTGCTGTCAAATTCAAAATCAATTCAAAATAAACACAAAAACAGAGAGCTATTGACCATTTGAGGAAAAGCCCCGCCGAAATGATAAAGGCCCTCACACGCAAACTGACTAAGAGCGATACAGAGGATATGGCCCTACACACGCAAACGCACTAAGAGCAATATTATAATGCGAGCCTGATTATATCATATATACATGGCGTTGGTAGTTGCGTTGCCTAATATCAACTACCGTGTGGCGCAACTATCAACGCGTTTTCATGTTTTTATCTACAATCAGGCTCCCTGGATATGCGGGATGTCGGGCTAAGACATGAAGGCCAAAACAGTTAGTACATATAAAATATAAAATAAAATAATAATAATATAAGCATGGGTATAAGGCTCTTGTATCTAAGCGGAAGAGTAAGACATGGACGAGCATGGTACGAGCTTATGAATTTATATAACAAGGATCTCAAAAGTCATGGAACTATATAGATGTGCGTTTGTGTATAAATGCATGTACAATGTGATATAATATCACGTATATATGTAGATATATTCGCTAGCTTTTAATTCCACAACTGTTGAGTGTACAAGTGCGTTCTAATTCACGATTAATTTTTCAGAGTCTTTTAAGGTTATGTAGTAAAAACATGGAGAAAACGGGGTTTTTCGGTTTTTCAGAAAGTTGTGAGATAAAACTAATGCTTTGAATAACTGATTTTGATTGTAAAGGGGAAGATACATGTGAAAATGTAAATTACCATTCATTTAGACACTGACTTTAGAGGTTATATAGCGAAAGCTTAAAAACAACGCCGAAAAAACGGGGTTTTTCGTTTTTTTTAGCATGCTGTAGGAAAAAAATAATAGTTTTAATAGCTTGTTTCGATTGTAAAGGTAAGAATACATATAAAAATATGAATTATCATTAATTTAGATGTATGTTGTTAAGGTTATGAGTCATCCATCTCACTAAAAAACCTGATTTATGTTTATTTTATTAATATTTTTTTTTATTTAAAAAAAACTAATATTATTGTATCTTATGGCAGTATAAATAAATTTTTTGTTTTCTATGTAATACTTACTTTTTTTTGTTTTGTTCCTAGGCCCATACAATTTATTGTTAAGGGGTGGGGGTGCTTCAGAAAAATGCCAAAAAAGCAGTTTTTTCGAGTTTTAGGCATTTCTACGTTGAAAATGACAATAATACCTATGCCATTCGAAAGAACGGGAAAAAACCCATAAAGAAAACATTGTTTTAAAGTTGGCCAAAAATTTCCGACATAACCTAAAATATTACTGAAAATTTCAAATATTTTTCCTTGGCTCAATTTTCAAGCTAAAAATCTGAAAAAAATCAGGTAGTATTGTATTATTAAACTACGCTCTCATGAATTTTTTCAGATTTTTTGCAGCAATACAGCGTCTAAAAAAATTTTTTTTTCTTTAAATACGTTTTTTCCCATAGCGAACCCCCAGAGGCACCTAAGGACTTGAAAATTTAACTGAGTGAGTTTTTAATTATGTCCTTTTGAATAGCCAGGCCCAAAACTAAATCAAGCATGGTGCAATTTTGACCATCTTATCCCGCTATAGCCTTTATTATATTTACAGATAATCTTTTATCAATACCACATGCCACCATTTTTGAATATAATATATCCAAATCAACCACGTGATAATAATATGCACTCTTTAAATCTAGAAACAAACATAGCATAAATTCGTTTTTTGAGAAACAGTTGAATATCCGTAACTAAATATATGGAGCATCAATAGTACATCGACCTCTACGAAATCCATATTGTGAGTAGGAAAAAACTAAACTTTTATAAAGAAAACTAATAAAGAAATGGGTCTATAAGATGATGAAAGTTCTGGGTTCTTAAATTTGAGTAAAGGTCAGGTATGATAACATTTTTTAAAGTATTGCAATGTTCTTGTTTTAACCACCAACTATTAAGGATTTGTACGAGAACATCTTTGACATTTGACGACAATATATTTTATATGGTATGTTTTCTACACTATGTTTTATAACTGCTGATATAATATAATAAAACTAAGTAAATTTCCTTAGTCTCAATCACAAGCAGATTCTAAACCCTCCCTATACTACATATAACTTATTTTGGAAATCTTAATTAGTGTTTTGCTAGTACCTACTTGCTCGGATCAATTAATCTTGAGTTTACCTATACGCCCGACTCGTATAATTAACATAGCAGCATACATAGTTCCGGAAGATGTGTCATTAAGGCAGTTGGATGTATCACATTCCTAAAAGCGCCACGGGAATGGCGAATTAGATACAACCGTGTCTAATGCGTCGTTAAAGTTCAGTCAGTCTAGAGTTTAAAGCAATATAGCTAATTTAATATTAAATATAATACAAACAAATACCGTTGAGAATATATTCCAGGTCATGCATAAGCTAATGAGATAGCACAGTTGTCACATTTAATTAATATCATCATCATTTTACCTTAACTAATACCATCATGTGAAAAGTGGAAAGAATATTTCAAAATCATGCTAAATGACGAAAAGTGACAATGGCGAAGATGCTATCAGCAGTGAAAATTCAAAATTACTCGTCAACCCTATTTAAAATACATAGAGGTTAAGACAGGGAGATGCGCTGGCGTGTCAGCTTTTTAATGTGGCCTTAAAAAAAGTTGTACGAGACGCTAATTTACATAGCCAGGGGAACAATATTTAATAGATCAGTCCAAATTCTAGCATATGCAGATGACGTGGACATTATAACAAGAACCAGGTCGAGAACTGCGGAAATCCTAACCGAGCTAGTAGCCGCAGCAGAACGAATGATGTTACATATAAATCAAAATAAAACAAAATTCATGGCGACTAATACAAACACAAGAGCTAGAAATGTTGACGCAGATTTAATCATCAATGACCAAAACTTTTAAGCAGTCAAAGAGTTCATATATCTAGGGACATCGGTTAACCCCAATAATAACACATTTGAGGACATAAAAAGGCGAATAATAAATGCAAAGAGGTGTTATCATTGTATATCAAAGTACTTAGCTAACAAACGTCTGTCTCAAAAAACTCGTATAAGGCTGTATAGAACACTGATGAATCCGCTCTATCGATTTTTGAAAAAAAAAAAGTGTTACGTAAGATATTCGGAGCGGTCTGTGAGAACAGAATATGGAGGAGTAGATATAACTTTGAACTGCAGAATATCTATAGGCATACGTCTAGTGGTAAAGATTTTACCACTATAATTAAGCGAAACCGCCTGCAGTGGACAGGACATGTAGCCCGGGCCTCTGAATCGAACATAATAAAAAGATTCTAACAGCACAACCCGTGGAAATAAGAAAACGGGGTAGACCAAAGCTGAGGTGGATGGACGGGGTAACACAAGATCCGGGGAAAATCGGACTCGGCAACTGAAAAATGCAAGCAAGGGACAGAAGAGAATGGCGTAGAAAGCTTGAGAAGGTCGAGTCCCTCCAAGGGCACGTAGAACCAAGTTGATGATAATGATGCTTAATAACGGAGTGACTTTTGAAGAAAATTATAAGGTTCCTTAAGCTTAAATAGTACTAGAAGAACTACCAAAGCCCAGAAGAAAAGAAATTAAAGAAATAATAAAATATATGAATAACCAAAAAGTCCATGAGGATAGCAGCATTGTGGCAGATAACTTGAAATATGAAGGAGAGGCTTTAATAATAAAACTTAGTGACCTAATACTATAAATATAGGATACAGAAGAAATGCCTTAAAAATGAAACAAGTCCATTATAATTACTATACACAAAAAGGGAGATAAAACTGAATTCGCAAACTATAGAAGAATATCCTTGCTAGAAGTAATATATAAAGTGCTTGAGGGAGTAAAGTGCCATACTAAATAAAAACCGATTAAAAATATATGTAGAGAAGAATCTAGTAGAAAACCAGGGAAATTTCGCAAGAAAAGATCGACAACCGATCAAATTTTTATTCTAAAACAAATCAATTGTTATGAAAACAATATTTCAGCACAAGTACTTTTCATTAATTACAAAGCCGCCTAAAATACAATAGACAGAAACAAATTAATAGAAACGCTAAAAGAATTCCAAGTGCAAGAACAAATATTAAGATTGAAAAAAATGACAATTAGACAAACCATTTGTGCTGTGAAATAATACGGTAAAGTCTCAGAAGAATTCGAAGTGAAAAATGGTGTTTGCCAAGGAGACATGTTGTCTACCTTGCTATTCAATATGAATGTAGTAAAAATTGTATGAGTTAGTAGAATAAATAGATCTCAATAGCATACGCTGATAATGGGGTTCTCATTGCAAGAAACGGAAAAGAACTTGCAAGTATAGCAAAAAGAATGTTTCGGGAAAGCTCTAAAATGGAACTGAAAATTAATATTAATAAATCCAAGTATATGGAAATTTCGAGCAAAAAAGAAATGAATACCAGGGGCACCTTTAAATTGAAAATGGATAATGGATCAGTTGTAGAATTCGAGAAGGTAAAATAAGATATGTACTTAGATACTATTATTGATCAGACATGTAAGAAAGAAACAAAAATCAACCTGAGACTGACCAAGAGCAACAGATGTGTTGGAGCCATGAATAAAATAATTAAGGTCAAAACTATATCTCGTAATACAAAAATAAGAGTATACAAAACTATAATTAGACCCACAATGTTATACGCTGACGAAACATGGACTATGAACAAAACTATACAGAACAGATTGGAAGCAAGGAAAAAAAAGATACTTCATAAAAGTTTTGGTAAAAAAGTAGTAGAAAATAACAAACTAAGAAACCTTGGACTGTGGATGAAGTTCTTTAAAGGCTCTGTACATATTTTTTACATTTAACTCTGATGCCAGATAAATTTTATTTTTGTCCTGTCTCCGTGTTTAATGACATTGGCGGTCTTTGAATAAAGAAATGTGAAGTATTATGTTTTCTATATCAACAGCGTATGTCTTCTTAGGCCTATTTGTATGCTTGCCCCGGGCAACTTGTGGAGAACATCCATTCATTGCTAAGCTATTTGTAATTAGACGTATCTACATTTCAGTAATAACGAAAATACTACAAAGAATTTTGTTACAAATACTTACGTCTGTTCCCTGTAGTCTAATTTTATACATAAAAGAAGCTACATGTAATAGACCTTTTCCACCACATGTAACTCGATATCTTATGTCGTGCTTTTTTGGTATTATCATTTCCACTGTCACTAGTAGTAGTGGTAGATAAAGCAGCTTGTGGAATACGACTGCGTCGTATCTGGACTAATAAATATGAATCCTGCTTATCTTTGATCAAAACGTTGTTCCTGTGTTGTTACATAGAAGAAAACTTATCTACAGTCATTTCCTGTTGTTGAGATTAAAACATTCTTATCACCTTTGTACGTTTTGTGAGCAACTCCATGTAGTTTAGCTTGCTTTATGGTTTCCCTTCGATAAACTTTTTTTTTTCGTTTTTGTGGTTGATCTGTAGTTCGAATTTCATAAATTAATGCTTTATTATTTGTAATATTTAAGGTATTGTTTTAAGCAGTTTCCGTCATGCTGAACTATTTTTCTAATACAAAAGATACAAACATCACCTGGTATTAACAAAAAACGAACCCAACTGATAAATTTATATACCTATCAGTCACGCTTAGAGATGAGCGTTGACTAAGATGGGACAAGTGTTGGTTTTAAAACAAACCGCATGGACATTTGTTGTTTTTTCTAAAATTATCCGAATTTTCTATGTAGTTTACTCCGGACATCCGGAAATTACTTGGAAATTAATTCCTTTCAGATCTCCACATTGGGGCGGATTCTGAGAGGATGTAAAGAGTGCTAAATCTCTCATTTGACTCGGCTAAATTGCTCGTCAATACTTGCCTTACTTTTGAAGAACTTTCTACTTTATTAGTGCAAATTGAAGCCATCTTCTTCTTCAAGTGCCGTCTTCGTTCCGAAGTTTGGCTATCATCAAAGCTATGCGTATTTTTGATGCTGCAGATCTAAACAGTTGGTAATTGGTGCAATTGTACCATTTTTTCAAGTTTTTCAACCATGAATGCCTTCTTCTTCCTATAGATCTCTTTCCCACTATCTTTCCCTGTATAATCAATTGCAGCAACTGGTATTTATCTCCCCTCATAACATGTCCCAAATATTGTAGTTTGCGCTTTTTAACAGTAAGTATCAGCTCTTTCTCTTTCCTCACTCTCCGCAAAACCTCCACATTTGTTACTTTCTCTGTCCAGGGTATTTTGAATATTCTACGATACATCCACAACTCAAATGCTTCTATCTTTTTGGTATCGATCTTTTTCAATGTCGTATAATAAGGCCATATAATATACATATGGAAAGGGGATACAAGGGATACAATAGCCATCCCTTGTATCCCCTTTCCAACGTTCATAATGATCTGTTACCTCTTACTTCTGGTCATGTTCAGATTGGAGCTCCCCTTACTTCTTACCCAGAAAGGGATCTTTCTAGAACCCCTACTAATCGACTTTCTTATTGGAAATTGTGTTCCAAACTTCAACAGGAGTTTTGTAGAAAATGGTCAATGGATTATACCGTCTGCAACATAGACCCAAATACCAACTACCCCAACAAAACTTGGCGATCAGTCGGCTAGTTCCCGTACAATCTGAAGATCGCCCTACTATAAATTGGCTACTAGGTAGAATATTGGAATTATTGACTGGAAAGGTTGGAAAAGTTTGTGCTGCACGTGTGTAAATAGCAGAAGGTGAATATGTTCGCCCCATATGAAAATTACCACCTCTTCAAATTTCTGATTAAACTTTTTCTTAACGGTCATTTCGATCAATTGCTATTTGTGCATATTCTAAATTTTCTCTCGCCCCCAGTATGTAGAAAATTGTGTTTTCTACAATAGTGTGTGTGTAATAAAATAAACAATAATAATTCAATATATTTCATTAATTAAAGACTATGCGATCAACACGACATTCCTTCTTCGTGCTATTTCGTATTAGCTGCGCCTGTCAGCATTTCAAATTCAAAATATTCAAACCCAACTTTTCTTAACACCACTTCGTTTTTGTCTTCTTAAATAGAAGCACGCATCAGACTAAGAAATAGAAGCAGTTTTCAAATAACTTATTTTATTAAATAGTTAATTAACTATATTAAATTCAGTGTCTGTGTATCGAAAATGTAAGCATCTGAACTTATTCTTTTATACAGAGAATCTACAGTTTTGTGCCAACATTTCATGAAAGCCTATCCGACAAATTACAGGGTTGGCGGATATACAAAAAACAATAAACTTTCTTGTTCTATAAATCGCATATATTTAGCTTTAAGAACAATTGATATAAACACTTGTGCGTTTTAAGAACATTTTATATGAACATTTATCTTTTATTATTATACAAAGGTGATTTGTTTTTATTTTTTTTATCTACCAAATGTAGGAAGTTAAGACTATAATTTTTCAAATATTTACTTTGAAATCATCAAATTAGCTACCTCACCAATTCCCCTACAGAAACAAATACATATAGAATCAAGCCCATTTTTACATTTTTCTAAGCCACTGCCATTTTTATAAATACCATTCATTTTTGTATTTTTACCTATAATTTTTTTAAGGCGAGACATTTTAAGGAAATTCCTTGCCAGAAGCATTTACAAGGTTAAAAAAGGTAAATTTATGTAAATTATTTTCTTCTTTCTATTTGTTCTTCTGATAAAAAAATTTAATTACATTATTTACATTTTTTATAGTCCTGCGATATAAACGTTTAGATTTTTTAGCAAGTCAAATTTCTCAAGTTGAAATTGAGTTGAGTATTGTACTTATTTCGTTTTTTGTTTCTCTATATCCCTTTTATCTCGGCCTGAATACATAACAAAGTAGAATCCTTACTGAATAAATAAAACTTTTCGGTTTTTATGACAAATACAATATTTGTCAGGTAAAAACTTCAAGGGAATAAAAATATTTTATCTTTTAATAATTATCTCGTTCGGTATGAATTCCAAATTATTAAATAAATCTTTGTGACTTTTTGGTTTCGAGATCAAAAGCGGTTTAATAATCGACTATATCAAAGTAGTAAAAAATTTTTTATATAAAAATGGTCTCTTCATTTTCTTTCTATTTATATTGGGAATATTGTTTGTTATGCTGCAATGCTTTCTCTTATTCTGTAAAATACTATCATATCCCTTTACATGCCGTTGTGACTTATTTCTTCTCTATTCAATTCTTCAATTTTCTTTTCTATCTTTCACCAGTAAAATCAAGCTAATGATTATCAGCTGGAACAAATATGTATATGAACCAAATAAGAATTGAATGTGTCTCACAGTACACACAGTACTTTATTTCTGTCACCACAAATTCTATAATCAAAAGAGAATTTAAAATAATATTGACAATTTATTAAATATTTAAATATTGGTGTATTCCGAAATGAATTTTATTTCGGATAAATAACTGCAACATAAGTTGACGTGAAAAGACGGGTACATTTTATTATATAAATAGATCTCTATCCTTCAAATCTGTCAGGACAATATTTATCTGGAGGTAAAAAGACCGGCCCTTTCACGGAAAAAGTTTATTATTTTAAAAATTTAATTTTTAATTATTTTGAAAATTTTGCTGATCCTAAAAAAATGGCTGCGAATTTGGTAATCGGTAAAAAATATAATACAAAATTCGAGATTTCCCAACAAATAAATTGCCTAACTAGAATTACGCTGGTTTTATACGTAGGTCGATTTCATAACATGACTTTAAGCAAAAAGTTCAGGGACTCTCCAAAAGTAACTTATTTGTTATGAAAGGTGTACAACAGATTAAAATATTATTTAAAAAAAATCTGTCGGAATATGATGCTTGGGTAGGACTGAAGTAGTATCCGAATGAATACTACAGATATAGAATGTTCGTAAATGCAGCTATAGGTTCGTCAGTTTGTCTGTCCTATGTAGGTACGTGGGCAACTACATAGAACAAGGTATCTCGTAGGCACCATGGTTTTTATTGGGGCCTTGGTTTTTTACCAATCTGACAAGATTGGACAACTTGGAGTGAGTAGTGAAGATGATTTTGATGTTTAGAGTTGTTCTTGTCAGTGACACCTTTGATAACAGTTAGAAAGATTTTGGTTTGATCAGGCTTCAATGTTTCTTTTTTTGGATGGAATAGAGTTTAGATGTATTTGAATGCTCCTATGAATTTGGGTTTTGTGGTAGCCGTTTTGTAAGAGTGTTTGTCTTATTGTATTAATTTCGTATGGAATGTGATTGTTGTCGCTAAGTCTTATTAAACGAGAAACAATAGTGTTGATAACTGAACTAAATTGGGCGGGTTGACGATGAGTTGAACAGACGAAAATTTTCCCGCATATGCAACAAATTTTCTCGAGTCAACACATAGTTTCAAAATTATTAGGATTACTTAAAATTCTTAAATCTAAACTTTGATTTATATTTATCTCTAAATGTACCGACATGTTTACTATTCACAATATTTGTATATATCGTGAATATTGAAAATTCCTCTGATCCTTTCAGAGTCTACATGCCTCAGGACATAACTATTTACACCGTTTTCATTATTCACGATGTATGGACTCTCAAACACTGGCACCAGATTAGCACAAATGTTGTTGGTAAGATTGGATACTCTCAAAGCTTTCACCATCACATTTTCACCAACTTGAAACGTAACGGGTCTTCTCTTCCTGTTGCGGTCTTGCCTTTGAATGTACTTCTCATTACTTTTTTGAAGTCTTTTCTATACCAGTTCCAAAACTTGTTGATATTCTCTGGGCTCTGTGTCTTTCCACGGCCTTACTGGCATTATTCCCTTCATAATGTATTCCGGAGTTTCTTTTGTCACCATACTTGAAATCCTATTTAAATAATTTTCTATGTCCGCTAATTTTCTGTCCCATGTTTTATGTTGTCCATCTGTAGCAATGCGAAGAAACTTCGTCACCTCCTGAATAAATCTTTCCGAAGTATTGCTCTGAGGATCTTGAATGCTGACAAAATTTGTCTCTATTTCTCTTTCCCTAAGCTGTCCTTTGAACGAGTCGTTTTCAAAATACGTTACATTGTCCAAATAAAATCCTTCTTGGCGTTGATACATCAGCTATGAACATGAATAGGACATGTTTATTTCGTTGAGTTGCTATGATTAAATTACTCAACATATCGATTGCTGCAATGTCCAATTTAATTCTAGATACGATGTTCTTTGCGATATTTTCATTTTTATAATTTTTACTTTTATACCTTTGACATGTACTGCACTTTTGCATTATTTTCTTAGCTCTGCCGTAATGTTGTCGACAGATATAATTTTCTCGGAAAACTAATCACACTTTCCGGGCTCCTATATGTCCGTTGTTAACATGCAGATTTTCCATAATTCTCTCGGCCAGTATTGGTGTCACCAAATATAATTCTCTTCCTTCGATTCTTTTGAAAAAAATATCGTCTTATTTCTCTCTGCTCTTCTCTTTTCCTTTTCTTCCAAACCTTCTTGATCCATTCTTATTTCATTCAGCGAGAAAAGCCCGTCTTCTTGTGACAATCGGTGTAAACCTACATGCAACGCAATCGTATTCTTTTTTCCTGTGTCTTCATCCCGGCTTAAAGCATCGGCTACAATGTACTCCTTTCCTTTGATGTACTTCTATTATTCTATTATTTACAAATCGATATTTCATGATGTGAACTAAAGCCGCATGATCAGTTTCTATTATAAATTTCGCTTCCAAAAGATAGAATCGTAACTTCTCAACGCAAAAAGTACACTCGCGAATTCGAGTTCAGTAACGCAGTTCCTTTCATGCGTTTTCGTTACTCTAGATACAAAACAGATCGGTACTTCCTGGTCACATTGTATTTGTGATAATACCCCTGCAAATTTTTGGATGGAAGCATCGGTTCTAAGAATAAATGGTTGATGGTAACTAGGATGATACACCTTGATACTTTTCAAGAACTCTTCTTTTAATTTAAAAAAAGCTTTTTCTTGTTCTTCTTTTCAGCTCCATTTAATTCTTTTTTTAAATAATTTAATTAAAGGTATTTCTTTCTCGCTTATGTCTGGGATTAACTTTTTGAAATAATTTACCATTCCGAGGAAACCTCCCAATGTTTTCTTCAAATTTTCGGTCTCGGATAATCGTTTATTAATTTTACTCGATCTTCCGCTAGGAGAATTCCACTCGTGTCCAGTTTAAAACCCAAACACACTACTTCCTTTTAGAAAAATTGGCATTTTTCTATGTTCAGTTTCAAACCGGCCTTATCCAATTCTTCCAACACGATTTCAATATGTTTTAAATGACTCTGAGTATCCGGAGAAAAAATTAATAAATCATCGATATAGTGGACGATAAAATCTTCATATCGATTGAGAATGGTGTGTACAGCTCTCACCAGTACTGCACATGCACTTTGCAAGCCAAAAGGAACTATCTTGAATCGATATACTATCCCATCAATTGAAAAAGCGGTATAATTTCAGCATTTTTTTGCTAACGGAATTAACCTTTTGGAAAAAATGTGGGACTTAGTTATTCTTCCAAAAATAGCCTCAATGTTTAACGGTGATTCATATTGGGATACTATATAGGCCAATAAAGTTTGGTTTTTACTCATCACAAGTGTATAGACGGGTTTGACAGTTGAAATAAGTAGTATGAGATATTACAAAAAGACTCTCATCTAGGGATTCATGAATTTTTTAGTGGAAATATTTTTAAATAAACAATTAAAACGTCAATATCATTATTTTGCTCATAACTTATAAACTTGTCTATTTAGAGATTTGACGTCTACAGACAAGTTATTGAGAAAAAAGAAATACACAAAATGAGATATACTAAATTAAAATCGGTTAATAAATAAAAAAGTTATTGCATAATAACCAAGCAAAACGGCTGTTTTTGATTATTGTTAATAACTCTTTTAGTAATCAATAAAATTTATTTAAATGTATCTGCACTTAAAGATCTCATCGTGTTCGAAGTGTGTGCGAAAGATAGGCTAGATCCGTCAAATAGTTTTTGCACAATTTAATTTGTTTATAAGATTTTTTGAAAAATGCACAAATTTCTAAGGCCGGTCCAGATAATTTGACTGAATGGATCTTAATAATCCGGGGCTTATTTTCTTTGTTGAGACATATATTAATATCCTATGGAAAAAAAAGTTAAAAAAAATTACCTTTAAGTATACAAAATGATTTAACAATAAATAGCACTTTTTAAGCTTATAAACATTTACAGTAACTCTGTACTATTTAGTTTAAATTAAATGGCAATAAAATATTCGGAAGGCTGGTTAAAAAACACAACTTTAAAAAAAAAAGAAAAAGGTCCTGCGACCATTAGGAGCCGAGTTAGTACTTTTTTTTTTAAAAAAATCACTGTTACGTCAATTAACAACATTAAGGGCTGAAATTAACCAATCTTTTAGAAGAAAAGTCAAAGTTTTTAACAAAATATTTAGCAAACAAAATAATTGATTAAACAGGAGTGTTGTAAACCAAGAGTACTTTACGTTCCGACTCAAATGGAAGGAGTGGGGATTGCCGATTGCACTCAAGCCACGCTCAAGCAGATGCTGTTAGGCTGCGACTATACAACCGGTTTGTTGTATTGAAGTATTTAGTGTTTTGTTTTATTTAATAATTGTTACAAATAATTAATGTTACGTAAAATTCATCTGAATATTAAAAAAAAACTACCTGTTGTGATATATATTAATATAAACACATGGTTGTACCACGTTGTCTGAATAATATACGGTTAACTTTGAATATAATATTATTTTACTATTATTATAAGTTTACGTGAAAATGAAACTATGATATTATTTATATGGAAAAATTATTAAATATTTCTATTTTTATTTTAAAACATGATATTTATTGTACTAAGAAAGATTTTAAACATTTATTTCAAAAATGTGAGTACACTGCTTTAAATTGTATACGAATGTATACAATATAATGTATAACTTTGAAAGTTAACCAATGAAATTTAAACGGATATTTAGATTTACAATTTTTTAGAAAAGATAACAAATGAATATATTAAAATATTTTCACGTTAAAATTATAAGATCGCATTTCAAATTTTATACGAATATTAATAAATTCTTATTATTGCAGTACTTATAGAAATAGGATTATTGCAGTATAGAAACATTTAATTGTTTTTTTTTGGATTGGATTAGAGATACAAACTATTAAATTGGTAAGTAAGGGGCCTTTCTATGATAATAAATATTATAATTAAACGTACTCCCTTTAAGATTTTATAAAAATAAAATTGAAAAATATTCAGCGTAGAAATTTTATAAATTAAAGTCACGTAAAAAAAGTTTGATATTTCACTTATTATTGAAGATGAAAGTGAAGATGAATGTTTACATAGTAGTAGCAGTGACGATATAGAAATTAAGCGTAGAAAATTACAGTAAATTAAATTATTTTAAAAAATCACTACACAAAATTTCAACTTCTGTAATAACAAAAAATTAATTTATTATTTCATTAATAAATTTTTAGTAAACATTATTCAAAATGTTCATTTACTTATAACATTTATTTAATATAATCATATTTGAAATAAATAAATAGAAAAATAACAATAAAAAGACGACTTAAGAAAAAGTTTGTACATTCCGTAGTCATTAGCTGCTTTGTTTTGAATAATTTTGCAATGAAAGTATGTTAAATGTTATTATTTTAACGTTGTACCCCAATTTAAAAAAAAAAAGAACAAATTTGGTCCACTAGAACCCGAGATATGTCATTTTTTTCCAAGCACTCTATTTTGAAACCGTGCGCTTGACTTTTTCAGAGAGCGCGGCTTGTGTGCAATCGGCAATCCCCACTCCTTCCATTTGAGTCGGAACGTAAAGTACTCTTGGTTTACAACACTCCTGTTTAATCAATTTTCAATTATTTTGTTTGCTAAATATTTTGTTAAAAACTTTGACTTTTCTTCTAAAAGATTGGTTAATTTCAGCCCTTAATGTTGTTAATTGACGTAACAGTGATTTAAAAAAAAAAAAGTACAAACTCGGCTCCTAATGGTCGCAGGACCTTTTTCTTTTTTTTTAAAGTTGTGTTTTTTAACCAGCCTTCCGAATATTTTATTGCCATTTAATTTAAACTAAATAGTACAGAGTTATTGTAAATGTTTATAAGCTTAAAAAGTGCTATTTATTGTTAAATCATTTTGTATACTTAAACGTAATTTTTTTTAACTTTTTTTTCCATAGGATATTAATATATGTCTCAACAAAGAAAATAAGCCCCGGATTATTAAGATCCATTCAGTCAAATTATCTGGACCGGCCTTAGAAATTTGTGCATTTTTCAAAAAATCTTATAAACAAATTAAATTGTGCAAAAACTATTTGACGGATCTAGCCTATCTTTCGCACACACTTCGAACACGATGAGATCTTTAAGTGCAGATACATTTAGTATATCTCATTTTGTGTATTTTTTCTTTCTCAACAACTCGTCTGTGGACGTCAAATCTCTAAATAGACAAGTTTATAAGTTATGAGCAAAATAATGATATTGACGTCTTAATTGTTTATTTAAAAATAGTTCCACTAAAAAATTCATGAATCCCTAGATGAGTGTCTTTTTGTAATATCTCATACTATCCATTTCAACTGTCAAACCCGTCTATACACTTGTGACGAAAAAACGCTTATTTTCTACTAATTTGACTCGTCTAATATGGTGGTTAATTTTTCTCACATCTAAACATAGCCTCAATTCTCTGCTGCTTTTCTTTACTATTACTATTGGATTGATATAGGGTGAATCACATCTTTCTATAATCTGATCTTCCAACATTTTCTCATATTCTCTTTTCACGTCTTGCCGATATCTATATGGAATAGGGTATGACTTTGACCTAAAATTTTCATAGTTTTATTTACTACACTCAAAAACTTTCTAAACTAAGTTATTTTCCATGTAATATCAATCAAAATAAAAGATTATAGATATCATAAAAAACATTACATAAATATTATAGCTATTCGTACACGCCCCTAGCAGACATTACTCCGTTTCTTGACGAACCGCCTCTGGCGAATTTGCCTCTTGGATGAATTGACTCGGAGGTCGAATTCTTTCAGCAGATTTCGTTCCAGACTGCTTAAGCATGTTGACATTATTTTTTGCTGGAGGCGGTAGATTAGGTACAAACAACGATCCCGACGTTTGTAGACTGGGGTAGCCTATCCCATCCGAGACGTAGCAATGCCAACCATATTATTATTTAAGTCAACTTTGTTTGTGTACGCCTTCCTTCTTTTTGCGAGTAAAAGCGAATATAGTTACGTGGGAATATACTAGGAAAATGTAGTTAATTTCGTTTTCTTTTATACAAATAGAAGGACAGGAAGGACGGAAAAATGGGTCCTTGGAGTCGTTTTTGCCTTTACGAAATATTCTGTTTCAAATTGTTGGATTTAAATGGACGTTAGTTCAAATACATTGAAAAAATTTAAATTCAATGTGGTTTTTTTCTATAAAAATATACGAGCCGCTCAGAGCAATACTTTTCAAAAGATCTTAACATTAGTTTTTTAGTTTTTGTTCATAATTTTTATTTGGAATAGACAACTAACCAAACTTTCATCTTTTTCTTAAAGTGCTTTTTCTTACCGAATGTCGGCAAGAATTTTAACTGTTAAATTGATTAAGACGAGAAATATACTTCGCATCAATACTTGGAACGTATTGATGTAAACTCTCTAAACACAATATAGTAGAAAAAGCAGGAAATTACAAAAGAGCTTGTAGAAAAAAATATAGACATATGTACACTACAACAGACGACGAAAAAAGAAGGAGGTCAAATTATGCTAGATGACTATCTGATGATTTACAGAAGAACCAACCAGATGTAAAATAGAAATTGATGGCATCAGTATTGGACAAGTAATGGAAATGAAATACCTGGGGATTACACTGTCTAGCTATGGAGACCTGGACAAAGAAGTGAGAGATCAAGTACAAAGAGCAAATAGACTGGCAGGATGCCTTATCATACTAAATGGCGACACAAACACATCAACACTGAAATAAAATCAAGAATTCATGAAGCTAGTGTAAGACCAGTAATGACATATGGCTCAGAAAAAAGACCAGACACAACCACAACGCAAAGGCAACTGGAAACGGCAGAGATGAGAAGTGGAGACATTAGAAGAAAATGTAACATACAATAAAGTATCGGACGACCGCGCAAAAGATGGAATGACAACCTTCCATAGAAATATTAATCCGCCAATGAAAAAGCAAAATTACTTATAAAGAGGAAGAAGAAGAAGAAGAAGAAATTGATCAAAATAATTTCAGAGTAAAATGAGTTTCACGAATAGGCAAAGAGAATAATGAATAAGTTAGAAAAGTCCTGAATATTTTATCAGTGATACAGTTAGATAGACAAGATATAACTTGGCTGGTTAGAGCACTTGCACAAAGTGAGCAGCAAAACATCTGATAAGGGAATATAGGAAGTAAGGCCGGTAAAAAATAGAAAAAGACGACGTAACGAGACTAAAGAGAAATGGAATAATACAATTGTGAAGGTAATGGTTGGAAATGATATGGAAAAGTCGGTGGAGTCCGTTCCAAAATTCGTGTCTCTGCATGTCACACGTCTTAAACCGCAAACAACCCCTGATGATTTACATAAAATGTTATCTGTATCATTTCTTGAAGTCCAATGTATGGTACACAAATTAAAAATGCCTGAAGCATATAGTTCCATGAAGGTCACCATTAATCAAGAAAACCTAAAGAGAGCTTGGAACAAAAATGTTTGGCCAAAGGGTGCAGTAGTATCTAAGTTTTTTGTGAAGGGGAGGATGTCAATGTAACTGGATCCTCTTTAAATAGTATTGTTAAATTTAAAAATTGTTTAAATGTCATTCACTATAATGCTCAATCTTTACGTAACTCTTTTCTAGATTTTGAAGTTCTGCTTAATGATATTTCAGCTGATTGTTTGTGTCTTAATGAGCACTGGCTTTTACCTGATGAGCTACATACTGTCAATATTAAAGGCTTCGTATGGTTTCTGGATTTTGCAGGACGGTCAAGTCTCATGGAGATGTAGGTATATATATTAGGAATAACATAAGTTTTAATCATTTGAATATTGAAAATCTCTCTTCTGAACAGCATTGTGAGATTACAGGTATTTTATTAAATAAATCTAATGTGCAGCTTATTACTGTATATCGTACTCCAGATGGTGATTTAGTGAAATTCTTTATCATTATGGCTAAAGATCTTAAAAAAATTAATGTTCATAAACCTGTTATTATTACGGGTGACTTTAATGTCCATTTTAATGAAACAGATATCAGAGCTTTAATCTGTAATTTTTTTAGATCTTACAATATTACAAAAAAAGTTAAATTTAATACTCGAGGTAATAGATGTCTTGATAATGTTTTCGCAAATATTGATGGTACCACAAAACCTGTGGATCTCACTCATACATCTGACCACAGAGGTATTTCCTTTCAGATAGCTTACTCATCCACAAATTGTGCAACCTGAGTTTGTTATAGACCTATCACAGATGAAGGACTCTTTAATATGAACCAGATTTTGCTAAATTGCAACTTTAATTTTGTATACAATGATAATTTGGATATTTATTTAAAATTTAAAATGCTAATTGATGTGTTATTAAATTCCATAAATATCTTTTTTCCAGAAAAATCTAAATTGCTAAATAAAAATAATCCAGGTAAAAAAGTAAACTGGTTCAATGACACTTTGAGAAAAATGCGTGAGAGACTTCAATTTATTATAGCAATAAATAGAAACGATCCCATTGCTGCACCTAGAAGTACCATTATCAAACTTAGAAAAGAGTACAGGGAAGCCATCAAGCTTGCAAAAATTAATGCAAATGATAGGTTTATAAAAAATTCTGGCAACGCTCAACAAGCTATGTGGAAACTTATTAGTGGTAACAAACATAAAAATGTTTTCTTCACTGATAATTCTAAACTCAATGCAGATAGTTTTAATAGGCACTTCTGCTTAAGTGCTTAGAGAGTAATAAATGAGCTTTAGGTTCCTCAGCCAACTCTTAATAACTGTTTAAAGTATATACCACAAAAAAATATTTCATGTTTTAGTTTTCAGCCAGTGAACTTTAGTGAAGTTGACTTAGCCATTACAGAAATAAAAAATAGCAACAGCAAAGATCCTGATGGGTTTAACACAAAAATTATTAAAACAATTAAAGATAAATTGTTCAACCTCTAACAACTTTAATAAATCAATCAATATTTTGTAATACTTATCCTAAAGTTTTCAAAACAGCAAAGGTAGTACCTCTGTTTAAGAATAAAGGCTCTATTGATAATTATAACAATTATCGACCCATTTCTTTGTTGCCCATCTTATCAAAAGTTTATAAACGAATTTTAAAAAATCAAATTAATCTACATTTTCAATTTAATAAACTGTTTGCCATAAACCAGTACGGATTCCGAAAAAATAAAACAACAACTTTAGCTATTGATAATTTCAATAGCAATGTTTTGGAAGGGTTTGAGAAATATATTGATACTCTTGCATCCTTTTTAGATCTTACTAAGGCTTTCGATTGTGTCACACATAGTATTATGCTTAGAAAACTTCCATATTATAATTTTCATAGTGATGCTATTCAACTAATTGATTCATATCTATCAAATCGTGATCAATATGTTCACTTCAACCAGTGTGATTCTCAAAAACAATCTTTGTTGTTTGGTGTCCCTCAAGGCTCGGTTTTGGGTCCAGTATTATTTCTTATTTATATTAATGATCTAGTGTATTTTCAAAATAAAACAGTCAACACTGTTTTATTTGCTGATGACACTACTTTCTATGCAAGCTATCATCCTTCTGAATTCGACAACCTTGATTACCAAACGTCTGAAAAAAACTTATTCAATTGGTTTTTAACTAAACGTCTCTCTTTGAACAACTCTAAATCACAAAGTGTTAATTTTACTCTAAGAAATAACACTTGTGTCGAAAACGTTGCTCTACCACAATGTGTAACCGGAGCGAGGATTCTGGGGATATATTTGGATGCAGGATTAACCTGAGAACAACATATAGTTAATATATCGAAAAAGCTTTCCCGACAACTTTTTCTCTTCAGGAACCTTGTACAAGTGACTTCCAGGGAAACTATTTTAACAGCTTATCATAGTAATTTTCATTCTCACCTGACATATGCTATTCTCTCCTGGGGTCACTCTTGTCATATCGATAAAGTGTTTGCACAACAAAGAAAGTGTGTTCGTATTATCTCTGGGCTCTCTTATAGAGCAGACTGTAGAAACTCCTTTAGAGTTTTAAAAATTTTAACTTTACCTTGTGTATACATTATGCAGTGTCTGTTGCACATTAAACCAGAAATTAAACCATTAATCCAGAAATGGTTCAAGGTATTTAGCCATAAAATTCTATAACTTAGTGCCAGCTAGAATAAAAGCTCTTAATTTTCATCAGTTTAAAGCAAAAATTAAGAGTTACCTTATAGTTAATGCTTTTTTTACATATGAGGAGTATTTTACTCCCAATTTTAATTTGTTGTAATTGTTAACAGTATAATTTAAAATAATGTATCTATGTTTTGTGTTTATATGTATGTGTGCATATTAACTATATTGACATTTACTTTATTTTATTTGACTTGTAAAAAATACTTTTGTATTAATTTATTACCAATAAATCATCTATCTATCTATTAAAGCAGAAGGGCAAAACATGACATAGACTGAAATTTTTTTGTAAAGGCTATATAAAAATAATTTAGACTTCAACTACTACGTATCTAAAAGTTAATCTTCCACAGTTAATATTCTCCAACGCAATTTTATAAACCAGCGCGTACAACATTATGCAGAGGGAAAAGAAGAGCATTTTTTTGTTGTCACATTTTAAATACGGTAAATTTTTTCACTTTTCGATTTATTCTAGATATTACAAAAGCAATTAATATTCTAATTAACCGTTTTTGTACGTTTAAAAACCTTTTCTGTTAAATCAAAACTTTGCCGCTTCGCCGAATTTCATTAGGAACCACATCACAATCGCGGACTTGCCTTCAAAGCTTACCTAAAATCATAATTTCGTTTTAATTCAGGATCTGGCACAGCCAGTAGCTGTTTGATCCCGTATTTCGTGCGCTAATTATTGTGTACCTACTTTTCTGAAAAACAAAAACCCTCATCACTGTCGTCCCTCAATTTTTTTCGTGATCCAATTTTAGTGCCCCAGGAATGAATCTTTAAAAGTGGATCTTGGCTCATTTATTTCGACTCGGCAATAAAAATTCCTAAGACAAATAAGGAAATATCAGTTACATCCCGTCGACGCTGTGAATCCAATTAGTTTGCAATCGATTGTTGTTCTCTCGAGTCTAGAAAATTAAAAGATTTATTGATAGATAATTGAAAGATTGAGTGGAATAATAAAAATAAGAATTGTGAAGTGGGAAAAGTATCGAACAAATAATTGTAAAAAATAGAACTTGAAAAATAAATTAGTAAACCGTAGACCTGCATCTAAGCTTACAAAATAAGTTAAGATAGAATATTTATCGTTTAGCAATTACAAAGTATGGCTGAAAATTTGTTTCATAAAAACATTTCTCTCTTCTGTTAGCTCTACTGTGTTTCGACTTAATAATCGATTTTTTCTTGTCTTCTTGATTTATTTCTAGGTCTTTCGAGACATAAGGATTTCGTAAATCGAAAGTTTTACCTAAATATATATTTTTTATAATCGTACTTGATATACCATTGACATATGATATACCATAACATACATTTGATACGCCACTGGTAGTATCTGTGTTTTGGCAATAGCGTCTTGTACCCTATTAAATGGCCTTATTTAAAGAGTAACAATTTACTGTTGTTAAAATTTATCTGCTTAAATAAAAAAATTCAACCCTGTGCGTGATCAAAAGTCAAGATTCACCACATAATATATATCTTCAATAGAGTTGGTACAAGTCCTAATAAAAGGTTTAGAATACTATTTTTAAGGAATATAGTTCAAAATCGAGCATTTTTTAAATCAATAAATTTCCGAGCAGAAAGTTTTTCTCCTATGGTTTTCTTCCGCAGAAATAAGAAAAAGGGAGGTTTTCTTTCGGAGATAGTTTGTTGAATTTTTGGCAAAACCAAATCACTTCTGTGTGAGTGCTCAAAAAGTTAAGTCCTCCATAAATTTTTTGAAGTGTTGCAAATACTTTTATCTCAGAAAGTACTTTAATCTAATCTACTTTAGATTAAATCTATCTATATCTATCAATACCGTAAATTCCTGATAATTTAATTTGATTCATACTAATACAGTCTAGTATAGTATAGTATAGTAAGTTTAAAGTCAGTGTGGAGACCTTTTACATATTTGGTTTTCAAAACACAGTTTGTCATTTCTTATATTCTTTCGATACCTAAGGCTTCTTAGCTTTACCCTTTTATTGTAACGATTATTTTGCCTACCACGTAGGATATTACTATGAGGGGTTGAAAATTGAGGATAGAAATTATATAAGGATAGAGATAGGACAAGCAAAACAAATCAAAACTTTTGCGAACGGCTACTCAGGGTTTATTTGGAGAACTGGGTCGCAACTAAGTGAATTACAAGGGGGCAACTACAAAACTACAAAAAATTAAGCAAAGGGGTACTTACACGAGTCTCCTGGACAAACAAAACACAAGAAAGTTCTCAAGCTATTTAAAATAAGGACACCGCTTTCAAGAATCCTCCTGCTGGATAAAAGAAAAGGCTTTTCCTTCCTAAAAACACAAAAAAGGGATAGAAAGGGCTAGAAGAAATAAACAAATTGGTTTAGGGAAAAAAATTACCCATTTATCGTTGTCTCATCACAAACAGTTAACTATAAATAGTAACAATAAAATACAAAATATCAAAAACAAACTTACTATTTTGTTATGGGTTTACAAACTCTAAAAGTTAGAGATAATACAAAAAACTGATCAGCAGTCGAAAAATAGTCTGTCATATGTCAATACAAAATGTTAAAACTTTGGGAATAATTAATATGGCAACTTAGCCATACCCTAACATCTACAATTTTAATTATTACAATTTCTTAAATTGTTATGAAAGCAATTATTATTAGAAAATGTTAAGTTTTCCTTTAAAAGTTTAACAAAAAAAGTTACCTGGATGTCACTATAAAATTTCTGGGTTAGAAACTGGACTTTCTGGATTCTCTGCCATACGAACAAATTCATCTTTAAACTGCGAAAATTGAGGCTGGAAGTTGTTCACTGGGACGCAAAATTTGACACTCGGCTTCTTAAAAACTTGAACACATGTAGGTACAATGGCAACATGTGGTTATCCTTCAAAGTTGTTGTAAACGCCGTTTTACAAAATATCTCAGATGAGAGACGGCATAGAAATAAAAACAGTGACTACTCTTTCAAAACTGATAAATTACATTGAGTATAAATAACTTTTTCTAACAAATTTGCCGGTTCACTCAAACTACACATGCTGCCGTCTGCTCTCCAAACTCCAAACCTCTCTTCCAAACCTCTTAAACTGCACATAAAACTTCACACTGCTACTATAATACACATTTTCCTATAATAAAGGACGAAAAACGAAAATTCAATACGAATCTGAAGCTAAATTCGGACTGACACTGAAACCAACTGCCTTTGACAACGGTTTCACTGAGAGTGATGTAATTATCTTAAAAATTCATTTGCCCAACTCGGTATAAACATAGCATAAATGGAAATATGTTGTTCATTTGACGAAAAATATCTTAAAGCGGCTTCGATCAAAAGAAAACCAAGGAAATACCCATCTGTGATATATAAACAAACTCTAAAATGTGTTTATTATCAACTCGGCGACTCAAAAAGGATTGAAAATATTTTTGGCTGTTTTAACGTATAAGGGATGATTTCAATATGTACCAAAGAATTTAAAAATGCTACATTATTTACAAGAAGTTAAGTGACGTTCTTTTTTAACTTTATCTACTTTTCTATGATAGCTTTCCATACATATCTCTCTATCTATTTCTCTATCAATCTATTTATCTGACCAATCTTTTCTAATATCTGATAATTTGTTCTGTTGGACTAAATGCCAATTCCAAAAGCTAGTTTCGAACCCACGACTCGCTCTTTACCAACCATCTGGCTGCCGTTCGCAGTATATCTATTCGTGACCTTTCTAGCAACATCCAAAAAAGATTACGCGTGGTATACGCTTACCATTCTTTATTATATTTAAAGTATCGGCAGCCTCATATCTCGTTTCCCTAGTAATACATTCATATTTTGGGGTCCTTTACATCCTGTCTCTCATTTGGTGTTGTTCACTTAGCAACTTACAACACTTTTTTATCCACACACTTAATTTGCCGCACGTGACTTAAGTCTTCATGACTTCTCCCTTGCTTTAGCAATGCTGTGTAACCTTTCCATCCCCTCATGTATTTTCAAGTCCTCATACAGCATTCCAGACAATTTTTCCACAACGATAAGTACTAGTAGTACTATTATGTGTCCTTATCTTCCTCTTTTTTAGATCTTTCATGCCCCTTTCTTTTCCCTAACCGACTATTGCATTTGACACCAAGTTTCTTTGTTCCAGGAGTACCTTTTTAGATGTTTTTCCTAGCACTTTCTTTCCCACTTGTATCACAACATTGCTGTTGGCTTCTTATCAGTCATTTACCTATCTTTTTCCTAAAACCGTTCTAGAACTCCGAACTCTACTCTTGAAGACTTTTGTCAAATTTTTATCCTTTAACTTCCATTATCTTATTTTCTAAGGTCTACTTTATGTTCTGGAAACATAAATATACTTAAATATATTTAAAATAGCTAAAAATAAATTTTAATATATTAAAATTAAAAAAAAAATAGAAAAAACTGAAATTAAAGTGAGAAATACCGAAGAGGAGCAGGTAAAAAGAACTGGACATGAGCCTGCTATATAGCCAGATAACGGAGGAATACGGAAGTAACGAAGAAAGAATTCTGGAGTGTAGATCAAAAGAAACGAAAAGCGCTTGGAGGTCTTCAAAACAGTAGTGGCGGACAAACAGCGGCTGAGATTAGCGCAGGACAGAAAAAGATATGAAAGCTACATACAAAAATAGATAAGTTGACGAAAATTGATAGAAATTGAGAGTTTGTAATGAACACTTCTACACAGTAATGCACTATACCATATTGACCGTTTTGTTTAATCTTGTCAATTTTCTCCAATTTTTGTTTTAAAATTGCCCATAATATTTTTAATTATAGACGATTTTATCCATAAAGTTTTCATGTTTCTTTAAAAAGAACTGCTCATAATAATTTGTATAATAATTTCCACAACATTCTGTTTGTCTTTTTTTCTAATACACACAACATTCGAAATTCCCCAAGTAATTCATTCTGCCTTTTTACATTTCCTGAAAGTATTCTACCTCAGTGCACAACACAATACCGTTTATCCAACATCCATTTATTGAACAATAGCAGCTAAATAAATCTTCCCGGATAATAGATTTCAGATTTTACGCAGTAACAAAAATATAGGCAGAAAAAAGTATCAAACAGGTAATCCCCAGACTCTTAGGAAATTGAAAAGATTACGGCAATCTAGATATAAAATTGTTTTTCTGGATGGATATTGATTGTCTCGGAATAAAATATTTTGCTTTTTTTTATAATTGTTTCGGACATAAATTCGTGTTTGTGTATAGATTTAGTTTTGAATTTAAAATATAAGTAATTTTTATCGTGATTTATAATTATGATATGTATCGCTCAGGGATCGTTCATACAAAAAAATATTACATTAAAATAAGAAAAAGAAAAAGGATCAATATAATTCTTCTTCTTCTTTCTCTTCTACTATTATTACAATTCTAACTGTATTTAAATATCTATAATTTTCTCTCCTGTCCTTCTCTGCTGTCTTTGCTATCACTATAATTCTCTCTCTCTCTCTCTCTCTCTCTCTCCAATGGTGCTACAAACCGAATCAAGACTTGGCCTCAATTGATCGCAATTTTGCGTGTTCATTTCCACCTTTTCCGTGGCCCTCCTTCTGGTCTTACGCCCAGCATTTTGTTATCTAGGGTTCTTTTTGGCAATCTTCCTCTCTCCATACTCACTACATGACCAGCCCATCGAAGTCTCTAAAGTTTAACGAATTCTGAGACGGCGTCTCTTTCAACAGTTAGTAAAGTTCATGGTTGTACTTGGATCTCTATACTCCGATTTCGTTATTAGGTTTAAATATCTTTCTTAGGACTTTTCTTTCAAACACTTTCAGCTTTCGTTTTGTGTCTTCTGTCATCACCCATGCCTCGCATCCGTAATATACTAATGGTCTGATAATATTTTTAGAGACCCTGATTTTCGATTTCCAGTATGTGTTTTGGATTCTTCTTTGAATTTCTGGTTATTCTGTTTCATCCGTGTTTAATGTAACTCTCAGATAAGTAAAACTTTCTACAGTTTCAATATCATCCTCTAATTCAACTACGCATCTGTTTATCCTAGCTCTTGCTATGTTAGTTTTTTTTGTCTTTTAAATATTTATTTTTAGTTCGGTCTCTTATGCGGTCATTTTTAATTGTGAATATATTTCTTTTGTCTCTTCTGTTTTACAAGATATGATGCTAATGCTGTTGGCAATAAGCGTCGAATAAATCAATCTGTATTGATTTATTTGTTAGGAGATAACCTCTCCTGTATTCAGCTGTCGTGACTTTAAGAGTCAGATTGAATTGTGTCGGTGCCAGTCCGTCTTCTTGTTTTAATCCTTTGACCATTAAAAAGTTCTCAGTGAGCTCATTTTTTACTCATGACAATGACAGTTGCTGATGACGAGTCCATTGTTGCTTTTACTAGTCGGATGTATTTTTGGGAGATGTTAAAGCTATGCAATATTTGATATAACTTTGGTCTATTAATTGAATCGTACACCTGTTTGAAATCTATGAAGAATATGTTGCGGATGTCAAAGCCGTATTGTTTAAAATTTGTTTCAGCTATTTTCGTGAATAGTTGGTCAGTTGTAGATCTTCCTTTTGTAGCATTTTCAATTCATTGATTTTTTTGGTATATATTGGAATCCTTTCGTATATGTAATATATTGAAATCCCCTCATACATGTTTAAAAAAAACGAAGAATTTTTCCATGTTTGTTTTCCACAAATTTTAGTGCAGTTCGTTAGTGAAAAATCCAGGTAACTTTTTGATCAAATTTAGTAAAAGTAAAGATAGACAATTTTTTTAAATAAATAATTGCTTTTGTTAAAATTTAAAAATAGTAATATTTAATATTGTAAATTTTGGGTTTTGACTTTAGCTGTTATTTTATTTGTTTTCAGTTTTTAAAATTAAATGTTAAGATATGACAGCTAGCTTTATTATTTTCGATATTTATTTGTTTTGTTTGTTTAAAAAAAAAGGTTAATCTCTATGTGGTAACATTTGTAAGTTTTTTATAGTATCTCCAACTCATAGAGTTTGTAAATGGATGGATGACATATAGTGTAGTATGAAAGTTTGATGTTTTCTAAGGAAATTGCAGTCTTGACGCTGCCGAAGAGTATGACTGTGATGTGTTTATTTGATTTTGATGGTTCTGTATTGTGGAACTGTTGTGTGATTCCATGTTTGAATCCATTTTGATAAACTTTCTTGAAAAGTAAGTCCGACCCTGTACACCTGCTAAAACAGGTATATCGGTGTTTACTAAAAGCGGTTATTTGCTGATAAATATGTATTTGTTTATTGACAACAATAACAAATAATTGCAATTTGCTAACTTTATTGCTAATTTAACTGGATATTATGTAAAAAGTTTGTACACTTACAGTTTATTTCAATATATTACTAAGATTCACAATTTATAACTTACATTAAACTTTGTTAATGTTTAATACAACGTTTAGCCTTAATAAAAGAAATTGGATCAGATTGTACAAATGTTAAAGGTGACACTGGAAAAGAAATTTTTCAAAAATTAAAAATAATAATTCAAAAAAACAATGGATATCAGAAACTCTCCAACCCTGTTTAAAATATATCTTGGTAATGCTTTAAAACATTGGATGAGAAAATGCAGCCCAATGGGCATATGGGTAAATGACACTCCTATATACACAATCCTCTTCGCAGACGACCAGGTAGTTCTTGCCGAGGACCTACAAGATATGACTTACATGATAAACAAACTAATAGACGAATTCAAAAAATGGGGATTAGAGGTTAATACCGAAAAGACACAATACATGAATATAGGAGGCATCGGTCAAGACATGGAAACAGAAAGCGGATTAATTAAAAACGTTGATCAGTACGAATATCTCGGAGTTACACTAAGCGAAGACGGGAGAGACGACAAAGATATAACAAGAAAAATAGGAAAAGGAAAAAACATGATAAAAACACTACATCAGATCCTGTGGAATAAAACTTTAACTAAGAAAACAAAGAAAAATATATATCAGGCTATGATTCAGCCGGTGCTGACGTATGGGTCAGAAGTGTTGGTCTTTAACAAGAATATGTCACAAAAACTCCTCTCAACGGAAATGATGTACTGGAGAAGATGTTCCGGGTTAACTTTGTTTGACCACATAAGAAATGAAAACATAAGAGAGAGAATGAAAGTAAAGAACACAATAATGGATACGATAGCCGAAAAACAATTAAAATGGTATGGACACCTGAGACGGATGAACGAAGAAAGGATACCACGAAAGGTTTGGAACTGGAGACCTACACAGAGAAATAAAAGGGAAAGGCCAAGAAAGAAATGGATATCCAATATTCATATAGAAATGGAAAATAGAGGTCTTCAAGAAGGAGACTGGGCCGATAAGAAATTATGGCGATTGGGATGCGAGAAGCGACAAAATTAAAGTTGCAAACACTCGCTATATATATATATATATATATATATATATATATATATATATATATATATATATATATATATATAATTTTGTCGCTTCTCGCATCCCAATCGCCATAATTTCTTATGGCGATTGGGATGTTATGCTATTTAAATTGTATTCTATTGCTTATTTAGAAAAAATCTTGTCTATATTTATTAAATGATCTAATCTCCAATTAATCACAATAAATCAGCATTAATTAATTACAATCTCAGGCTATTTAACTTGTACTATTTACCTTTGATCGTGGATTCAAAATATTTTCCAATTGGCTTCCTAATTGGGATAGGTAATATGACCTGAATAAAATACACAGAATTTCAACTGAACTATATGTGAGATGTCCTTTATTTTAATGAAATTTTATATGACAATCAATGCTGTAATATTTGCAATATAATACTTTAAATATATGAGAAGTTGTTTTCTATCATGGACCCAAATGTTATTTTACATTGATTTTTAATATGTGTTATAACTAAGCTCTCTTTATAATTTTTTTCTTTAAATGATCGCAAAATTAACTGTCTCCATTATTTATTCAATTTATTTAATTAATAAATGAAAACCACACTCCTGCTCTAATGAAAATTGACTGACCTTTCGTTCTCTACCGTTGTAATTCTATGGCCACGCCATAAAAAAAACCTTTCTCTGCTTCTGCTCCTATTGTGGTCCAGATGACGTACACCTTTCTCCTATCTGTCCTTGTATCTGCAACCCAGCAACTCGTGTAATTCTATGCAGCCTCCTTTTGAGTGAATCTCCGCGCCTGTTTATAACTTCAAATGTTTCCGGCTTCGTCTGATATTAATATTCTTATACCCTTTGGTTTTTCTATCTCTCTGTATCCCGTTCCTTACACTGATCAGCTTTTACACAGCAAATAAACACACCCGGTAAATTACGTCTTCGGGACTTCAAACAAACACAAACCACAAAGCTCCTTCCTTCTTGGGCGACGAAAACTGACTAACTAACTTTTTTCCTCTCTCCTATCTCATAGCCACCAAAACCACTACCTCCATTGCATTCAAAGATTGACCAATAAAAATCATCCACCTCTGTGACGTATATCGTTACCAACCAACTCTCTTTATAAAACGTCATTCGGGTAATTCCAGAAAACAACATTCTTTAATTATACTAACTAAATCTATCTGCTTTACAAATATTTCTTACTAATAGCTACAAACGATACCTGTTTCTCAATTCAATGTCTTTTGTTAATAAACTTTTACCGATATAATCTTTCGGGGAGAAAAACCACCGCAAATCCCGGTCTATTGTTTAAACACTGTCTATATACATTTTTATTCTGGGTAAATCCATTCCACAATAACCGACTTATTTAAATTTCTTATCGACAATATTTGAAAGTCTTGTCTCTGAGGCCTAATGAACAATTCTTCGAACAACTTAAAATACATATTTTGTCTTATACAGGAAGTTTGAAAATTTATATGCCCGTGTCTTTATGAAATATCAATAATTTTAATTTTTATTTAAGTAATAAAATTTGTATATCGGTTTGTTATTGCTTATGGACATTCAAAAGTACAACAATATATATATATATATATATATATATATATATATATATATATATATATATATCAGAAACTTATTGAGGTAGCTGACGTTCTTGTTGGTAACTATTGCGAAGAAATGGATTTATAACCAAATAATTCTGTGAATTTAAAATATGATTCCATTACATCCGTTAATGTGGAAAGAAATTTATCAATTTACAAATATATGTACACAGACAGAAGCAATAAATTTATATTGGAACATTTTAAAAAACATTTGGTCATTTATTGTTTCCATAATTCCAAGGAATAGTACATTGTTTACCGGGTAGGAAAAGCTTAACATTCCTGGACGACTGTGAAGATTGCTAAGTCGAGGCGCAAGCCGAGACTAATGCCTGGTTGCACCAACAGATCTTAAGCTCCAGCTTAGCCCAGCTCCGCTTATAGCTAGGGCCCCTTAACTTTCACTTACGTTGCACCATAATTTTCAATTGTTATCTAAGCACGTCTTAATTAAGACGAAATTTAAGATGAAATTCACGTAGCAATACTCAATGGTGCAAAGCTTATGTTTCGTAAGTTGTGCTTAAGGCACGCCTTAAGCTTAAGATATGTTGGTGCAACCAGGCATTAGCAACACAGAGTCCAGGAATGTAGCTTTTCCTACGAGGTAAACATACTATTTTTCCGCAAATCGTTTAAAATTCGACAGATATTGATTGATTTAAAAAAAAACGCGATAATTTTATTTTCAAATAAATGGTGCTTTGAAATTCCTAATAAAATTACTTGGGCTACTGAGGAAACGTATTGAGGTTGAATTGTCAAACTTGACGCTTATAGATTTAATTGCTGGTAAAATTTAATTCCTTATAAGCAATGTGTTTTCTATCATTTATGTAGAACACTAACAACTGTACGGAAATATCATTTCCTTACAGTAAAGAAGTCCTGACTTTTTCTTCAAGAAATTTTGACATTCCTGTCAAAATTTCTTGAAGAAAAAGTCAGGACTTCCTTACTGTAAGGAAATGTCATTTCCTTACTGTAAGGAAATGATATTTCCGTACAGTTGTTAGTATATTTATAAGTTTGACAATTCAACCTCAATACGTTTCCATAGTAACCCAAGTAATAAAATTATCGCGTTTTTTTTAAATCAATCAATATCTGTCGAATTTTAAACGATTTGAGGAAAAATAGTATGTAAGCTTTTCCTACCCGGTAAACAATGTACTATTACTTTTTTTGGGTAAATTATTTGCCCAAGTCTACACAAGAAATTTATTTTTTCCAGTGTTTACGTGACACATTTCGCTTTATTCTCATTATTAAATTAATATTTGTCCATTGAAACAAAATGAACTCGGATACCGAACGATTGTTACGACTTATGAAATCCTGGGTATACAAATTCTGTTTATGGTGGAACAGCATATATTATGCAAATACAAATATTACATTTACACTCTCATTACTGCACGTCAATTCCATTTCCGATTTCTAGTTGCTACTCAATTTATTGTTTTCGTAGCCTATTCATTGAAATAACACCGCAAGCTATGCTAAAGATGGAATACACTTTATTTTGCTATAACCTGCATTTTACTACAATACTTCATCAAACCTTTTAATGAATGCATTTTAACGACTATAGAGTTCTTGGATTTCTATGTAGTCCTTTGTCTTCCATTATTCTCACGTGACTACCAAACTACCATTGGAGTCGTCCTTGTCATCCCCATTTCATTACATGTTGTTATCATTGCTCTCTTATGTCTTCGTTTCTAACGTGGTCTCGCAGTTTTTCCTACTGTGCTTCTTAATATATTTATTTCTGTTACTCTAAGCACACTTTCGGTTTTTAGAAGGTCTTCTCAAGTTTTCATTTCATATGTTATAATAGTTACAACGCAACTCTTTTAATTATAGCCTTTAGTGTCTGCTATCATGCATCTGCTTTTCTAAATTTCAAGTTTCTTTGACCTTTGGAACGCAGTTGATTACGTTTTGTCTTTGTGTTTTGTTTTTTTTTTTCCACAACTTTTGTTTTAATTTCCAACTCTTAATTCCACTTTTTCATAGATTCTCATTTATACTAGTTCTAGGTATTTAAATATATATTTAAATAATAAAAATATCAAATTACTATTTGATTATTTCGTTCTATCAAACACTTCCTTCTCTGTTCGCATTATATACCATCTTTGCAGATAATTTTTTTCCAGTTTTTTTTCTTCTCTCTTTATCTCATTCTTAACTCCACTTCTAACCTTTTCGTATATCTCTGTCTCATACGATATTCAAGAATAACTGTTTCATCTCTACTGTATGCCTTCAAACAACTCTGGGCGAGGAGATTACACTTCTACTTCAACTTTTTTAATTAGAGGTAGCAATAATATCGTCACAGTATCATATTTGTCGAGAGTGTGTTTTGTTCCTCACGTTAATTACTATTTTAATAGGGAGCTTGCAGAAGTTGCGAGTCAGCGCTGGCAACATACTCGTATATAGAACGACATGTAATAAAGCTTTAACAATTACACCAGAAAAAATATTTGCGATGTTTTGTGGGTTATTCCTTGTGTGAATAGGTGACATGGGAGGAATATTAGATTGGGAAGAGAAGGAAAGACATTTTTAGTGAGAATTATCTGCTCATCTGCTTATTTCCCTTTTTTGCAGTTAGGTTTGACTAATTGGATTGAATCAAGACATGATATATTTGGTTCATTTCTTATTTTCTTGGGATTTGCCACTTGCCTAGATAAATATATTTTTTTTTAATCGATACTTATATTTTTTGGACTTAACAGTTGCCAGCGTCATTAATAATAATCCATCCTCATTTCTTTCTTCTAACCTCGTTACTTAATTTACTTCACTTATTTTATTTATTTTTAAATTAGATTTTTTATCCATGTCCATAAAATATTGAGAAATGTTATTGAGCAGTAATTTTCGGTTCTGATTACATTTTTCCTAAGTATAATTTTATATATGTAGTATAGTTTAAAAATTGTAGACACTAAATTTTAAGAAATGGTGTTGACCATTCTTACTTATATGGTGTGTTCAAAAAATACTCGGAATTTTCGCTTTAAAAAAATATTTATTTATTCGTTTATAATAAAGTTGTATCCTTCAAAGTAGTCCCCATCAGATATTATGCACTTGTGACAACGCTTCTGCCAATACTTGAAACACTTCTCAAACTCGATCATTGGGATAGCCTTTAGTCCTATCCGCGATGCGCTTTTATTGTCATCTATGCTTGTGAAACGATGACCCTTTAAAATTTTCTATATTTTTGGAAATAAGAAAAAGTCACACGGATTCATGTCTGGCGAAAATATGGAGAATGGGACATCATTACAGTATTGTAATTGTATTTTTTGAACACTCCCCGTATTCTTGGTCTTCCAGAAGCGTACAATTTTTTTAAGTGAGAGGTTGCACTACTTGTATTAAAGAACTTTTACATATTACTATGTAAAATACTACTACTATGTCTGTACTACTATCCTGTTCCTAGCAGTAAGAAATTTCTAAACAAATATATGAGATTAACCATAATGTAACCGAATAATTTAGACATAGGAGCAGGATAGAAACCACTTATTCTTGTCAAATAGTTTTAACTTATATGTGAAGGTTTAAAGATTATAAGGCTTTTTGTATAACTGTAATTCACGTAGTACTTTTTAAGAAAATAAATCCCAAGAAGCATTTTTCGAAAAACTACGAAGAAAAAAAAGTATTTACTTCGATGAGTTACGTCTAAAAATATTTTACTGGAAGAGATTCAGAAAATTGTTTTTTTTTGTTGCAAGATATTTGTTAATAACAATTTCCGGCCCACTTACTACCACAAGATCTGTTATTTTTCAGTTTTTTAAATAGCAATTAGTATCAATATAGGGGTTGGTTTGGGTACCGAATTTTTGTTTGGTGTCACTTGCATTTTGCGTTGTTAAAATTTGGGTTTTAGTTTACTTTAAAGTATTAAAGCAGTGCCAAAGGTTCAGGTATCTATATGTTAATATAATAAAAAATATTAATATAAATACCAAACTGTATTTTAATTTATAAACTCATTAGGAAACGCAGCTACAACATTTTGCTCTGAAACTGGCAGGTCTTTAGTTTATAGGAGATATAGGACTGGTTCCAGTACACTCCCCTGTGGTACCCCTGTACTAATTTTCCTTAGTTCAGAATAAACATCTTCCCGCTTAATAACTTAAATATCTCTGTGACAAATATGAAATTAAGATCTTTAAATATTGGACAGGAAGGGCCATTTTTATTTTATGCTTCAATCCTGTATGTCAGATCTTGTTGAAAGCCTGTGCTACATCCAAAACTAATGTCAGGCAAATATTTTTTTCATTAAGTGATCTTTCGATTACATCCGTGATCCGGTGCTAATTTCGAAATCCGAATTGGTGATAAGAGATAAGTCGTCTTTCTTCGATAATAGGTTTCAGCCCCTTGAACAAGATCCGTAGCAAGGATATTGGCTGATACGACTTCATTTCATATGGTGGTTTGCTTGGTTTTGGGTTATTGATGATCTCAGCTATATAGTTTTAAAATAAAATGAAACGACATGAGTCACGATGCATTAATTAGATTTGTAAGTTTAACCAGAGCATTTCTAGGAAGCTCCTTAGGGACTTGACCAGTTATCAAGTCGTAGTCGGGGGCCTTTTTAGGATTAACGCTCGTGTCTATTTCATTTTTAACCTCTTGGTGTGGTTAGAGGAATAACCACATCATCTTGTAAAACATTTTCTGAGAGAAATTTATCTATGTGTACTATAAATGAATGGAAAACACTTTCGAGATATAGTTTATTCGTCTTCCGGGTTTGGACCGTGTCATTTGTGAGTGACCCAAAAGTGGGTTTATCTCGACGTTTCGCTACAATTGTATGTAGCTTCTTCAGGAGAACAAAGAAAAGGAAAAAAGAAAACAAAAGAACAGGAAGATGGGTAGTTAGCAACGGTAACTCAGTTACTCAACGCAACCAGAGGCGAATACTAACTACCAAGATGGGCATTTGGTCACAGTAACTCAACTACTCAACGCAGCCAGAGGTGAAAACCAAATGCCAGGACAGGGATTCACGTCCAACAGCTCAGAACACTAACGCGTCGAGAGGCTGGGAGTGAATCCGACGATTACTCCGCTACCGCTCTATTTATAGTCGCGGTGCCTGTCGTGTCGGGACGTATCGGCACACTTCGTGGCGCGAACGTCAAGAAGCGCGCGCTGGCCAATCATGTGGCTGCATAGTGGTGGCGGGACCGGACGGTGGCTCTAGACTGAGATTCCAGATGGGAGACAAGTAGTATCCTTCCTCTCGATTGATATTATGGGGATTTTTTCGGATCTCTAGAGATTCGCGGATTTTCCTGGAATAAAAGAAGGGGCTCTTAGAAATAATATGGGTTTTTTCGAACAATATGGAATGACCGGTTTCTTGGCAGTGTTCGGCAACTGCAGAATGGGAGAAAAGACCTGATCGAATGCATCTTTGATGCTCTTGAATCCGAGTTTTGACGGAACGACCAGTTTCGCCAATATACACATGTCCACATGAACAAGGAATAGAATAGACACCACAGGAAGATAGGGGCGGTAATGAGTCCTTAGGAGAGGGTAGATATTGTGAGATTTTCTTGGGTGGTCGAAAAGTAGTCCTGATACCTTCTTTGCGAAGAATTTTGCCAATCCTATCAGTGACATTTCGAATATACGGAAGAAAAGCCACAGGAGTATTACCCGAAGATTCTGAATTTGTTGTCCTAGGGTGTAAAGGGGGATGTAGATGTCGGTGTGTAATATTTTGAATTGTGGACTTGGAGTAACCATTGGCGACAAGGGTTTTTTGCAGATGGCCAAGTTCTTCTCTAAGGTTGTCGGGTTCAGAAATCGAAATGGCCCGATGGATGAGAGAGTTGATCACAGAATTCTTTTGGGCAGGATGGTGGTGTGATGAAGCATGTAGGTAACGATTCGTGTGAGTCTTTTTTCTATAAACGGAGTGACCCAATCGGCCATTGGGCTTGGAGGTGACTAACACATCGAGAAAGGGAAGGGACCGATTATTTTCTACTTCTATTGTGAATTTTATACTCGGATGTTGTGAGTTAAGATGATCTAGGAAGGAAGAAAGGGTATGTTGACCATGGGGCCAGATGATAAATGTATCATCAACGTAGCGGAACCAGACTTTTGGTTTTAAGGGGTAAGATTCTAGGGCTAAAGACTCAAAGGCTTCCATGAAAATGTCAGCAATGACAGGGGAAAGGGGAGAACCCATTGGTGTTCCAGATATTTGTTTGTAGAAATTGCCTCTAAAAGAAAAATATGTTGAAAGGAGGCATTTTTCGGCAAGATCTGCCAAAACCAAAGACTTGTTATCATTGGTCAAGTGATCTCGCAGAACAACTAGAGAGTCATGTATGGGGATATTGGTAAATAGGGATGATACATCGAAACTGACGAGAATATCTTGGGGATCGACTGTGAGAGAGGAGATTAAGGTGATGAAATGTGTGGAATTTCGGACATAAGAAGAGGTACGACCAGTATAGGTCTTAAACTGATTGGACAGATACTTAGCGAGTTTGTAGGTAGGAGAGTTAATCGTAGTCACAATGGGACGAAGAGGTACGTTATCTTTATGGATTTTCGGAAGACCATAAATTCTGGGGCAGATGGAGTTTTTTGGAACTATGGACTTCTTAACATCATCGGAAAGATCGGATTGTTTGATGGCATGGGAAATTTCGCGTTCGACTCTAGGAGTGGGGTCTCGAGAAATTGTATTATAACAGGATGTATCCCTAAGTAAGTCGTTTACTTTCTCTATGTAGGAAGGAGTATCCAGGATGACTGTGGCATTACCTTTGTCTGCAGGAAGGATTATTATCTCAGAAAGAGAACGGAGATTTTGAGAGCTATGAATTCCTCACGAGATATATTGGAAGTAGGGATTTTGGCTGTATCAAGACATTTAGCGACGTCAAAGCGGATACGGTCGGCTGGAATTTTGGGAATTGTGCGGAGTGCCGCTTCCACATTTGAAACTATTTCTTCGGTAGGAATTCTAGAAGGAGTGATAGCAAAATTAAGACCTTTAGATAGAAGACTGCTTTCTGCACTTGTTAATTGGTGAGAAGAAAGATTAACGACGGTGTTAATAAGAGGTGAATGAGAAGTAGAAGTGGTGGAATGTGATTTTTTCTTAGATACAAGGGATTGGAATTTCTTTTTGTGAGTTTCGTTGCTTAGAAGAAGGATTTTATCGGCTTGATGATAGGAAATGCGGTCTAAAAGTGACCAATCATCGACACTAAGAATACTGGAGAGTTCAAGATGCAGCTTGAAAAGTTTTTGGGATTGAAAATTAAGGGTTTTTCGGATATGTTGGATCCGTTCACGAAGTAGAGATAGGCTGGCTCGATGTAGAATTCGGGAAGAAGATGAAGAGGAAATGTGATGTTTTAGAACAAGAAAATTGGGAACCAAGTTATTATCACGACATCTAGAGAGGAAGGTGAGCGAAGAAAGTAGAGATGAAACTTTAGAGCGAAGATTGAAGAACTCTGAGGTTTTGCGGAATATAACCTCCCCGTAGAGGTTGGTCAAATGAAATCGTAGGCTTCCACGGCCAGAGTCAGAATTATAGTTTATTCGTCTTCCGGGTTTGGACCGTGTCATTTGTGAGTGACCCAAAAGTGGGTTCATCTCGACGTTTCGCTATAATTGTATGTAGCTTCTTCAGGAGAACAAAGAAAGTTCTTTGTTCTCCTGAAGAAGCTACATACAATTGTAGCGAAACGTCGAGATGAACCCACTTTTGGTCACTCACAAATGACACGGTCCAAACCCGGAAGACGAATAAACTATAATTCTGACTCTGGCCGTGGAAGCCTACGATTTCATTTGACTTTCGAGATAGTTTACAAATACTCTTTGTTTTTCGCTCAACCTCCTTGTTTATTTTTTATGGGAGGCGTTTGTATCATTAGTCTCTTTAAATTCTTAACGGTTTTCCACAGCGGGTATTCCGTACTAAAATCATTTGTCAAATGTGTTAGGAATTTGCTAATGGATTCATTCTTAAGTTACCCAATCTCTCTTTTTAGTTGTGAGGTAAGTAGTTTTACCTTTGTTTTGTCTTGTGGTTCTGTGGTTAGTTGCTATGTTTTTCTTGCCTTTTTTTCCAAGATTTCCTTAGGGTAGTTTTTTCCTTTCAATATTCTTAGTAATTCATACATCAATCGTCATACAGTTCCCTATGTCGATTGAAATCACATGTTAACAAAAAGCAAGAATTTAAGTTGAAATGTAAGAAAATATTTTGTCAAAGGAATAATAATACAATACATTGTTTTTAATTTATTAATTTGTGATTAGATCTTGGAATTTAAATATTTTATTTTAGTTTGTAGTTGACTTGAAGTTTCCGTTGATGTGTCTAATTTTCGGTACAAACATAATATCGTCGCTAAGATGTCAAAACCCCGTATCTCAATTTTCGATGGTTTTTCGTTTTTTGTGTGGCCTATATAAGTAAATCGAGCCGCATCGATTGAGAAACCTCTTATTACAAAGCATGTAAAATTGCACCTCCGTCACTCGAATTTAGAAACCTTGTATCTCACATGTTGCGCACGAAACCACGTAAGTCAACACGTGTCTGAAAAATTGTTAAATACTGAATAGTTTTGTGCAGTTATATAGGTTTAAAAGAATTATAACTGTTTATTAGAAGCTATGGTAAGTGAAAACATTTTAATACTTTGTTTTAATAATACGTAGACGCATTGTTTTACGTTAAACAGAAATATAACTATTATTGTTCCAAAAAATTTGAGGTTATGATGACTCAATTATTATATTTCAAGTGATCAACTGAAACAAATTATATAAATCAAGTAAGGAAAAGCAAAAACTTGTCAGTTGGTACAAGAATTTCCAAAATAATGTATTACAGTAAATTTTTAAGTGAAAAATATTGTGATACGAGGTTTCGTTACCTACCAAAATATAATCAAGTATTTACAATATTGATTTACGAGGTTTCTTTGTTTCTTTGAAAACAAAATAAGTATTTTTTGTTTTATTTTTAGGCAAGCCGGGTTTTAAGAATGGTCAAATCAGCACTAGAAAGTCTAAATGCGGATTCTGATATTGAGCAGAATGAAAGTACTACCAATCAAAATTTACATTCTAAAGAGATCGCAGAAGAAGAGATAAAAGTCGCAGAACTTAAGAGCTGTCATCTAGAAGATTGGAAAAAAGCAAATACAGGCTTTAAACACGTTTATGAGACCTTTCGAGAAGAATCCTTGAGTTCCCAGCACACTGCTTTTTCATCAGGTTGTTCACAAAACATTCAAGTACATTCCAGTACTATTTTTAACCCAAAGAGTACTGCTATTCAAACAGGATCTCATTTAAAAAATGACAACCAAAGCAGATGTTTGGCTAGTATTAATATAGAAGATAGTATAAATGTTGATGTCAAGGACAGTACTCAGATGGAGAATGTAAGTAGGGATCTAACTTTGAATATAGAAAATATCAGTGAAGCTGCAGAAAATCGACACTATAACACCAATATTGAATTTGAAGAACCTTTCGAAGGATCAGAGTCAAGTTATCATCCAAATAGTTCGTCGGATTCTGAAGATGAAGCTGTAAATGTCGCCAGACGCAAAAAAATTAAAGCGACGCCTAAAGAAGTAGACGCTCTTCGAGGAGAAAAAAATGAGAAGAGAAGGCGTAGCAAAAAAGGCAAAGCAGATTCTTCTACTTGGGAAAGAAATAAACAAAAATGTTTAAGAATGAGTGGTAAAGAATATAGAGCAAAAAAGAAGGAGAACGATGGATCTATAGTTACCATAAAGAGAAACTCCCGGGAAATGAAACCAAGATGTATTTCAGCAAAGTGTTTAACAGCAAAAGAAAAAAGAAAATGTTCAATGATAACTGATGATCAACGAAGGAAAATTTTTGATGGGTTTTGGTCTGAGATGGATTGGCATCAACGAAAGATATTTGTGTGTACGCTAGTTAATAAACAGCCAACAGAGCAAAAAAGAACACAAAATAAATCAAGGCGTAATTTAAGTTTATTTTATCATTTGAAAATAGATAATACCGTAATTCCAGTTTGCAAGAAAATGTTTCTCTCCACATTAGGATTGGGTGAATGGAGTGTTCAAAACTGGGTGAAAACTAGTTGTGACGCGGGTATCCCAAAAGTAACTACTACTACTTTTCCTTCCAAGATTAAACCTGTCAATATTGAACGCAGAAATAAAGTTAAAGCATTCCTTGAAAAACTGCCAAAGATGCCCTCCCATTATTGCCGTTCATCAACGAGTAAACTTTATTTGGAAACAACTTTTCAATCATATAAGGAAGTATATGACGTATACAAAAATTATGAACCACAATCTGCTGTAGGATATGATGTTTTCTTAAAAGAAATGAAAAACACAAACATTGATGTGTATCATCCAAGGAAGGACCAGTGTGATTTATGTTTTTCGCATAAACTGGGCAATGTAGAGCAAGAAGATTATGAATCGCATATTAGCCAAAAAGATCGCGCTAGAAAGGAAAAAATCAAGGATAAAGAAGATGCGTTGGAAGGAAAAGTGTGCGTATTTACGATGGATGTACAAGCGGTCCAACTTGTCCCTGTCGTCCTAGCAGGCATGGTATACTTTAAACAGAAACTAGCATGCCATAACTTCACCATCTATAATTTAACAAATAATAAGGTAGTCTGTTATGTATGGCATGAGGGAGACGGCAAAACGGATGCCAACTCCTTTACATCTTGTATAATTGATTTTTTAAATGAAGAGTTAGATGCCCAAGAAAAGGACAAACCAAAAATTTTTTATAGCGATGGATGTTCTGCACAAAATCGCAATGTAACATTGGCTAATGCACTTCAGCATTTCTGCAACGAAAATGATACGGTAATTATACAGAAATATTTAGTTAAAGGTCACTCGCAAATGGAGTGCGATAGTGTGCACTCCACCATTGAAAGAAAGAAAAAAAAATAAATGCATTTACTCACCATCCAATTACGTGGAACTAATTAAAGAGGCCCGTAAAAATTTCCAAAATCCATACAAAGTTAAATACATTGATCACCAATTTTTTAATGACTATTCCGAAATTAAGTATTATTCATCCATTCGTCCAGGAAAAAAAGTGGGAGACGCATGCGTGAATAATCTGAGGGTTCTCAGGTATTCCAGAGATTTGCCTGTCCAATTCAAACTAAACTTTGAGGAGGAGTGGCAGTTTTTACCAGTTCGCAAAAATACGAATAATGCAGGAATCGTAAGAAAAATGTATAATGACCATTTGCCCATTACAGAAGACAAATTTAATCACCTGCAGTCTCTTAAGACTGTTATTCACCCAGATTATCATGGATTTTATGACTCGTTGAAGCACTAATTTTTTGTTTTCAAAATATGGAAAATAGTTGTGTTATTTTATTTTATATCAGAGTACTTATGTAACATGTTTGTTTTATTTCTTATTTAAGAATAAACATTTTATTTTTCTTCTGTAATATTGTTCTTTGCGTGTAAAAACGAGTAAGAGGGCTGAAAATATGCTACCAAAACCTCGTAGGACCTAAAATTAAATACTATTTAAATTTCAAAAACTCGTATCTCACGATTTTTTTCCAAAAAAATCTAACTCTATTTTTTTCAAGTTTAATCACTATCACAAATAATTCATTTCGTGGAACTACCCACATTTCAGAAAAAAGAATAACTTTAAAAGTTATATTTTCTACTATGGGAAGTTTTAGGTGATTTCCCAAAATACACTAATTTTGAGATACAAGATTTTGACATCTGAACGACGATATAGCAATTCTGTATTTTATAACTGCTGACCTCTAGATTATTGCTCGTATTCCCATTTTATTCCTTCACAAACTGTAAATTTTTTGTCAAACGATTTTCCACCAAAGCGTACAAAGAAAATCAATACTGATTTAGTAATATCAGAAATTTTAATATCTTGTAACAGTCAAAAACTAATCAAAAGTTTTTCGTTTAATTGAATAGAAACTTTTAAGTTTAGAGCATTTAATATCCTGATAGATATGGCAGACTCGAGACTCGGGCAAACTTTTCAAGAATTCATGATATCGATTGTTTCAGAATTAAAAATTCTTTCGACTTTAGATCATCATTATTTGATATTCTAAGAGATTGGCAAACAGTTGTGAGCAGCTCTATATAATATACGAGGTTGTATATATCGCAAAATAAGTGTCTATTTTTTTTGGGTAGTTTAAATTGTTTTTAGATTTTTATGAATAATAAATAAATTAATTAATTAATCTTGTTATTTCTTTTGAACAAACATAGTTTGTATAGAATTAGTCAATTAAGTAAATAAAACAAAAAATACACAAACACTAAACAAGCTAACAAAAAGAAAAGCATCAAACATTTAAGGGGACAGTCTAATGCGGAACTTTCAAAAAATCAATTTTATTTTTTTTATATAAATTGCTTCCATTTACATTCACAAACTCCCTCCTAAAATTTTAAAAAGAAATTCCCACTAGAATATAAGTTATAGTTATTTTATTAACGTCATCTACGCACGTATGAAAACCGGTTTGCTTTTGTTGCAGCTGTTGTTGCTTTTGTATATATGTTGTATATCCGTTGGGTATGTACGTTGATTGAATAATTATTCAATCAACGGTATGTATTAGTGATTCATTTTTATATAGTATGTATATCAATATAACGATTGGCAGTTACTGTACACATTTGGAATTTTAAATCCGGAATATAGGATTTTTTACAAATACAAGATTCTCTGCGTTGCAATTAACCAGTGTAAATTTCTTTATAACTTCGCGATGTTTTATAACTTATTTATTTGTTCCACTGGATTACTTCTCCTCAGCGGTTTGTAGTAGCGTATATGGCACGCCGACAGTGTTGCTCCGTCTACCGATTTTTCCTGAAAGTCCGGTTTTGTGCAGATAATAAATAATGTTTTATTAACATCAATTTTGTTTGTGTTCATTAGGTATTATTTGGGGTATAAAATTTATACTTGAATACATTTATTAATCCAAATATTGTTTATAATTTCAAATTAACAAGAGTGTAATATAATTATTTTATTTTTAAAATTCCTTTTTATTTTTAATTTTAGAAATCAACTTTTTTCAAGCCGTTTTGGCAATAAAACATATAATTTTTTAGTTATAAAATATTCATTTCATATCTACATTTATAAATAAGTACGTTTTCGTTGAATTTACATGCGATCTAGGTGTGTTACGTTTTTACACTTACACTGGAAGCATCGCGGCTTGAATTAAGAGTGAGACTCCAGTCAAACAAATAAATTAATTATAAAATATCGCGACGTTGTATTGAAATTTACAGCTTTACAAAGCCAGTTACAACAACTGTTGGATGAAGACGGTCCTCAGTATTCACCAGGAATGGCCGATTAAACGTGAGTATAAAGTTATTAGCCTTTTATTCACGAAAATTATGTAAAAAAAACTTTAAATGCTTTTTTCTCAAAAGTAGACAACATTTTCAAACTGGTCAGACACTTTTCTCCGAACCTTCTTAACCGATTTTAAAAAACCAAAAATTTTTCGAATGTATATATAAAATACTAGATGATAAACCTTTAAAATATTTAAAAACCACCCCCCTTTTGTTATATATGGGTAAATCCACCGAAAAACATAGCGATTTTTCGACTTTTTTGAAAAAATTCGTATAAACTCTTCAAAATAATACAATTTGTATATTTTAAAGGTTTATCATCTAGTTTTGAGTCTCACGAATACAACCCATTTTGAATTTTTTAAATATTTGTTACAGGTGACCCACAAAGTGTCTTACCACCAAAACTGCACTTTTTACTACACGCCATCTACAGGACACCAATGAAGTTAAAATCGCTATTAAAAATTTTTATTATGTACTTCAAGACTTACATAATCATCTCCAAAAGGAATTATGTTAATAAATATTATAGTTTTTTTTTTCTGCTTTAATTTTAAAATACGTCTTTTTTTTTAATCGCATGAGACTGTCCCCTTAAGAAATTCTTCGACTGAATAAAAAATGCGTTCAATCAAAAATTCCTTTTTAAATATTGTCATGGTCTTACAGTTTCATATGCATTGGTAATCTATTAAAAAGTGTAGTTAGTGTATGTTAGCTGCAAATACAAAAATTGTTAAATTGTAAATTAATTTGTAATCTCACAATCTTAATTGCCTGAATTTGTATAGTTTTACTGTGCATAATTGTAAAACATATCGATTAGTAGGTTAATTACCGTTTGTTCAACTTCCTGCAAACTATAAATTGCCTAATATTATGCCTTCAATCATTTCCTCGGTTCAGCTTTCATAACTCGTCTAAGGTTTTTGTTCTATGCAGAGGGCAATACACTTACTTGATGAATCGTAGCCTTTCAGTGGGATTATAAATAAAACTTCAGGACTAATTTGGGACGCAGTCTATTATAAATTTTTATCTCAAAAACAACTATATTAATTCAGTAGCTGTCAATAAAACTATGTTTTACAATATGATTGTAAATTAGTAAAGCTCTGGTTTCCTCGAATGGGGTATCGGCAAATTGCGATCGCAATATTTCGGTGAATAACGTCGTAGAAAACTGTACCATGCACAATAATAGCATTGGTATTCAAGGAAACGTTGGAAGCCACCGCAACGCAATATGACGGTGCCAGAATATTGAATGCGGTAGCCAATGCGGCGAGAAACATTCTGTTAACGGTTTATTGCAACGGTAAAGTGTGGTAATTCGTTTGTGTTTTTATGTTAAGATCAAGATCAAGAGTATAATGTTCCAATTCATATGCCGTCCGTCGATTTCCATAAAGCATTCGATTCCATCGAATTATGGGCAGTGCTTGAATCTCTAGAAAATGCACGCATAGATTCAAGATAACATAATTAAAAACATATATGAAAATGCCACCATGCAGATAAAGCTGGATGAAAGCACAAAAACTAATACCATAAGACTACAACGGAGAGTAAGACAAGGAGATATCATCTCTCCCAAACTATTTACCCTTGCTCTAGAAGATATTTTTAAGAAACTGGAATGGAACAGCAATGCTATCAACGTCAACGGATCATACTTAAACCGCTTGAGATTCGCAGATGACATAGTTTTAATAGCTGATAATATCCAAAAACTAAATGATATGTTACAACAATTAAATGCAGTTTCAGGAGCGGTAGCCTTAAAAATGAACTACAGCAAAACAAAAATACTGAGCCGAGACCAGACAAATATAACAATACAAAATCATACCATAGAAACTGTTAAACATTATGTATATCTAGGTCATGTTATCAAACTAAGAAAACCAAATCAAGATGCTGAAATTGAAAGAAGAACACAACTGGCTTGGAGCGCTTTCGGCAAACTAGCACATATCTTGAAAAACACCTCCATTCCTATAAACTTGAAGAAAAAGGTGTATAACACATGCATACTACCTGTTTGTACTTACAGCTTGGAGACAGTAGCACTTACCAAAAAATCTGCTAAAATATTAGAAACAACGCAAAGAGCAATGAAACGAATCATGCTTGGAATATCACTAAGAGACAAGATTAGAAACACCGAGATAAGACATAGAACGAAGATTAGGGATATTGTGTTAGAAATTACAAAAATGAAATGGCGCTGGGCAGGTCACGTAGCCTGATATAATGACAACAGGTGGACACCAAGGACGACCAATTTCAGGATGGAGGCCAAGGACGACAACAAGAAGCATGGGAAGACCTCAAAAAAGACGGGTAGATGACATAAGAGCAGTGGCAGACAAACAGTGGATTAGATTGGCGCAAGATAGAGAAAGATGGAAGCAATTGGGAGAGACCTACATTCAGGAGTGGATGAAAAATGGTTGACAAAGAAGAAATACCTTTTAAACGATGAAATAAGTATACCTATATGTTTTATCTTATAAAGTTAACTTTATTTAAAACTGTTTTATTTTCTAAAACTTCTTCTATTATTCTCTTTCTCTGATTCCTAACCATCTAGCACTACTAAAAGAGCTACATCGAGGTCGTCCATGGTCGCTCGTTTTCAACGCAAAACAGTACAGAGTTTACACATTTCATTGCCGCAATAAAGGAACTTGATTTTTCCACCGCAATTTGACTTCATTCATCGCAATATCACGGTCACAATTTGCCGGTACCGCTTTCGATGAAACCAAAGCTTAACTGTTTTGTAAATTGTGCCTTTCATTTTTTCCCGATATTTTTATTTCTTCATATTGTTTCATTCAGCCTGCGGCTCTGTCTACTCTATTCTCTTAATCTTCCACTTCAGTTTCGAACTTTCCGTTGCTAGATAATGTGATGTCTAGATGTTTAAACTTCATCACTTGGTGTATTATCGGATCTTCCAGCTCTCTCAAATCCCATCTTAAGGTTCACGAAATATGGATATGCCGGTTTGTTGTATTCTAATAATTTCTCTATGACAAAATGTTACCTAGGCTTACCGCTTCTGAATTTGACTAAAAATATCAGAATACTAAGATGGTCTTAACGAGATGTTATTTGATAAATTCTTTAAAAGGATTATATAGAATAAATAGACCCTAATAATATTTTAGAAGCTTATTTAAGGGCATTAGTTTATTGTAACATTGATATAAGAACATGAGTCTTAATATGCTATGTATTTTCTACTCTTTTAAATGGAGTCGAAGCCTGGACATTGACGGAGGCAACATCCAATGGCCTTCGAAATGTGGTACTCTCGCCGCATGCTCAGATTTTCCTATATCCAACGTATGAATAAAGATCTTGAAATTCTGCGTATCGTGAACATTAGAAAGATGACATACTTAGAGCATGTGATGCGCAATGGGAAGTATGAACTAATTCAACTAATTTTGCAAGGCAATGTAGAAGGCAAAAGATCTCAAGGGCGCAGAAGGACATCCATACTGTATGATGATTACCATACATGTATTTAGAGCAGCTGTCAACAAAGTTGTATCGACCAACGTGATTGCCAACATCCACAGAGGATAAGCACCAAAAAAAGAAGATCAGTTTATATATTTGCTAACAAAAGCCATAACGGCAAGTTAGTAAAAACAGATAGGTGAGAGGTATAACAGGAATTCTATCATCACGGCTCATTCTATTCAAAAAAATTAATTCTTGGGTACTTTTTACAAAGAATAAACTTAAATACTGGGTGTTTTTATAAAATTTAATAAAATAAAAATTAGACAAAATGTAACGTATGGGATTTTTGACAAATTACAAAACGTCCATACATAGATTTCTGTATCTTGTACAATTTAATGAATATCAGAGTCAATTTAGGACGTTTATGTGTTTACCCCGCTTAATATATTAACCCATTTCAGCTTAATTAAAACATACATATTTTAGTACGGCTGTGAAATTAATTAATGGGATTGATTTATTACTCTAAATATTTTAGAAACTGTAGAATTTTTTTAGTGCTGCCTAATTAATTAAACCGTCATTTTTCTACGAAGAAAATTAAAATACCGCCGTGTTTCCCTCTAAAAGCAAATCCCATTTAACAGGTAGCAGTTTCTTATCCAATCGTTCCAGTCTCATTATCGTCAGCGCAGCAGAGCTTTTACCTAAAGTACTGTAACTCCATAAAGTTTTTGTTTTACTTTACTGGCGGTGTCACTGTTAGTTTACTCCAAGTATTATTAAAGAGAACTTAGTCGGAGACGACGTTCATAATGTCCTTTAATGACGTGTCAATCAGCGAGTGAAAGAACCGCCTAACGAATATTTAACGAGACTTATGAACAAGCTCCTTTTGTTTCCCGTCTACGTTTATAAATTTTTACTCGGTGATGAGGGTCCGAAAAGACAACTTTGAATTTTTTATTGTTCTTGTCGAAATTTTCTTCCTTGGGGGCATTAACGAACTGTTAAAATTACAATGGGGCCGGTATTATTAGAAGAAGCGGTAATGAAGTCAGGAAAAAGGGGAATGTTTTTTCGACAAAGTTTTATTTTTAAATATTTTAAAGTTTTTTTGCAGTGATTGTTAAAGAAAGTTCACGGTATATTAACTTTTCGTTTTCAACCTAAATTTATTTCTTGTATATATATTGTCATGATCCTCATAAGTTGTGAGTGTTGGAATGCATTAGACATTCCAACAAGAGATTTTAAAGACAATGTCAGAGTGTAACAGATATAAAACTTTGTCTGTGCAATTTAAAAGTTTTTCAATGAAGGTTTTCGATTTATTAATTGTATCTTTTTTTTATTTAAACAAAAAATGACCCTGCGTCAACTTACTAACACTTATTAGTAGGGTGTACAAACACAAATTATAAGCATTCAATTTCTTGCAGTGTATATAGACCTTAAATATATTCTACTAAATACACTTGGTTGAACTGGCAGCTTAGTAGATCCACAGAATAATGAACAATCAGAATGCCCACTCTCCATGGAAAATTAAGTACGCGCATCTCATTTGCGCAGACGTTCCGCCATGTTTTAGAGGGAACCAGTGTTGTTTATGTGGTGTGTATAGACAAAATTAACCCGTTTTAATTGACTTACGGCAATCATAGATATACTATACAATTATATTAACATTGTTAAATATAATAACATAAATATAATAGAATTAAACATATAAACAATTAGATAACCTCACAAATCATTATGTCTGTGTCAAGGACACGAAACCGACTGTTCTTGTGTCTGTGTTATGTGTTTTCTTCTAAAACATGGCGCGCGTGCTGAAAAACTTTAAAGGCGGCATCTGAGAGTGGACATTCTGATTGTTTATTATTCTGTGGTAGATCCTTCATGTTAGTAAGAGGTTATTCTTTCTTCTTTCTTGGGTGAATGTTTTGCATTCTAACAGAATATGTTTCACGGTAATTTGGATCTTGCAGTTGTGGCAGAAAGAAAGGGATGGCTTCTTTATTTATTAAGTGAATATGGATTGGTATAGTATGTCCTAATCATAGTCGAGTTATTATCACTTGAATTATATCTTTTGTCTATGCTAAATAAGTAGGTGAGACAATATAATGACTTTTCGTACGGATAATAAATTTAGAACCTGATTTTAACATAAGCAGGTCGTAATATTTTACACATAATTTCTTGGAAGGTACAGCTGGTTCTAAAAATAACTTATCCGACTCTTTTAGTAAGATTTGATTATTTTGAGCAGTGTATTTCATTGGTCTTATAGTATCTTTATTATGACTGACAAATAATAAAATAAACAAACAAACATCAAACAATTGATTACATAATGTCAATACATAAATTGTAATAATTATCAAGGTCTAAATTTTGATATTATTTTGAATTCCGGCATTTTATAAAGAGTATATAAATGATAGTATTTACATAAAATAGAATGGTATTATTTTTATTATTATTAAGGAATAAAATAAACGACTTACCTCAACAATATATTAATGCAAGGAACCAAAATAAAAGATAACTGGGCACTATCATCATTATCATCATCATCATCAGTGGCATTACAGCTCGTCATGAGCCAAAGCCTTCTTCAGAACAATCTTCTATTCTCCCCTGTCTCTGTCAACTCTTCTCCATGCTTTAACTCCGATAGATTTTAGGTTATCCTCTATGTTATCTTGATACCTAAGTTTTGGTCTTCCTCTGGATCGTCTTCCCACTGGTCCTCTTCGGTCGAAAATTTTTCTGATCGTTGCATCTTTATCTCGCCGAATTACATGTCCTATCTATCGAAGGCGTGCTAATTTAATACATTTTATAATGTCAGGTTTCCCAAAACTTCTGTATTAATCAAAATTGTAGCGCCTACGCCACAAACCCTGTTTTTTCTCTCGAAACGTTTAAGCAGTTCTTGGTTGTTTTGTGTAAGTAACCACGTTTCTGTCCCTTATGTTAACACTGGCCTTATTAGTGTTTTATTTATGGTAATTTTAATTTTTCTGGGTAGTTTTGGGGCCATCTGTTTCCTCAAGTCATAGTAGCACTTATTGGCAAGCACTATTTTTCTTTTAAATTCTTAGCTCACATTGTTATCTTTGGTCAGCAGCGAGCCCAGGTAGACGAAGGTGTCGACAGCTTCCAGTTTCAGATCATCAATTAATAGTCTAGGTATCTGGTTGCCTAATGTAGTAAAATACATATACTTTGTTTTCTGTGCGTTTATTTTTAATACCATTCTAAGTGCAAACGCCCTTAATGATCGAAAAGCTTCGATCAGAAAATCTGTGGACCTAGCAATAATGTCTATGTCATCTGCATATCCGACCACTTGTACAGATATATTCAAGATGGTGCCACTCGTATTAATATGGCACTCTCAAGCATAACTGTTGTCTGTAGGGGACATAAGAATACCTTGTGTTAAACATGTGTGTCCTATCCTTAATCTTTGTATTGCTATCTTCTCTTTTCTGTTCAGAGATGCTAGGAATAAATAGTTAGGTTGTATTTCTCTGAGCTTTGTGTCTTTGGTGATCCAAAGTTCCTTCCACTTGCCTTGGTTATTCCTTTCGAATTTTGATTTTATATCTACTTGGGGTTGTATGTTGTAGATGGGTAAGTTGGATGTAGATGTTTCTTTTACAGCGCTGTCAATCATCTCATTTGCTTGGATGCCGTATGAAAAGGCACCCATATTATTATTGAAGGCGTTCAGGAAGTGTGGATATGGATCGATTCTATATTTTTTGCGCTAGGTGATGTTGATTGAAATATTTTTTAACGAATGAATTTTGGATAAGAAATCGGTGCAGAGAGCCAAAGTTTGATGATTCTCAAAAGGAAACTCAGGAATTCAAATAATTAAATTAAATATTAACAAAAAAAAACATAAATGCAATTGTTGAACACCCAAAAATAACACTTTTGCATCTCAAAATACTTCACAATTCTATTTTATGTTACCTATTGCTGGCTGAACCGATTACTTTAGAACAGAACAGATAATTGTATCCGTTTGAAGTTCGAACCCACCTCAATGTTTTTCCATTCCCACTTTATTAAAAATATATAAATATATAAAACGCAAACACATTTTACTTTAAATATTGTTTTTAAACTAAACGGAAATACCGTTCCGAATAAAAGCTTCACATTACAATATTATTTACATTATAACATAACGCTGTGAATTTTATTTCATTTCTGTTTTTGTTCTATATGTTATTATAACAAAGCAATTGTTAGATATATTACACTCTAAAGGGAGATCGTTTAATTTCGCTGGAAAATATGTACGTACTCTCGTATACTCGTATATTGAATTGTAAACATTTTCAAATTTCCAGCGGAATAAAAGATGGCCTTTAATGCGGAAATAATACGATTCTGCTGGTAGTATTGTTACCCAAAAGCAGGCAGCATTAATGCGAAATAATCTATTAAAATCTATGTAGTTTACATTGTTGATAAATAAGGATTCATTTTTATCTAGAAATTGTACGGCTTATTTTTGATGATTTTATTAAAACAGTACTTCATTCGTTTTATAAGTTTAGTTCATAGTTATTTTAATTTTGAATAGAGCTTCAGAAAATATTTACCCCAATCAATCTGTGAAAAAATCATGTTTTGCCTATAAAACGTTTCTTACACATTTTATAAAAATTGATTCAAATAAGTTATACATCTTAAAATCTTCGTTCTTTTCGAGTTTCAAATTTAAAATACATACATTATTCACTGAGATAATTGCAAAACCCTTATTTTGCAGTAATTTATAAATATTAATAATTTTTTTAGATCGACTATATAATTTGAAAATTATTCAAATTGTTGTAGCATTTCAATTCACCTTGTATGTATTGAAATCACCCGGTATGTGTTAAAACACCTAAATAGTATTTCAATCCTTTTTGCGTCGCCGAGGTCGATAATAAGCACATTTTAGAGTTTGTTTATATATCACAGATGTGTACTTCCTTGGCATTCTCTTTGATCATTAAGAAGCTTAATATTGCGAGTTAAGTTAATATTAACGTTTATATGTTTTGTTTATACTAAGTTAGACGAATGAATTTAGGCCGGCCGCTGTTAAATTCGTGTTTAGTTTTATTGGAGTCCGATATTTTTTTCAAATTCGTAATGTTTTGTGTTTTTCGCCTTTTTTATGGAAAATGTTCAGTATAGTAGCGGTAATGTGTAGTTACAGTTTTACGTAAGGTTTGAATGATTGGTCATTGAGAACATGACACATATATATACACAATATGTATATATTAAATAAACGATAGAAGAGTAACGATTATGTATGTGTATGTTCTTTTCGTTAGCATTCAAATATGTATTCTATATTGTTTAATTTTATATTCTCTTTTTCGTCCATTAAATACAAATTTTCTTTGGTTTTTCGTTTCGTGTCCGTGCTTTTTGATATGTATAAGCTAAATGTGTTGTATTTCTGGCAGTTATTTTGTTTCTTTCCAAGTGTCTGTTATTTTATATAGTCTTTGAATGCTCATCATGACTTGTTTTTTTTAGATGTTTTAATGATGGTAGAGATACTCCTTTTTCAGCCTAATATTTGTGTATATTTTCTTTTTCTTTCGCATAATATTCCACTTGTTTTTGTTTACTGGATCATTTATTAACGTGTCTTTAATAATTTATTATCAGGATCAAATCGTCATCTAAGTACATATTTATTTGTTGCGTAAATCCAGAGGCTTAACACAAACATGCTACTTTACAAATCAAGCAAATGTCGGCTATGACGTGCTATGATGGGTGTGGTGTTGTAGACCCATGCCTTGCTGATCATTGTGCTCAATTCCTCAATTTTAAAATAAAATCTGATCAAATTGACAATGATAGGATATTCAGAAGACACATAACATGTAAAGGCACCCAAATGTTAAAACAATTACTAAAATCTGTGGATTGGTCGTTAATAAACAATTCAATAACAGCAACGGAATTAGCTGAGTTCATAATTGACACATATGCAAAATTAACTGAGGTTTGCTTTCCAGTAAATAAGTCAAGAATTCATTTTGAGGCACCTGTTTCTTGGTTTGACGATGAACTAAGGAAAATGCGAGTAAACCTTTCGAAGATAAAAATTACTGCTAACCTTACTAGTGATTACACTCTGTATAATCAATTCAAAAAACACTATCAATTAACAATATCAGTAAAGAAAAAACTGGCATATGAGCAGTTTTTCTTAAAATCTGATAATATATCTCGAGATTCTTGGAAAGTCATCAATTATCATAGGAATAAAACTCAAAATAAAAAAGTAACTTCATGTAATATTTCATCAAACGAGTTTAATAATTACTTTACTTCGGTAGCGCGAAATATATTGAACTCGTTAGATGAGACAGATGAAAATGATGCCATGAATTTTTTGGAGGGAATATACTCCCCTTGCCACTCGTTGTTTTTAACACCTGTTAGTGATACTGAAGTTAGGAATACATTATACAGCTTGAAAAACTCAAAATGCACTGATTTTTACTTCTTAAACAAACAATTAGTGATAGAAACTCTGGATATTATTATTGATAAACTGGTCATACTCTATAATCTTTGCCTTATCGAAGGAATTTATCCCGATGTATTAAAAGTAACAAAAGTGTTACCGCTACTCAAAAAAGGATCTTCAGAAGAAATTGAAAATTATCGCCCTATTTCTATTATTCCCATTCTTGGTAAAATTTTTGAAAGTATTTTGAATAACCGTTTAATAGAGTACATAGAAAAGTACAAAATACTTCATTGTAATCAATATGGTTTCAGAAAAAAATGCAGCACTACTCAAGCAATTCAGGAAATTGTAAGGGAAGTAGTTGATGGCCTAGAGAGAGGTCACTTCGTGTCCTTAACATTGTGTGACTTATCTAAGGCTTTTGATTGTGTCTCACACACTTTACTTTTAAACAAAATGCACAAATATGGCATAAGGGGAAATGCTCTTTCGATCGTATTTAATAAACAGAAAACAGGCCGTTTTTTTAAATAATAACTACTCCAATTTTCACAATGTTGAACATGGAGTTCCCCAAGGGTCTATATTAGGACCTACATTTTTTCTTCTATATCTTAACGATATATTTCATTATACCCACCCCTTAAGGTGTATATGTTTTGCAGATGATACAACCGTTATTAGTACCGACCAGAATCAATATAATTTAAATAACAAAATAGGAAACGATGTGCTTAAAATTAAAAACTGGTTTACACATAATAAACTAAAACTAAACGAGGATAAAAATCAAAATATAGTTTTCAGTTCAGATCGAAGACTCATTTTTGGATATAGCATCAAATTGTTAGGGATTTTTATGGATGACAACTTAGATTGGGGCATCCATATAGACAACTTAAGTTCTAAACTCGCCAGTACAATATTTGTAATGTGTAACCTGGTTTATTTGGTACCTAAAAGTACCCTTAAAATGTGTTACTTTTCATTGTTTCATAGTCATATACAATATGGAATAGCTGTTTGGGGCAACTCTGGTCATGCCGACAGAATATTTAAATTACAAAAGAAGGTGGTGAGGATACTTGCTGGAGCGGATTTAAGGGATCATTGTAAACCATTATTTTTGAACATGGGTATTATGCCTCTACCTTCGCTTTATATGTATGCAACACTGTTGGAAATTCACGATAATAAAAATAAGTTTACTATAAACTCCCAATTACATGATCATCTAACAAGATCGAGGGATTTAATTAGGTCACAACGATTCAGACTATCAAAGAGCACAAAGAATTCAATTGATATTCACTTGTATAACTATCTGCCTAACGAAATAAAAATTCTGTCTCCACCACTGTTTAAAAATAGGATCAGAAAGCATTTTTTAACATATTGTTTTTACTCAAAGACAGAATACCTCAATACACCTTTATAACGTATACCCAGTTTGGTCAGAATACTGTCGATTTACTATCTACATATCACATTGTATTATTACTATTAAAGTTTTATGTATTAGTTTATTTAGTCATCGATTCGGGAATATTCTTAATTATTTGTACATTTTTGTTACTTCCATATTTCAAAGATTTTTTATGTGACAGTTTAGGTTTATTTAATTTTAATTCTTCTGCTAATACTTACATATGTATATTTTTTAGCCAATATGGTTGTTAATTTTAAGTTTACATTATTATATCTTTTATTGTATTTTTTATACGGACTTCAAACTTTATGTAAAGTGGTCAATAAACGTTCTATCTATCTATCTATCTATCTATTCAACAACTCTGGCGATAGGGAGAGAAGTATTATTCTAGTTTAAAGGTCAAACGAACATGCTTTAGTATCTAAACATGCTCATTTATACATATTATGTAGCTGTAACGGCTTTGACGATACTGTAAAAGTTTAGTTCAAAGTGATGGATTGTGGAGAATAAAGTTGGTCCTTTGTGTGCACTTCTGTGATTGTTGATTCACTTTAATGTAAATTAAAACAAGTTATTAAAACGAACGACGCAAAATATTTATTATTGGACTTTTCCCCATGTATTTTTGAATTTTTTTCCAAAGTAGCGACGTTTAGCGTAAGTTTTTCTCTACTAGTCTTTTTCATAGTAGTTCATAATTCAGAGCCAATGGTAGAAGACACTGAACTATTTCAAGTGTATTTTTACAAGGATATTTGAAAGATCTTGAAAGTCGCTTAAGTCAATAGCTGCAACAATATATGAGCCCCTTCCCATAGCAGTTGGCCCAACGTTAGATTGATAAGAACATTAAATTTTAGAAAAGAAAAATAAAAGCGCAGCGTAAATTTTAGAAGTTTTAATGCATCGAACATTTTTGAATTTCCTAATCATAGAAAATACTTTATAACGTAATCAAAACTATTGATTAAACAGAATAATAATAAGTTTTAAAAAACGCACAGCATTATGTAATATTAACATAAATAAGGGGAAAGTTTACCACTAAGTTACATTCCCTTTATATTTAATGATATCTACAATTATTCGAGGCATAGTTTTTACCAAGTTCTAATAAAATTCTAATGTAAACAAATCCATATTGCTTGCAATTTTTCCTTCAATTCGTTGACAGATCTGGCAGGATATTTTCTCAAAGATTTTTCATTTCGCGGCACAAAGTCTACCGGGGACTAGTTGGGACTGTTAGAAACCCATTCCAGAAGTGGTATGCCATGATGTTTTTCCCATTTTAAACCCCATTTTGAGGCAGGACTACTTGCGCTGTTTTGTTGGAAGACAATATCTTCCACTAATGTTAAACGGTGTTCCATTATCGGTAAAAGAGATTTTTCTAAAATATTCAAATATTTATCCGAGTTTACAAACCCATCGATAAAATGTAAATTTCCCACACCGTTAGACGACATACTGCCCCAGATCATGACAGATTCAGAAAATTTAACATTTTTCTTCAGACAGTCGGGATGGAAAGCTTCATTTTCCCTGCGAATGACGCTACTCCTGTCCCCAACACACACTTCAAATCTGGACTCATTACTCCATAGTATTAAATCCCATTGCGACTGAGTCCAACTATTTTTTTCAACATAAAACATTCTTTGTAAGTACCAAATCCTAATTTGTGGACCTCTTGGTGACATATTGGTCTAGAAACGTGTCTTCCAATAACGTCACTCTATAAAACGCTCAATATAAACAGACTGCGCTGCAAACATACTCTATTGCTAAGAGCTAACTCCTTACATAAGGAACATTACAACCTCACCAATGCTTGGAAAAGACAATGGGAGAGCGATTTACCAAAGGAAGTACACTAAATGGCCTGTATCGATCAGAAACCGCCAGGCTTTGGACTGACCTGCAATATATGGACAACGCTAAACAGAATAAGAATAAGCAGCGGTAGATATGCTGACAGCTCATATAGATGGGGAAAAGCCCTTACTCCTGAGTGTAACTGTGATGCGCAACGACAAATCGTCCGTCACATTGATGAAGAATGCCCCCGAAGGTGATTCGCTGGAATTTTCGATGAGTTCCTGAATGCGACCGAAAATGTTTTACATTATGTTAATAATACATTAGATGTTCGTTTGTAATACTTCATGTAACATTTTATATTGATTTTTAATTATGTGTTCTAATTGTATGCCATACGATAAATAAAAATAAATACCACATTTCGTATGCCTCTAACTTTTTATGGCATCTTCTATAAGATTCTACTCCGTAGAGGAGGACACTAAAAATGTAGCATATAAGAATGATGTGAATATTGGATAGGTAAGATAGGTTACAGTGAATCTCCCTAAAATCGTTGAAGAGCTTCTGGATTTTTCAATACAATTTTTTATTTCGTATCTATGATCCCAGGTACCCTTAATGTTGCAGACCAGGGAGCAGACCTTTTTCTCTTTCTCTCACTCTTTTTTCTTGCTACCACCGGTAAAAATCAATGTCGGCATTTATTTGTCAGAGCGCTTATTTAAGTAGTTTACTTTAGGTTTGACTAATATGGTCTCTTAAGGGTATTTGTGATGGCATTTAACGATGAGATATGAGGAAGAACGGAATATCTATATTATTTACCAGGAGTAATCCCCAATTTTAATTGAAAGTATAATATATTTGATGTTCCCCTAAATCGGTTTCAAAATACATACAAGTTTATTCATGTAAAAGAAATGTATTGAAAACCAATCCCTTAGTAAATGCGCAGCGTTCAGTTTTAAGAAATTATTTTGTTAATACTTTTCTCCTATTTATTCAGTCTGAGGCAGATACCAGTACGTGTATTACCTAAAATAGAATAAAATTTGTTACTATATAGTATAATTCTTTCTAAAAAACCCACAGTAAATTATAATGGTACTATATTTATCATCTAACATTCTTCTTGATTTATTCTTTCAGGCAAGTAACGTAACGTAACGTATTCATATACATTAAATAATTGGCCATTAACTAATGTTCCTATCACACAAAACTATTTGATTATTTCAGGTGGTTATACCGCCGTCCTCCAGTACACAGAGATGCACTTTGTGGACACTTTGTAAGCGTCGACAGTGTGTATGCATATCGCCTAGGGCTTATTCCGGCAATCTCTTAACCACCCACCGAACGTGTCCTGCAGAATATTGTTCTCGTTGGAAGCATCATTTTTAGATTATTGTCCGGAGCGGATAGGTCTGGATTGTGAGAGGTCGGAAGAGATGCTGGATATACAAATAGGATATAAGTGTTGTCTTTCTAAATGTATCTATTAAGAATGATAGAACAAGTCCGTGCGAAATTTAGTAAAGGAAAAGTTTTTTTTTAATGAAATAATCATATATTAATAGAGAAAACTTTTCCTTGCAAATCAAATCATAGAAAAAAAAAAACAGAAAATTCATGGCAACTAGAATGAATTCGTAAAGGTAATTCTGCACAAGAAAAAATTTGGTCGGTACTTGGAATATAAAATCTTGGTATGTACTTTTCTTTTCATCAGCACGGATGTGATTAATCTCCATTATTTCGATTCACAAAGCGTAAATTTTTTGAATATCTTCCCCAAGCAACTGATCTAAAAGTGCTTTTGTCTTTTACATCAAAAGCTAGCTCATTATTAAAAGGTAATAAGTTTAGTCCAGTCATATAAGAAGGATCAGCATGATAACGGCTGTGGATAAATATCGATGAAAAGGAAAAGAAAAGCATGTATCAAAAGTTGATGATGATGATGATGATGATGATGATGATGATGAAGATGAAGATAATGATGATGATGATGATGATGATGATAATGATGATGATGATGATAATGACAATGATAGCGTGTTTGGCATGGAAACTAGTCTATTTGCTACATATTTTTGAATGATTTATGTTATGTTTTTGAATTAAAACTTGATTGTACCAAATTTATATTATATATCCGGATGCATAGAAACGATTATATAAGAGTTCGTATATTGATATCTGATTGAGTAACAGGTGGGTTACGTTTTTGTTTACTGGAATATAGACTCCTGTAATAATGCTGTAAGAGTTACACTTAGACCATGTAACTGGTTCGTATGGTCTCTGACATATCAAGTTAGGGTGCTGAAAATATTTACTATATTAGCGGATAAATTTGTGAACAATCCTAGTTTGAATGCATTACTGTTAAATTAACACAGTCCTGAAGATGAGTGAAAACCTTAATACAAAGGTGCTAAATTGTAAAAATACAGAAAATATAGAGGAAAGTCTGACCATCACACACGAAATAGTGGGAGAAATAAAAGAACAACACCCGAAGAAAGATACAGAAAAATGGAAATCGTGGATGAAATACTTGAACTTATGGACCAGAAAAAAAACAAAATAAATCTCAAAGAATATAAGAAAATACATACCATTGTCAGAAGAAAGATAAGAGACACCAAATAGAAACAAAAACAGAACAATGGAGAATAGAGAAGTATCAAACTCGATAGGATATCATCAATGTCCATAGAAAGCTAAAGAAAATTGCTGAAAAGCTTGCCATAACCAAAGAAGATAAAAAGAACGTATGGAAAGAATACTTGGACAAACTTTTTCTATAAGTTCTGTTGGGATTGGTTGTGTTTTTGAATGACAATGTTTAGTAGCCATTTTATTAACAAATGTTTATATTTTATTGAGCGGTGTATTTTTATTGATAGTATTTACATATCCATGATGTTTTTTTTTTTTTTTTGTGAACAAACTTTGCATTTGGCTTGAATGTATTTAAATTTTAGATAATTTTCAAGATTTAGCACAATATTATACCCTCAAACAGCTTTTTTCCGAAAAGATATTAAACTTTTACATTTTTGTCGTCTCGCCATAAGGGAAGACATGATTTTGGTTGAAATTATTTTTGAGCATTTCTCACAAAATCGGTCGGTATCGATCAAAAATTGGATAGGGTAACAAACGTTTGATAAATTCAGTTCGCTAAGCATGTCCTCAGTAATAAATAAAAAGTATAATGGATTTTCCTTCCGCTAATCGAACCTATCCATTGTATTAACCACTAATAAAAAACATATGCACATAACGCAAAATACTACAAAAATCTTGTTTTATTTCGAAACATCCAATAATATTAACCTTTCATAGAACAACCGCCACGAGTATAGCATCCGCAAAAAGTTCTATCTGATATTCGAATCACAGTTAAATCCCCCAGGATTGGCTCTATATTGGATTGGATTTCTAATTGGTAAAATATGCAAAGCAAACGGGAAGCGATATTAAGTTAACTTCTGATTAATTCTAACCTACGAAACGTAATATTAGTGCGATTGGACGTTTTCCAAACGCGTTTAGGACGAAATATTCAGCGTGGTTTTCTAAATTGTTTTAGTTAAAACGCGAGAATTAGTAGTTTAGGTAATTGGAATGTTAGATGTACTGATGATGCAATAATACTGGATTTTAATATTAAGATAGTCGAAGAGAAGAGATAGGTGGCGTTTTTGCCGGGTCGAAAATAACATAAGTTGCGGATTTATCAGTGCATGTGTTTCATTTTTTAGTCTCTTTATTAAAACACTAAAATCTTAAATTATTATAATTAAAATTTAATAAATAGCTTAGAAATATTTAAAAAAGTTTTAAACTATAAATAAAATTTTTTGCGGTGGATTGTGTGGTAGATTCTGCGGTAGCACTAGTTCCATAACATAAAAACCGCAATTTTTAAAGCTAGCTCAAAAACATTAAAAGTGGCAACACGATATGCTTTCCTTTGCTTAGGTAATGGAATCCTCCGTGGCTGTATTAGTTATAGCTCTAGAACGTATAGTCTTCTGTCATTATTGCCACAATTGCTCCTGAGTGATCCTTTCCTCAGGTAGCTGTAGCTTCCTCCATATCGGTATTGCAGAGTCACCAGGCTGGAATGCAGGGACTTCTGACAGTGCTGCCACAATTGATCGCATGGCTCCTGTAAATCCTGTAATAAAACATATTTATATTTGCCTTATACCTTTACCTGGTGTCTTTTGGATTTGAGTTGCGAGTTTTGCTGTTGGTTTTATCTATATATATTTTAAATTAGTCTCGCGTCTTTAAGATTAGAAAATCGACAGAGATCTAACTACAGCGAAACCAAAAGTCTCCGGTATGAAACTGATTGCGGAATTACCACACAATAAGCATGGGAGACCCTGCAGTCAAAGACGATCCTACCAGAAGTCCTTAGTCAGAGACAGCCCGGCCAGAAGTAAGTTCTTCCTCTAAAAATTTCACAAACTTCCCCCAAAAAAAGATAGGGAAAATGACAGGCTAGCCTGTATGTATTTCTAGGAATGTAAAAGGTTCTAACGACATCAAAAATAACGGTACCCTTCTAGCTAGAAACGTGATAAAATATAAATCCTTTTGGATTAGGTTCTTACAGAAAATTACTATTAACGTGCTTTCAGCGATATTTAACAAATTTATCAAAACTAACCCGCGCGAAATCGGAAAAGGGTTAGACAATGATTAACCAACCCGGCATCTTTAATAAGTCAGTTCTTCCGTATTTTAAGATATCGGTAGATTCCAATGAAATTTCCTAAACACGACCACCCGCGTATATATTATTTGCAAATACGGCCATCGGCTTCTCAGCAACGGGGTAAAGGGATTAAAAATTGTTTATTGTTTTAATTATAAAAAAATGTTACAGATGTAGACAACAATATGTTCCCGGGATGTCCAGCGAGTCCAAAGAACTGATGAGAACATACGAAACCCTCTATTCCATTGACCCTTTTAGCCTAGAAACGGTTGACTGCGGAGCAGTACTACCCCAACAGGTAACTCAAGGCAGACAGGAAAAGTGGATTGAGATCCTGGAAAAAAGCGCTTCCTCTATGCTGACGATCTTGGAATATGTGCTCAAGAAAATAGCTTTCAAGAAGTGAAGGAGAAACTCGAAACTGCCTTAAAACAATGACAGCGTACTACCTGCAGAATTCCCTAAGACCCAATCCCTCTAAAAGCCTAGTCTGCGCTTTCCACCTTCGCGCATAAAAAGCCAAGCGAAAACTCCAAATTTTGTGGAATGGTAATACATTAAAACACACGAACCAACCTATATATCTTCAAGTAACTAGACCGGTCCCTCACCTACAGACATCATTGCATAAAAACGAAAGGAAAAGTAACAACTAGGAGCAGCATACTCAGAAAGGTAGCGGGAAGTAAATGGGGTGTACATCCTGGCGTTTTAATAACGGCACAGTCACTGTATTTCTCAACTGCTGAATTTAAGTGCTCCGTTTGGGGCAGATCTGCCCACACCAAGTAAGTTAATACTGCGCTAAATAAAACATGCAGGACCATGCAAAACCAATGCAGAACTCTCAACAACACACAGAGTCGTTGCAACACATCGAGAAAATTAAACAGATCACGGACGAGCGGCATGCCCTATACAAAGCTCAAACACCACGAAAGCGACTAGAATCCAGGAAAAGCTTACTTGGAACAGTGCAGGATGAACCGTCTAAGTATTTTCCTCTTCCCAAGTCCAATGGTCAGTCCCTAGACTTTAAAACGTGAAAAAATATGAATAGGATAAGAACGTTGGTCGCTCCAGTAACATCAAACATGGCAAAATGGTGAAAAAGATAATGCGAAATGTGACTGTGGAGCAACACAGAATATGGAACATCTTCTTACATGCAGAAACTGTCCTCATCGATGTACCCCCGAAGATTTCTGGCTCGCCAACAAAGAATATTAAATTGAAAAGTTTAAGTAATTTATCAGCATTAAACATTCTTAATCAATCAAGCGACACATCTTAGTCAAACCTTTGGTTCTTTTATTCTTGCCCAATGTTAGTAAATAGGCGTATATTTCACTTAAATGTTTAATACTTTTGTATGTGCTTTTCCAGGAAAGCTTTTAATTTAACCACGTACCGAGAAAATTCACGAAGTTTTTAAAGGAAATAACGCTGTTGTGGTGATAATGGACTGGTGCAGTGGATAATTATTTTGAAAATAGCATACTAGTTGTCTTTGTAATAGAAAATTCGAGTCCTGTACTATTTCACTTATTTGTTTAGATTTTGTACAGATGCGATGAGAGTGTGATTATGTTTGCGTCAAAAATTACCAGGGTCTAAATATTGGTATATGTTTTGTCTAAGCATACATATCTTATATAATGTGTATCTTATATATGTTCTTCAAGGACGAACTCTACTTTTGTTCTTTGTCTACTTGACCTTTGATGTTCTCTTAACATCACTTCTTATTGATAAAAAAAGTATTTACACTCGGTACATATAGAACATGAAATCTACGCCAATGGTATCCAACGCTTCTCTTTTTTTTGAATTTCGAGAGTCTGTCGACTGTTTCAGCCCTTTCATATCGAAATAAGCACAATCTCGAAACGATCGGACCTTTCCAACAAAAAAAATCGACCTTATAACAATGGCCATTTGCGCGAAATAGGCCGTACGGACGAGCAAGCTGGCCGGTAATGAATTTATTTGAACGTTCATTACTCTCAAGTGCACATCCTCTATCACCGCCATACCACCATCTTTAGAGATGAGTGGTTCACGAATCGTTGAATTGTTGGTAAAATTTAACGAATCAGATATTGAATTTTTATTGAATATTGAATCTATTACTTGTGATCAATGAGGCTATCGTGTAGTTAGTGGTTTTCCTAACATGGAACCACTATTATAATCAACGGAGCTTATACCGTTTTATCTGCACTGCCCTGCAAAATTCACAATGTTTTTAGCGACAGACTCTATTAAATTACATATTTTAGTGTAAAAAGACTGACTATAGAATAGCTAATTTTAATGTTTTTCTTTTTTAATAACTGTTTGTTTTGTGACTATATATAAATGGTTCCGTTCAATTATAGGTATATCCATTTTCTCATGTATATTGATATCGATTAATTGAGGCTTATATACTGGCATAGTATATGCCAGTATCATATACATTCTCATATATGGATCAGAGGCATGGACGCTAAATAAAACAGATGAATCCGCTTTATCCATTTTTGAAATGGATATTGATGAATGAATATAATTAAGCGAAACCACATGCAGTGCGCAGGACATGTAGCCCGGCCCCTGAATCGAACATGATAAAAAAGATTCTAACAGCGTAACCCGTGAGAATGAAAAGACGGGGTAGACCGAAGCTGAGGTGGATGGACGGGGTAACACAAGATGCCGAGAAGATTGGAGTCGGCACTTGGAAAACGCAATGAAGGGACAGAACAGAATGGCATATTTATTTATTTAGCGTATGGCTACATCACAGGTTCATATAAATATATAAATTATATAAATTACAAACAACAGTAAATATAAAAATATTATTCTACAAACAAACATCTAGATTATAAATATATTCGATTGACTCTTTTGTAGCAGCCAGGAAATCTGAAGGGTTGCCATTATAGGATCTAATCGGGCATTCCTCTACCATGTGTTTTACTGTTTGCCTTTCGGCGCCGCAGTCGCAATTTGGTGATTGTATTTTTCCCCATCTAAAAAGTGAGTCGGAACATCTGCCACAGTTCGTCTTTACTCTATTGAGTGTGGTCCAAATTCGTCTCGGTTGGTTGAAGCCCTAAGGTTTGCTTGTAATACATGGCATGTTCCAGTTAGCTGGTGCAGCGTTATTCTCCCATTGTTCTCTCCACCGTTCAGTTACAGTTTCATTGGCATAGAAAGCTTGAGAAGGTCGAGGCCCTCTAAAGTCTGTAGCACCAAGATGATGATGATGATGATGATACTGGCATATACTTTATATTATTTAATGTTTCTTTACATGGTTCATAAGCCGTTTGTATCTGTCTGTATTTATTGACAGCTTAGCAGCCTTAGGTACTGGTAGTTTTTTTGTTATTAAAATTGCATCAGCCAAATTGGCTATTAGCGAAGCAATAGTAGCGAACAATAATTTGTATTACATTTATATATTTAGATAGTATTTAGAATATTAATTGAAGTTAAAAAACTTTTTAGGTTTGACCTATTGCACTGTAGACCTAAAATATCACTTAATTTGTTGGGTATATTGTATAATATGCGCTATGGCGGTAATGCTGGACATTTCTCTAATATATGTTTGATTTTTAACTTTTTTTACATTTGGCTCATCTTGGTTCTTATTTGTTGGAAAATACATGGCTATTAGTTATCAGCGTACAAGCTGCTGCTACCTGGCACACGGATGGCTCAAAAACTTTAAAGGGTGTGGGAGCCGGCATAGTAGGGACAAATCAAGTGTACACATTTCCCGGTGAGTCTATTTAATGGTGTGACAGTTTTCCAGGCGAAAATAACGGCAATCCATCACTGCGTGGAAGAAATAGAAAGGCAGGAAAGAACGTTCTGTTCAGTTGCCATCTTCACAGATAGCCAGGCAGCGCTTAAGGCACTCAATTTTGTAGAGGTCAATTCTAAGCTAGTCTGGGATTGTTTGTGTGTGCCCTAAATAAACTAGGAGACCGTATCAAGATTACGAAGGCACGAGAGTCAAAAGGGCAATGAAAAAGTAGAGGAAATTGCCAAACAAGGGCTCATCAATGACATTCATTGGTCCAGAACCCTTTAGCGGCATTGCGAAGACAGTAACAAGAACGATACAAGGAAGTGGGCACCTCACAAATTTCTGGAATAATAAAGGAATTCACCAGGACAAAGAAAGGCGAAACAGTTCATTACAGAACATTCGTCAAAATTTACGGCAGACCTAATAAGCAAAGACAGGAAAACCGGCAAAAGCCATATAGGTCCAAAGTAGGTCTTCTATCAGGGCACTATAAGCTAAATAGGCACTTGAAGCTGATGGGATTATAGATGATGACCTGTGCAGATTCTGTCATCTCGAAGAAGAAACAGCAGAGCACATTCTATGTAGGTGTAACAGTCTGGCAAATGTGCGGTTCTTTGCATTGGGAGAAGAAAATCCACCGGAAAATAGCTACATGGAAGGTACAGTCTCGAAACTATTAGACTTTTTACAAAGAGTCAGGCTGGAGAATGTTATCTAGGACTACAGGATCATAATAGATCTGAAAAGGTCACAGTGCAATAGGCCAAAAGGCCACCTCTCTCTAAATTTATCTATCTAGTTAATCGCGTATGACCCAGTCAGGGTCGTGATCATATTTGGTCTCTCCGACTTGTTGGTGATGTGGGCTAGGGTTTTATCGATTTCTTACTAATGGGAACCTTTTCCGATGACACTTTCCACTTGTTTTCCCACATATACCGCAGTTTACATTTGACCGTCGCTTTCACGTCCTCACTCGTAAATATTTCAGTATACTGTCACTACTTGCAGCTCCTTTTGCAGCGTTGCCTGCCTCTTTATTTCTTTGAATTCCAACATAGGATGGTATCCAGAACAATATAATATTTTTTCATTCAGTTGCGTGATATAAACTTCTTGTTTTATCTTGATGACCAAAGGATTAGTTGGGTAGATGGTACTGATAGTGTTAATTAACACTTTGTTATTCCTTATAATGTCAGCTAGTTCTGTTTACAGAACATACTATTTTTTGTTTGGTAGTGAGTTCGCTGTTGGATATAGGCCTCCATTAAACTGCTCCGCTGGACTATATCAACATAAACTTATTTTAAAGTAAAATTGTGGTTTATATCCAATAAAAATAGTAAGTTCTATTAAAGAGATGAAGTAGTTATATCGATCAAGAGTTCTTTTTTTACATTGTTTTTGACTGCATTTAATTCTTTGATAGAAGAAAGAGATCAGAATTAAGTTAGTTTTTATCAAACAATTATAGAATATCGACCCGTTATAGGTAAAGTAACAGCTCGAATTGGGTTACGGACACCTCTAACTCGCTTCTACTACAGAAAAACGCGTTATCACTTTTACACATTGGATTTTTTTGTTTACTAACGACAGAAAAAAGCTCTTGATTTATTTTCGCGTTATGAATTGTTCGATTGATAGACCAAAAAATTAAAGAGGATTGTGAATGGTAAATTGACAGGTTCATATAACATAGCTGTTTACGATGCTCTAATTTTTATTAGCACACACTAATCATTTAAACAGTTTGTAAATACCACTTTTATTAATTATACAATTTTATCATTGGTTTTATTATCAATGGATTTGATGTTGTTTTTGGTTTTGAAAGAGATGTTTAAATTTGTGAAATTATTAAAAAGTACACTTATTATTTTTTGGGAAATTTGCCCTAAATAGAATAAGGATCTGTAAATAAATGTAGTGTTGTGTTTAGTTTCTATGTTAAAAGCTTGACGAAATCTCTTGTTGAGTATTGACCTTATCTACAACAGAAAAAGGCAAACCGTTGTCGCTGCCATTTATTCTGTCTCCGGTTTCTATATAACATGTAGCTTCTCCATTTTAAAAAATTTTAAAGTGTTTGTCTTTGTGTATTGTATTGTTATGTCCAAATTTACATGTATGACATTCTGCTCATGTCGGATAGGCCACAACTGACGAAAAGCCCCTAAGGATGATCTATTGATCGAAAGTACTTGGGCAAGATTTAATTAATTGCTGTGTTCGATATTTGTCTTGTATACCATCAAAGTTCAATTATTCGAATATTCAACATTATATTGATTTATTTAATAATCGAAATTACTTTATTACAATTGTCTTGGGATATTAGGATGTTAAAAAGTCTGTGGACATAACTGTTAAGTACGGACCTGCTCGCGCACATCGAAGTTTAAACTCTAAAAATTGTGCGACGTTGTCCTGATCCTCGCTGATCAAATGCGCTCCATGGAAAGAGGGAAAGGAAGTAAACTTCTTGGCCCTAACCCATTCTTTAATACTACAACAAAACTAATACGTGCTCGCGACAGTTTACACCATTGATCATTTGATTTTAACAACACCCCATAGTGCTACCTCCAAAACATCACCCCACGATACTCATTGCTCGCCACAAGCACTTGAAACTTTTACATATTAGTCCTCAAGCACTTATTGCTTCCTTAAAAGATAATTACTGGCCACTTTCAGAGCAGGTTAGAAAAATTGTTCGTGATTGTTTCCGATGTTTCAGATTTAACAATAAACCCAAACGATGTCTTATGGGTAATCTTCCAAAGTCAAGAGTTACCCACTCACGACTCTTCACAATTTCTGGAGTCGATTATGCTGGTCCCTTTCTCTTACCAGATAGAAAGGGTCGTAATTACAAAACTTTCAAAGCTTACTTTGCTCTCTTTATTTGCTTTACCAGTCAGGCTGTACATTTAGAAATTGTCAGTGACCTCATGACAAAGTGCTTCTTGGCGATGTTACGCCAACTCACGGCCAGACGCGATAAATGCTCCGAAATCTTTTTAGATAACGGCAGCACTTTCGTAGGAGCAAATAACTAACTTTTTTTCTAACTCTACAGTAACCTTAATTCCTGGATGGGCCTTCTTTGAAGGCTAAAATATCGTTGACATATCTGTACTATAAGATTATTTGTGGTTAGGAATAGTGATGTGAGTTGTAAAATTACATAACTTACGTTACATAAATTACACGTAACTTACGGTAATATTACATGATACCCGTAACTTAATGTAATTTATGTAATTTTTGGAATTTACGTAATTTATGAAATTTAACGTAACTTATGATAAATTTACATAAATTACCGTAATTTATGTAATTACTGGTAAAATTACATATATTATGGCAACTTATGCGCGCGCAATTGTCGTAAGTGCGGTGCGCCGGTGCCGGCGCGCGCGAACCAGTGGGTGCTATTACGCTCGTCGCTCGTTAGTCGTTCCTTAGTCTGAGTCAGGCAGGTTATGTTTACATTTCTGTTATTGTATGTGTAATGTGTATGTATAAGTTAGTTTTCGACTGTTCTTTCTCTATTCATTCACGCAGCGTTGGTTACTTTACATTTATTTATAAGGAAGCACAGAAACTATAAGGTAAGAAATATATTATTTCTACAAACAGCAAAACACGTGCCGGTGATGTCCATAGCAACCTTAGATTGGGAAACACAGGGGCGGGCCTATCGCATATCGACTGTACGTTAAATCTAACGCGCGTCATTTTATATGTGGCTACAGTACTTAATTCTGAATTCGGTTTACCAAGTTTTATTCGATTTTTTAGATTAGTTTACTGTACAATAACTATAAGAATGATAGGAGCAACGGGGTACTTGTGCATGTAGCATGTGTAATTGAATTACACTGACATAACTTACTAAATAAAAAATTTTGATAACGTTGAGGGCAAAATAATGTAGTTGTCCGATCCAGTATTCTGCTTATTCGAATTTCATTAAATTGTTACACAGATTCAATTTTAATCTTTCTTCTATTTAAGGATGCCTAACAATTTTTTATGCCCTCGTGCCCATCAAATACTTTGAAAAATAATGTTTTTTCCCTTCTTAATGTTTAAGTCTACCTGAATATTTTTTTTAGGTCATAAAACATGGTGAAACGTAAGACAGATATCTGGCTTTATTTTGAAGTGTTACCTGCGGGTTCTTCTAATCAAAAGACCATAAATGTGAGGTGTAAATTTTGCAAGAGTGTACATGCAAAAAATGCTACAAGAATGAAATCTCATCTTCAACAATGCACTTATGTGCCGCATATGATAAAACTTAAATTCAATATTTTAACTCCAAAGTCAAAGGGGAATCACTCTAAATTTCCATTTGAAACATCCATGAAAAAGATCACATCGGCAAAATTGGATAACGATAACACTGATGCTGCTTGTACATCATCAACGGTTTCCACAGCATCAACATCTGCTTCTGATAACATTCATGTGGAAACACCTGTTTGCACAAAAATCAACAGAATACAATCATTTTGTGATCGAATGACACACGAACAAAATAACGAATTGAATATTTTGCTTGCTAGAGCTATTTACACCAGTTCAGCACCACATTCAATTACCGAGAATGAAGATTGGAAATTGTTTTTTAAAAAAATTAGACCTTCATACACCTTACCATCGAGATATATGTTATCAAATCGTCTCCTGACCGAAGAGTACGAGCGAGTTGAAGTTCAAGTTAATGATAAAATTAAGCAAGCTGACAATTTATCATTGCAATGCGATGGTTGGTCCAACTTGCGAAATGAAAGTGTAATTAATTTCATTGTTACAACACCCGAACCGTTATTTGTCAAATCAGTACTAACAAAAGCAGAGAAGCATACCGCAGAATATATAACAAAATTAATGGTTGAAGTTCTGGAGGAGTATGGACCTAAAAAATTTTTCGCTATTGTGACTGATAACGCAAAGAATATGAGGAAGGCTGTGAGACAATGTGAAGAGATGTATCCCCATCTTGTATCATACGGCTGTTTAGCGCACACATTACATTTATTGTGCAGCGATATTTTGAAATTATCTTCAATAGAGACACATTTGTCACATATTATACATATCGTTAAAACTATTAACCAGTGTCAAGTACTGAGAGCTCAATTCACAGAAATAAGAAATGAGATGAAGTGTGGAGTGTCTCTTAGCCTACCTGTAAAAACAAGATGGGGTTCACATGTAAAATGTCTTCAAGATCTGACTAAATGCAAGTCCGTCCTACAACGTCTAGCAATATCTCCAGATAAAACAATTCAAGATAGAATACGCAGCGCAAAAGCAAATTTACTTGATGAAGGATTCTGGATAAATTCTAGCGCTCTTGTTGAATTGCTTAAGCCAATTACTGAAGCAATAACACGTCTTGAAGGAGATTCTTCGTCAATTCATTTGGTTTGTGAAACTTTCGCGAAAATCGGTAGTAACATATCTACTCATTTAGAATGCGTGAAACTAACGGATTGCGAAAAAACAGAAGCGATGGATAAATTTATATCAAGGAAGGAATACGCCCTTCAACCGATCCATTTTGCCGCAGACTTACTAAACCCTCGGTCTGTTGGTGCAAATTTATCATCAGCCGAAAGGATTGAAGCGATGAAATACATTACTACTATGTCAACCACGACCACGATAGAGATTGGTGATGAAGGAGTGTCAAAGATTACTGAGGATTTAGGAAACTATTTAGCTAAAACAGACTTTTTTGGCGAAACATTTTTATGGAACATACTCGATAATGTCTCTTTGGTTACATGGTGGAAAGGATTTTGTGGACATTCATGCCTCTCCAAAGTTGCAGTCAGGATATTGACAATGCCGTGCACTTCTGCGGCAACAGAGAGAAGCTTTAGCTCCCAGAGCAGCATTCATACGAAGAGAAGAAATCGCCTAACAACTCAAAGGGCAGCAAATTTAAATTATATACAATATAATTCAAAATTGCTGAAACGTTCACGACAACATCACATACAAAGTCAATATCCTATAGAAGAGACTGTACAGAACAACGTTTCGATAGAAGGTAGAAACTTACAGAAGGAGATAGAAGTAATTGAAAACCATATTTCCGAAGAGGAAGAATTAGACGAGGTAATTTTAAATTTAGGCATTTTTTAGATATGTGATATGTGCATGTGATATATGCAGTTTGCTTCTTTTCCGATTTTCCAATGCATTCCACCGTTTTCGAATAAAAAATTATAAATCTTATGTTTTCAGACAATATCATCATGGCATTCAAATACAACAGGAAATGGAAATTCCGACGATGATTTTAATTTTGCTGACTTTGCAATGACCGATGATGAAATTGATCAAAGAATGGAAACTAGGGAACAGAGACCAGCACGCATTTTGAGACAAAGCAAAGTGAACATTTTAGAAAACGTCTTAATGAAATCGGTAAATTAGTGTAAACACATACATATTTATTGTTTATATTCCAAAATTATCAATTTCAGGGTAAAGGCACAGAACAACCCCAAAAAAAAACGGAAGTCGAGAAGGATACTTCAGATGCCGAAAACAAGGTAGTTAGATCTGTATATATTATATTATAAACCCATTATTTTTACTCTCTATGTTTACACTTTCCTATTTAATTTCAGGATGCAGTTCTGGATTTGCCGGAGATAAAAAAAATTACACAAGGCTCATTGGAAGAGCAAACAATTGAAACTTCGACGTTTTATAACAAGAAGGTCTCCAGTTGTCTGCGAAAAAGGAAGTTGTGATTTATAAAAGCCGCTTAAAACAAAACTAAAGAACCTATGTTTTCATTTCTTTATTATTTGTATGTATTTCTTATCCACTTTTCTTTATTTCATAAGTATGTAGTTACTTTGTGTTTATTATATTCAATATGAATGCAAACAATTGATTTTTTAATACAATGAACATAAATTACATAAGTTACATAAATTACATCTGGTTTGTAATTTTTGGGTAATTTTACACGTGTAACTTACAATTTCTGAAATTACACGTAATTTCACATCGCTAGTTAGGAATAAATAAAAATTATTTTCAGGAGTAGTAATAATCTGCCATACTTCGACAAGCAAACGAAGAAGAAATTTTTACTTAATTGTTATTGAACTAAACTCGAAAATTGTTGTTTATAAGGGCCCAAAGCTCCCAGAAATAGTGGAAGACCATCAGGACTACAGCCTATTTCGAGGCTTGGTCGGTACTGAATCTCGATTTCACTCAACAACGCAATTTTAGTAGCAAAAATTCCTCGATGGGCTAAAAGTCTTGCACTTATATTCCAATCATTGATCGGCCGTTAATTACTCAGATTCTCACAACGGGCATAATGATAAATTCCGATATTAGTTGTATAAACAAAAAATTAATGCGTATTCTCTACCAAGACAACTAAAGTGTTACTATCAAGAGATTTTAAGATGTTTATAGAAAACTTCTTTCGAATATATAATTGCAACACCCAAAGTTTCTTTGGGTCAACACGCCGAGGTCAAACAAATGTATAGTGCTAGCGACGTAGTCCAAGAGATTAAATCCCAACGTCTAAGATGGGCTGGCCATGTTCATAGGCTCCCTAATAACCGCCTTACCAAGTTAATCTGGGAAGAAGTCCCGACAGGGAGAAGGCCCTTAGGACGTCCACGAATGCGATGGAGAGATAATATATGGTCAGATTTGAGAACAATGGGGCTACTGACTTAAACATCGTGGACGACCGTTCGAGATGGAAGCAGGTTGTGCAGTCAGCCAAGACCCACCCCGGGTTGTAGTGCTACCAGAAGAAGAAGAAAGTTTCTTTACTCAGTTCGACATTTTAAAGCGCAACATGTTTCAAGTGCATAACAGGAAATGTAGATTATTAAGATATGCTGGGTCAAATAAAAGTAAATGCATTCTAAATTTAATCAAGTTAAAGGACAAACAAATACTGGAATTGACATGATAGATTTTTTGGATCGTTAGAACTCATCCATCTAGCATTGGACATGACATGCTTCCTATAGAAATCTTAAAAAATCTAGATGAGAAGCACATTGATGTTTTAGTGACACTTCTGAACCAAATTTACAGTGTCAGTGAACATTAAGTCAAAACGTTCCTTCTTCGATGTTTACACCTGGAAGTTTAACAATAATTTTATAATTTTGGAGTTAGGTTTCCCACTGAAGTAGCACATACCTAACAGAGTCTTAAAAGTAAAATCTTCTGACTGAAGAATCTGAGAATATAGTTTCAGACAACTACTATAGTATGGTCGCCAGTATAGGGTAATAAATCTGCATTCACAGAAGAAGAACCTTTAACACTTTTAAAACGTTATACAGATCCTAAATGCACTGTATGTTACACAGAGCAAAGAAATTCCCGTTGTATGTCCTTAAGTCCCCCGCCGCTGCTTAGGATGCTGGCAACCCGCTAAGATAGTCTGGAATTCGATCAAACCTGGCCACTCTCGTAATTGCTAGTCTCTCTTTCACACAAATCGTCAACAACTAATAAAGCTTATCTCCCGTCGGAGGAAAATGTGGGCCCCGTAGGTCGGCTTGTAACAGGCCCATCGGCGATGTTCTTTCGCTCAAAGCCGATTAGATCGGGCCCCTAAACAGCCCCGAATATTTCCAAGGCAGAGGAGGAACGGGCTTGGAGTGCGTGGTGAGGAGGAAACACACTTTTAGAAAGATTTCGATCGAGATAACTACGTTAGAAAGGTACGGGTCTATAAAGGGAAAATAAATTTGAATAAAGAGGATGAAAGTTTTTAGTCACAAAACTTAAAGAAATAGTATAAAAGGATCGATTTTAAAATTTCGATGTACATTTCATTTTCGAGATATTTCTGTTCAGTAAAAATCTCTATTAAAGTATATTTCAAAAATTTGCGACTGTTTTGGATTAATGCTAGATACTCGACAGCCAAGAATTACGAAAGGAAATTGCTCTAGTAATGGGAGTATTAAACAATATACTGTCATTTTCGATATTTCATTTATTACTTTCATTACTTTCATCTTTGTCAAGATAACTTTTATAGGATAATATGATGCTTATATTTCAGTAATTTGCATTTTATAATTGTACATGATATATATTAATTACAACTAAATTAGTTTAGCATTTCGTAGATTTTAAATCGGCTTATGATAGGGTCCTAAGAAATAAATTGTATGAAGCCATGCATGTATTCCACATCCCCGATAAACTGATAAGATTGATAAGTTGAAATACAGGGCAAACAATCACAGGCATTTAAAACGCATGTTGTGCTACGACAGGGAGATGCGCTGGCGTATCCTCTTTTTTTACATTTTTAATAAATCATTTCAAATGTTGACATATGTAGATGATGTTGACCTAGTTGCCCACAACACGCAAGCTAGAAGGAATGTATACCACCTTATCAAATGCCAAAAATATGGTCCTACAAGTTAATGAGAAAACTAAGATAATACAACAATAGAGCCAGAAATATCGGCCACCAATTCACGGTTAATAACTCTACCTTTGAAGTGATGGAAACATTCACATACTCCACCAAGGATCACCAAGGAGAACGTCATGACGGAAGAAATCAAGCGAAGAATAATTCTAACAAACAAATGCTATTTTGGAATGGGTAGACATATAAGAAGCAGAAACTTAAGCCAAAAAACAAATATAACCATATACAAAACCCTTATACAACCAGTGTTGACTATGGATCGGAGACATGGACCATTTCCAAGGCAGATGAAAACCTGCTGCTTATATTTAAATGAAGGATTCTAAGAAGAATATTCGGTGGCATCTGTGAAAATGGTGTTTGGAGAAGGAGGTCCAACTACGAGATATATCACAGATATAAACATATATTTGGTGGTAAAGACGTAGGAACTTTACTTATAAAAATAGGAAGACTAAGATGGACAGGACATCTGGCAAGATCACAGCAAAACAATCTTCCTAGAAGAATCCATCCTTGTCATAACTTGTGGGAAGTAGAAGTAGGGGTAGGCCAAAATCAGATGGAGAGATGATGTAGATGAGGATGGTAGAAAAATAGGCGCAGCAAACTGGCAACATTTGACAATGGATAAAACAGACTGGCGTAATAGACTAAGCGAATGGTCAGTAGTCCGAGGGTGTGATCCTTTCCCAATATAATATGCCTTTTCTAACTTGGCTGTACCGAACTATGCCTATATCTTTTACCCTATATATATATATATATATATATATATATATATATATATATATATATATATATATATATATTGTTGTACTTTTGAATGTCCATTAGCAATATAAAACCGATATACAAATTTTATTACTTAAATAAAAATTAAGATTATTGATATTTCATAAAGACACGGCCATATTAAGTTTCAAACATCCTGTATAAGACAAAATATGTATTTTAAGTTGTTCGAAGAATTGTTCATTAGGCCTCAGAGACAAGACTTTCAAATATTATCGATAAGAAATTTAAATAAGTCGGTTATTGTGGAATGGATTTACCCGTAATAAAAGTGTATGTAGAAAGTGTTTAAACAATAGACCGGGATGTGCGGTGGTTTTTCTCCCCGAAAGATTATATCGGTAAAAGTTTATTAACAAAAGACATTGAATTGAGAAACAGGTATCGTTTGTAGCTATTAGTAAGAAATATTTGTAAAGCAGATAGATTTAGTTAGAATAATTAAAGAATGTTGTTTTCTGGAATTACCCGAATGACGTTTTATAAAGAGAGTTGTTTGGTAACGATATACGTCACAGAGGTGGATGATTTTTATTGGTCAATTTTTGAATGCAATGGAGGTAGTGGTTTTGGCTATGAGATAGGAGAGAGAAACAAAGTTAGTTAGTCAGTTTTCGTCGCCCAAGAAGGAAGGAGCTTTGTGGTTTGTGTTTGTTTGAAGTCCCGAAGACGTAATTTACCGGGTGTGTTTATTTGCTGTGTAAAAGCTGATCAGTGTGAGGAACGGGGTACAGAGAGATAGAAAAACCAAAGGGTATAAGAATATTAATATCAGACGAAGCCGGAAACATTTGAAGTTATAAACAGGCGCGGAGATTGGCTCAAAAGGAGGCTGCATAGAATTACACGAGTTGTTGGGTTGCAGATACAAGGACAGATAGGAGAAAGGTGTACGTCATCTGGACCACAATAGGAGCAGAAGCAGAGAAAGGTTTTTTTTCATGGCGTGGCCATAGAATTACAACGGCAGAGAACGAAAGGTCAGTCAATTTTCATTAGAGCAGGAGTGTGGTTTTCATTTATTAATTAAATAAATTGAATAAATAATAGAGACAGTTAATTTTGCGATCATTTAAAGAAAAAAATTATAAAGAGAGTTTAGTTATAACACATATTAAAAATCAATGTAAAATAACATTTGGGTCCATGATAGAAAACAACTTCTCATATATATTTAAAGTATTATATTGCAAATATTACAGGATTTATTGTTATATAAAATTTCATTAAAATAAAGGACATCTCACATATAGTTCAGTTGAAATTCTGTGTATTTTTATTCAGGTCATATTACCTATCCCAATTAGGAAGCCAATTGGAAAATATTTTGAATCCACGATCAAAGGTAAATAGTACAAGTTAAATAGCCTGAGATTGTAATTAATTAATGCTGATTTAATTGTGATTAATTGGAGATTAGATCATTTAATAAATATAGACAGGATCTTTTCTAAATAAGCAATAGAATACAATTTAAATAGCATAACAATATATATATATATATATATATATATATATATATATATATATATATATATATATATATATATATATATATATATATTATTTACAAAGGGATTTCAGGACTTTTTTTGCCGATTTTCGGATTAGAAGCAATAAAAACAAAAAAATGTAATTTGTATTACAATTCACTGTGGTTTACTCTAGTATAAAAATATTCAGTGAATAAATGGGAAATACGGAGCTTTGGGAGGACCTGGGGCGAGCTGAGAAACCTGGCTGGGAATAGAGACTGATGGCGGAATTTCCTGGAAGCCCTATGCTCCTCAGAGAATTGGAGGAAATAATAAGTAATATAATCCTACCTCGCTCAAATTCATTTCCAAACTCACTATTCTCGTGAAAGCCAATAAGTTTAAATCTATATCTAATCATGATTCTTTTGTTAATTTTAATAATTAATAAGTCTTAATTTGTGTTGGTAATCTGACTTTGTTATGTGGTTGTTTTTGTAAGTAGTCATTTATTAATTTGTTTGAATTTTACAATTAGACGTCAACTAATGAAAATGAATTTATATAAAATCAAGAAAATTAATTGCTTTGGTTGTTTTATTATATCTGTGTTGTGTTTTATTTACATACGTCAATTTGAAGAGTTTTTGCGACCATTTTAAGACTATTTTCTTTAAGTGATGGATCCGACCGTTACGTGATTGAAATTCAATTCATATAACGATAAAACACTGAAAACTTTGTTTTCAAAACTTCCATAAAATTATTATAATATCTTAACACCACCGCTGTTTTGGCAGTGTGCCTTTCTCCAATCTCGTTCTTTTCTGTTCGTTGGTTGGCTTTGTTGATAATTTTGTTGTCCTTGTTAAGGTAGAACACCTCTTCAGGGCATGGTTTGCTTTTGTTGGTGCCGCCATGTGTCGCTGCATTGTGCTCACTGGTGGTAGGTTTCGGTGGCTGTTGTCCTGCGAAGGAGGTCGTGTCCAGGATGGCCAGATGTGAAAGGGATGTTGAGCTAAAACGGTCCTGTTTAGAATTTTATAAGTGAAAATTATATGGTTATGGATTGTGGCTGAATTTAATTAGTAAGTAAATAAATGTTATTAATCGAGGAGAGGGCAGCTATGGCTGTCGCCTCTACAATAACAATAGTAGGTATAATTGTGCAATGGGATCGTGAAACCATAGAAAACCGATCACTCCCTGTCATAGCAAGCTTGAAGTCAGAAATTTAATAATTACGGCGATAATAGAGTAATAATTACTGCCTTCAAGATATCAATGTACTCATCAAGGAGTTCGTTGTTGGCAAGGGTCAGCAATTTAGTGGGTAGGAATTTGACGTTTAGGGTGTCTGTTGAATACATTGCCAAATGATGAGCAAGTTGTTTTAATGATATTTTGGGCTCTAAAAAGTTGGCCAAGAATGGTTTTGATTGAATAACTCGTGCTAGAACTGAAGAGCCTCTCGTTGATGGACTTGGTATTCAACAGTTAATGAATAAGAGCGGAGGGGAGTCGTGCCGTTTGTTGTTTACTTTACGCAAGATTCCCCATTCCAATCCCAGCAGTTGTGTGAGGCGGCGGATTGAACATGATATAAAGATTAGCTCTATATTCAATCACCGGCCTGACGTTTTCTATGTGTGTATAAGTGTACCTTCCGTGTGTCCTTCCGAACTTAGCATAGAGGGCATTAAGTAAACCCACTCTCCTTCTTACTCTGTTACAGGCTGCAGCTAGATAGGCCTTCCAGTTGAGTGTTTCTAGGAACACAACACCGAGGTACGCAATCTGGTTACGCAGTTGGAGTCTATCGCCCCAGAGTCTGAGGTTGATTCTTTCGACTACATTATATGACTACATTGTGAATCTGCTTAGATAAGAGTATCTAAAAATATTCATTTGAGTTTTATTAGAGTTAGATGTTACTCCTTATCTCCCGTACCAACTGTCGACCAGGTCAAAGTGATTTTGAGCAAACCTACATAGAGCATTTGCGTCTGAAAATGTTGTTACGAGAGTAGAGTAAGGTGAGGGTGCGAATGTCTCGTGGATTGGGGAAGTCGCTATTGTATATCGTATAGACTAAAGGTACCAACACGGAACCCTGTGGAACTCCTGCTGTGGAACTCTTGCTGTAGAAGTAAAAGAGTCTTAGCTATTTTTGTTATGCGTCCAACACTTTATAGTCTTTAACTAAATAAGTTGAGAAGGGAAGAACTGTTTGTTCCAGACTCCCTGTTTCCTCCTTGAGCTTTGAAAACACCTTTCTTACGTCTCTTGTAGAATGCGTGAGTGCATCTATATTATCAGCTTGGCCTAGCAACAGTTTTGATTCTTGATCAGCAAATCCTTCTGTCAGCTTAGACGATATTTTACTTATTGTATATTCTAAAGCAAAATTAAACAGCAACGGTGACAAGGAGTCCCCTTGCCTAAGTCCTGAATTTGTACCAAATGGCATCGATGTTCTGCCTCCTATATTTACTTGCGCACATGAGTCTGTCATGCACATTTGCGTTAATTCAACTAATTTTTTTGGTATTCTCATTTCTAACATTGCTATCCGCAATTTGCTCCTTTTTATGGAATCATATGCTTGCTGGAAATCTATGAAAATTTGGCGCACATCACGATGGAATTCCCAGTTTTTCTCTAATATTTGTCGGATGGTAAATATTTGATCTATAGTTGACCTTCCAACACGAAAGCCGTAGTCGCCTAGAATATCTTTCGAATATGGTGTGAATCTCTTAAGCAAGATAATTGATAGCACTTTATATGATGTGCTTATAAGCGATAATCCTCTATAGTTTCGGAATGGTTCTTTGTTTCCTTTCTTATAATATATGAGAATTATACCGCTTCCGTTCCATTCTCTAGACATTTTCTATTGTTGCCATAGTTTTAGAATGATGTCACACAATTTTTGGTGTAAAAGGTTTCCTCCTTTTTTTAACAACTCTCCATTTATGCCATCATTTCCTGGTGCTTTATGGCCTTTTAGAGACGTGATCATTCTTTACTTCCTCAAGTGTTGTTGCTAGTATTTCGATATCTTCAGAATGAAACGTAATATCTGCTTCCTCCGTCTCACTTTCAATATTTAGTAAATTCCGAAAATATTCCTTCCATCTTTCGACGATTTCCGTTTCTATTATTATAAGTTCAACTGCTTCATTTCTCATAGGCTGTATTACTCTAACGCTTGCACCTTTTCTGACTGACTTAACTTCACTAAAGAATTTCATTTTTGATTCCTCTTGCCACTTCCGTCCATTTCCCGGATTTGCTGTTCTAGGTAGCTCCTCTTTTTATTTCTGAATAGTCGTCATGTTTCTGCTCTTGTTCTGTTAAAATCTACTTTGTGTTCATTTGTGGGGTCTTGTAGCATTTTCAATCTTTTTTCGTTTTTATTTCCAGAATTTCCTCGCATGGTTTGTCAAACCATTTCCGTTTTGGGCGAGTTTTCTTTTTTCCAATGGTTTCCTTGGCTGCTTGTTCTATGACTGATGAAACTTGCTGCCATGCTTGTTCTAACTCTACATTATGCTCTTCCTCTGCCAACAATTGGAATCTGTTGCTTATTGCCACTTGATAATTCAGTTCGTGTTGGTAGGGCTTCAACTTTCCATATTTCTTTTTTCTCTTGTTACCGACAAAAAGAAAAAATATTCAAAATAAATAAAATATTATTTCAATGAAAGGAGTTTAGCCTTTCTTGGAGCTTTGTTTAATTTGACTACTGGATCTATTTGTAGCCGGAGGCTTTTTGAAAGTGTCATAAATTTGATTATTATTTAAAATATTTCAAAGGAAATATCTAGTCGCAACAGGACCTTTTATTGGCTTTAAAATTTTGCGAAGTAGTCATAAAAATAGTAAGGGAATAAACAGCCTACAAGGAAATGGACGTATATACTCTATATCTGGCACTAACAAAAAAATAAAAAATAAAATATTGAAATGTTAAAGCATTTTAACACATTGTAATATTAGCAGACTCCACCAGTGACAAAGCTTATTTCAAAATATTAACAGTATCAAAATTAATGTAACGAAAAAAATATGAAATTAAACGTTGGAAACAATCGAAAATTACGATTTATTTGAACGGAAAAAATTATCAAAGGAAGAAAACAAATAAATTGAACTTAATGACTTTAGAACCATTATTGTCTTTTTGTATCATAAAAATCCCTTCCACATTATGGGACAATATAATTGAATTCATCCATGTATAATAAACTGTAGTATCCATTAACCCTGCCGCATGTGCCCGAATTCACAATAACCGACCAAAAACAGTTTCAATATACAATGGCCCAGGGAAGGGTGAGAGAGAGCAACTTTCCGAAGAAGAACAGGTGCTTGCGCGACGTCATAATTAACGAAGTCCTCCTCCGACCTTTGGCCCTTTGCGGCAGCCGCAACCTCGCCGCCCGCGGTTTTATCGTCAATTAATATTTAATTAAGCCCGAGCTATCTTTTTGCTCTATTCGCTCGGATGAACGTATTAAATTCCTCGGGGACATCATGAGGGATGATTTTTCAGTTGGCAGACAGAGATATGTTTGTTATCTATTTGGCGTCGGTTGGCAGTGGATTGTGCGAATGACGAGATGCCAATACGGGCGATAAGGAGCGAGTTGGTGGTGCAGTTGACAAGACAATACGAGGAAATAGTTAATACGGTCGATCGATTATGTCAGAAGACATCAACCATATAAAACTACCGGATAGTGGCTCTAAAACATTGTTAATTGAAATTGTCGATATATATGAAATATGATAAAGCAATAATTAAATTAATTATGATCCATTAGCACATAAAAAACTGAAAGAAATTACAGGAAATAATCCGAAGAGAATACCAGAAGTTATACGAAACTCCAAGGGGATCTCCAATTATCAGCAGTAGAAAAACAACAAACTTGGGAGAAATACATCAAGGACTTATTCGCAGATAATAGGAAAGAAATAAGTGATACATTACCAACTAATGAAAATCTAAAAATTCTGATATCAGAGGTTAAGCAGGCAATTAAAATCTCAAAAAGTGGTGAAGCGCCAGGTCCCGATGAAATTCCTGTAGAGATATTAAAAATCTTGCGATGAGTTCCGATTAATTAACCTTATGAGCCACACTTTAAAAATACTACTTAAAGTTATTCAGCAACGTATATATAAAAAATGTGAAGAACAATTAGACAATACAGTGTGGATTTAGATGTGGAATGGGAACAAGAGAGGCACTGTGCGCAATGACGGTACTATTACAAAAATGCAGGGAATTTAATAAAAACGTATTCATTTATGTTGCATAGATTTCCAAAAAGCTTTTGATAGAATCCAACATGTTAAACTCATACATGCATTGAAACACATACACCTAGATCCCAAGGATATTAATTTAATCAAAAATCTGTACTACAATCAAACAGCGGTCGTACGGGTGGAAGATAATGAGACAAACCAGGTGGAAATTCAAAGAGGAGTCAGACAGGGATGTGTGCTGTCGCCACAATTATTTAATGTGTACTCCCAACTAATATTTTAGGAGGCACTATGGGAAAGAACTGAAGGTGTAAGGATTGGAGGGAGCATCATTAATAACATAAGATTTGCAGACGATACCGCAATCATGGCAGAGAATATAGACGATTTACAAACTCTCCTGGAAATCATTAACAGAGAAAGCAAAAAGACGGGACTAACAATGAATATAAATAAAACCAAATACATGGTGATCTCAAAAAACCCTGTTGACAACATACAACTGACATTGGAGGGTAAACCCCTAGAGAGAGTCGACAAATATAAATACCTCGGAGCAATTATAAACTTACAGTTAGATCAAGAGCAGGAGATAAAGGTCAGAATAGAAATAGCTCGAAAAGGCTTTATAAAATGCAAGTCAATGTTTACAAATAAGAAATTGAGTATGGCCATCAGATTGAGGTTCGTCGAATGTTATGTTTGGTCGCAACTACTATATGGGGTAGAATATATTAAAAAATGACCAGAAAAAATGATATTAAAATGTCAAAATCGAAAAAATTGGAGTAGATTTTTACCAGTCTACCCATGATATTATTGCCTGTATCCCTCCACTAGGAGGCATGTAGGTACTTAATTCTAGATACAACAAATTGCAAATAATTATAGCACCTAATTTTTTTTTGACGACATAACACAATTTATACAGTAGTTTATTCTGATCCTATCTAAAAATTTTAAAATGTACCTGCCTTTTTCAAACAACAATGAAAAATTCAAACTTTTTCTCCTCATGCATCATCCAGCTAAATTCCCAACGGTCTTTATCGTCATCAAACGTGTGTATGGCTGCGAATTAGAAATTTGAATTAGTTTTAATTATATCCTAAGCCATTTCTCTTCGGCAAAATACATAATTAGCTAGCCATGGCGCAGATTAACCGCCCGGCCGTTTGTCGGCCTGATCTATGGAGCCGCTTCCCGTAAAACGCGCAATTGGTCCTTCGGGAGTCATATGCACTGTCGGCGGCGTTCCCTATACAAATTAAATGTTATTCATAAATTATTCGGAATATTTGCGGTGGTCTTCTATTTACTTTTTAATTTTCTAATAGCGTGGAGATCGTAAAATGTTCTAGGGTGGTGTTAAATAAGAACGAAGTGTTGGCTGAGAGAATGACGAGGCGGTGTTATAAAATAAGGGTGAAATTTAAGGCTTTTTACGTCCGTGTTTCAAAGTTTCCACTTTATTCTTAAATACCTCTAGGAATAAACCACATTTTTAAATAAGGTTTTTATTTGACTATTCGTCCTTTAAATAGGTGTACTCTTTTTTCACACTTTTAATTATTGTCTTAGCACTTTTCCTTTAAGTGCTGTCTCCCAATCGAAGGTTAGATATCATAATCACTATCTTTGTGCTGTATTTAGCTCAGCTTTCAAGAGTTCTAATGAACTGCAATTAAACTAAGTTTCTTAAATTTAACTAAATTTAAGTAAATGAACTTTCTTCTTCTTATTTTTATTGTGTTTATTATTTCGTAATCTTTGCTTACTTTTTATTCTTCTTAATACCATATTTTAAATGACTGTAGCTTATTTATGTTTTTGCTTTAGTGTTTAGCTTTCAAGTCCTTATTGTAGTATGGACAACTCAAAACATCTCAAAGCTCAGTTGTAATCAGTCAAAATATCAGTCAAATAATCTTAAGAAAAAAATAATTTATGACACATCAACCCTATAAGCAGGAAGTTAAGAGTTGAAATGATTCAAGAAAATAATAAGAATTAAAAGCTCTTATTCTTTGTGGTTGAAAAAATATTTCTTTGGGAGTACATAGGGATGATAAAAATATTGAAAGTATTGTAAACAGCGATGGTACAGAAAAAAATAATGTCAATTTTAGAGCCTTGCTTTGGTTTAGGATAGATGCTGGCGATAATGATGTGCGAAAAAATTTGGAAACTGCTCCGGCTAATACTAGATTAATTAGTAAAACTACTTAAAATTATTATCATTTATTGCTGTAAAGAAGAATGTCCCTGCGATATTTTCATTAAATCAAATAAGAGAATATTTCATCACATTTGTTAATGCCTACGATTCGATTCGAGAAGAAGACGTCGGTTCAGACGTGGGCTGCTGTCCAAGGTATTTGTAAAACTTAATGAGTTAAAAGGGCATGAAGGTTATCTTCAGTTCCAGGGCAAATCAATCGTTAAAATTTACAACGCTCTTGAAACAATTTCTAAGTGTAAGGACAGTAAATTGTCTACTGATGCATTTTTATTAATGCAAACTATTAGGAGCCCAGAATTTCTCATTTCAGTAAATTATCTTAGATATGTTTTAGGTATAACTTTATCACTTAATCTCTTCTTCAGTCACCAAAATTAGATTTTAAGAAGGCTACTGAGGCCATAGAGGACACTTAATGCATTTTTCAAAAAAAAAAAGATCCAATGCTGAATCAGTTTTTAGCAAACTTTAATATGAAGCAAAGGAAATAACTGAACAACTAGACATTTAATTGAAGGTGCTTCGTTACTCGTCAAAACCAACCTGCTAACTCTTGCGAAGAATATTTCCGAAGACCTATTTATTAACCCGTTTTAAACAATATCTTAATTGATTTAGAAGAACGACTTTCACCGAAAGTTATAAATCTATTTAATCTTCGAGTTGTATTATCTAAAACTGATAACACACCAGAAGATAAAGTTACATTAAAAAAATTATTGACGCCACAATCATCTTAAATCAAGTGGTAGAATTCACAGAAAATTACATATATCCCAGTCATAAAATCAGACTAAACAAGGATAATCAGACCTGTGAATTTCAACGGCGAATAACACTTGCTTGAGCGGCGTATGGTTCACTAAGAGACATCTTTAAGAGCAACATTCCAATAGCTATGAAACGGAAGACGTTTGACCAACGCGTTCTTCCTATTATGACATACGGAGCAGAAACTATTACTCTCACAAAAACAACAGCATTAAAAATGTGAGTGGCCCAAAGGTGCATGGAAAGATTTTGGCGTGAAAAAAAAACAAAATAAGGAACCGACGCCTAAGGAACAAAAAATGTGTCACTGATGTCGACGAACGTACAGCCAAGCTGAAATGGAATTGGAACCAAAAAACTAATTGACTGGCGCCCAAGAGAAGACAAACGCAACAGAGGACGACTACCAACACGCTAGATGGACGACATTAAACTAATATCCAAGCAATGGAAACAAGACGCACAGAACCGTAAAGAGTGGTGAAAAATGGGAGAGACCAGCAGTGGACAGAAGAGGTTGCATGATGATGATGAATATTTTAGTATCTGCACACCAAACTATATTAGACAGAATTTTGAGTATATTTAACTTAGATTGAGAGGCATGTTGAAGTTTGTTAATGATGTGCTTTTTCTTCTTCTTCATGTGCCTTGTCCGTTCCGAACGTTGGCAATCAACATGGCTATTCTGACTTTGTTTACGGCAGATCTGAATAGTTCAGCAGATGACAATCCGAACCATTGCCGCAAGTTTTGGAGCCACGAGTGTCTTCTCCTCCCTGGACCACTTCTGCTGTCTATTTTCCCTTGAACCATCAGCTGTAGTACTCTATATTTATTATGTCTCATAACGTGACCCAAGTATTCCAACTTTCTTTTCTTTTTACTTATTCTTACCTCTCTCTTAACCTATCCGGCGTAGTACCTCTTCGTTGGTCACGTGCTCAGTCCAAAATATACGTAATATACGTCGGTAAGCCCACATTTCTAAGGCCTATACTTTTTTCATCAATGTTGCGGTCATTGTCCACGCCTCCATTCCGTATAACAAAACCGGGAATACATAACATTTCAGAAGTCAAATTTTGAGAGGTAGGGTGAGGCTTTTAGAGGCGAAAATTTGCTTCATACTAGTGAACGATGCTCTTGCCTTTTCTACTCTTATACGTATTTCCTTCGCTTGATCCCAATTTGAGTTAACTGTTGTTCCCAAGTAGATGGACGAATCCACGTGTTCAATTCTTTCATTGTCTAATATCAGTTGCTGTGGTGATTGTTGGGTTGTGCTTACTAACATCCATTTGGTTTTTGTGATATTTAGTCTGAGTCCGTATTTTGCACTTGTTTTTTGTATCTTACTCATTAGGCAACTCAATTCCTCCATGGTACTTGCTAGAATCACAGTGTCATCAGCATACCTTATGTTATTAATTATTTTCTTTATGCCTTCTGTGCTTTCCTCCAGCGCTGTCTTAAATACTTCTTCTGAGTATATATTAAAGAGAATAGGAGACAAGATACAGCCCTGTCGTACCCCTTTATTGATCTCAGTTTTATTAGTCAATGTAGATCCTACTTTCACTTTAGCTCTTTGACCTCAATAGAGACTCGCTATTCTTCGAATGTCTCTGTAGTCGACTCCAATTTTATGGAGAACTTCAATTATCTTTTCGTGCCTTACGTTATCGAATGCTTTTGCGTAGTCTATAAAGCATATGTACACGTCTTTGTTCATATCTCTGCAGCGCTGGATGAGTACCTGTAGACTAAAAAGTGCTTCTCTTGTCCCAAGAGAATTCCGAAACCCAAATTGCAAATCTCCAATGTTATCCTCGCATTTTTTGCTTATTCTGTTGTAAATAACTTTGGTGTATGCCTTCGAAATGTGGTTAATTAGACTTATCATCCGATGTTGATCACAAGACTGTGCTTTTGGTTTTTTTTTCTGTATGACAACAAATGTTGATTCTAGCCAGTCTTCAGGAAACTCCCCGCTGTAATAAATATTGTTAAAGAGTCTGACGAGTGAGTCTAGAAATTGACTGTTTGTTTCGATAAGCATTTTCAATACTTCCCCGTATATGTTATCGTAGCCTGGTTTTTTGTTATTTTTAAGACCCTTTATAGCATTCTCCACTTCTGATTTTAGAATAGAAGGGCCAGTATCATCATTGCTCAGTGTATACCCACTAGGACGGTCATCATTAAACAGTTGTTACACATAATTATCCCAGATTCTAACTATTTTGTCGGGGTCTAGTTGTAGATTTCCATTATCATCGCACAGTCCTTTCGATAAAATATTGTAGCTTTTCTTTGTTGTGAGTTCTTTTATCTTCTTATGCATATTGTGATAGTCGTATACCTTTTCGCACTGTTCGATTTCTTCGCATCTCTCCGAGAACCATTTCTCTTTAGTTTTTCTTATCTCAGCTCTTATTCGTCTATGGGTTTCACGGTATTTGGCAGTATCTTTAGTTTTATATATCCGTCTCTCTTCCATCATGTCAACGATTTCTGCAGTCATCCAGTCTTTCTTTTTTCTCTTATCAGGTAGTAAAAACTTAGTGCTTGAAGTCCTAATCTCTTCTTTAATTTCACTCCACTTTTCCAGCGGTTCATTGTTATTTTTAAGGATTTTTGATATTTCGGTATTTAAATTCTCCTGTATCTGTTATTTAATATTATTGTTCGAAAGCTTCCTAACATCTAACGTTTCGGGCCTGTTCTTTACATTTGGCTTTTTTAACTTTACTTCAAACTTACATACCACCGGATTGTGGTCTGATGCTACGTCCGTACCCGGGTAAGTTTTTACGGCATTGATGGAGTTTCTAAACCTGATTGGTGCAGCGATATAATCTATTTGATTTCTGATTATTTTACCAGGTGAGTCTGCCGGTGATTTCCAGGTATAGAGTCTACGGTGCGGGAGCTTAAAGAGAGTGTAAGTACTAGGGTAGTAAGTACTAGGATGTGCTTTTGTTTATTATTATTCCTTCACTTTCAGATAGTAATACTTTTTTAAAAATGTCTGATTTTCTTTTTCTGTTGAGAGTTAATTCTTTAATTTTTTTATGTATGTTAAAACTATTAGAATTGTGACTATTATCAGAAGTAAGGTAGAATGACATAATGACTGTGTCCAAAAACCATTTACAATTGCAATGAAGGACATCTTTAAGTGTTTGAAATGGTAAAGGTTGGTACATCCAAAATAAAACAAGCAATAAAAATCCGCAATCAACTTTGATTAGAACTGATTTTAAATATCTTTTTAACATATTTAAATTACTTATTTTTTCAAGCATATTTTAAATTTTCCGATAACTTGAAGGTCCCTTTGTATCTTTGAAGGTGTAGAATCTATATCCTGATATTGATTTTTGTCCAGCATATTCAATTTTTATAAAAAAAACTGTTTACTTACTTATCCCGTATACCGCAAGTTTTAATTAAAGCAAACCGATTTTTTGCAGAAAAATAATAGCATAAAATCCTCCTTTATTAAATTATTTCCGTTTCATAAAATGTTAATGCTCTCATTGAAACCGCAGTTTAGTTGCTGAATCTGGCATTTGAGTAAATTTCATCGTTTCAACCATAGTCACGTAGCAAACTGAAACAACTTGTAATATTGTAATATCTTATAAAAGCATAGAGTCAGACTTCATATCGTCATTGTTTTCGTATAATGGGTCGCGTTTAGCGAATAATACGCTAGATGGCGGATAATGATAGCGACGTTGTCATCGGATAATTAAGTATCGGTTGTTTAATGCTACTACATTTGTGTGTGTAGTAGATACGTATAGTGTAAGAATTTTTCGTGCAGCGTGTTCGAAAATGCGTATTAGAGGAAATTTAGCAAATTTTCTTAGAATTGACTAAAAAACGAAAAATTTTTCATTACTATTTAAATTCATATTCAAATTTAAACTCAACTTCCTTGTAAGTTTTTTTACACTATTAGTTCAGGAAAATAAGACTTTTCTCGTAACACTGGGGCGCCCAAGTAAATGACATAGGTTTTGAGTAATACGAACCTTTACAACATGAAACTAAATGTTTTCTGTAGTCGATTTTTAGGCTTGATTATTTATTAACAAATTAAGGTCAAAAAATTGTAAATTTTCACTTTTTTCGTCTAACAAGCATTAGAATCAAATTTGAGAGTAATAATCTTATAAGTCATGTCTTCTTCTTGTAGTTCCTTCTCGTATCGGAGGTTGGCTATCATCACAGCTATCCGTACCTTATTGGGGGCTACTCTAAAAAGATCTACTGAGGTGCAACTATACCACTCTCTTAGATTTTTTAGCCAGAAAATTCTTCTTCTTCCTATGGATCTTTTATTCTTCATTTTACCTTACATTCTGAGCCTTAATATCTCATATTTCGCGCCTCTGGTAGTGTGGCCTAAATATTCCAGCTTTCTTGTTTAAATGTGCTTTATGGCCTCGCAATCCTTTTGTAACCTTTTAATACTTCTGCATTTGTAACTCGTTGGGCCCATGATACATATTTTCAAAATCCTTCCTTGATACCACATCTCAAATAATTCCAACTTCTTTATATTATCCACTTTTAGTGGGCAGCTTTTCATTCCATACAAGAAAGTCGAGAACATGTAGCATCTGAAGGCTCTTATCCTTAGCTCCAGAGGAAAGTCTCGATTAACAAACATTGTTTTTATTTTTATAAATGCTGGTCTTGTAATGTCAATGCTTGTCCATATTTCTCTACCTTGATTATTGTTTTCATTTACCCAGGTTCCCAGATCTTTGTAGTTATTTACTCTTTCTACTTGTTTTCCCTCGATATCTAGCCTTTCTACTGAATGTTATTTAGAAATAATCATGCACATTCTTTTCTTTTAACAGTTTTACGAGTTTCTGATGTCGTACTCTATCAAAAGCCTTTTGATAAACTATAAAGCAGACAGTGAGATCCTGGTTCAGCATCTGTGCGCGAGAACGTTAAAGCGAACAGAGCCTGTCTCATTCCTAGTCCTCCTCTAAATCCAAATTGGGTGTCATCTGTATCTTCTTCTATTTTTTTGTATAGTCTTCTATGTATTATTTTGAGAAATATCGTATAAGTCTGGCTTATTAAGGAAATTGTTCTGTACTGGGAGCATTCTGTCGCATGTACTGACTCTGGTAGCGTTGCAAACGTGGACAGCTACCAATCTTTGGGTATTACTTCTGTTGTATATACTTTGTTGAACAGATCTACAAGTATATGCAGTGTTTCTTCGTCAACGCATTTAATTAGCTCAGTTGGTATCTGACCTGGACCTACTGATTTTGCGGTCTTTGCATTTCTAATTGTGTGTTCTAATTCGCATATTATTATTATTTTAGTTTATCTTTGATGTCTGCAATAAGTTTACCATTATCATCTTTGAGTATTTGTTAGTTCTTTTATTTTTTTATGCAAAATAAAGCTGTCGTATTTTCTGTCATATTTTTCTATTTCTATGCATTGATCTGATAACCACTTTTCCTTGGATTTTTTTTCTCTGCTTAAATTCTACTTTATATTTCTTGATATTTTGGCTCATTTCTCCCGTTGGCTTTGCTCCTCTCTTCCATTAATTCTAGAATTTCTAAATTCATTCACTTCTATTTTTTATTTGTCTTTTCAGGCTTTAAATTTTCTGCTGCAGCCTTTAGTAATAGTAATACCATCTGAATATTGCTCTACTTTTCATTGATATCTTCGGATGTTAAGATTTCTTCTCCCACTTCTGTTATATTCGAGTTCACTTGTTGGATCACTTTTTGATGTACTTCTTTTTTTCTTAATTTTGTATAATCAAACGTTGGTATATTTTTAGGTATTACAATCTTTTTGAGCATCACATGCATTCTAGCTATCAGCGGGTTATGCTCTGAGTTGACATCTGTTCCGAGGTATGCTATTATTGCTTTAATTGTGTTTTTGTATATATTTTGGACTAATCTATAGTCTATTTGATTTTTAACTATAAGGTCTTGGTTGGCTGCAGGAGATCTTCAAGTGTATAATCTTCTGTCGGCTAGTTGGAACATTGTGTTCATTATTGCAAATGTTCATTTTGACAAAAATCCACAAGTCTATCCACATATACTATTGTAATGTCTTTTTTTTTAATAGATCTTAAAATTAGAGTGTCTAACTCCATGTAAAAGTCTCCTCTTCATCTTTATCCGCTGTGGTGCGTGTACTTGAATTAACTTGTTGTATGTTTGTCTTCAGCTGAACCATTATAACTTGCTAAGTAAAGAGAATATGTAAGTGAAATCATGTAAAAACTTTCACAACGGCAATTTTTAAGTGTTTTTAACCTTATTTGTTGCTTAGGAGATTGTGAAATAGACCAGAAATTTCGGGTTTTTATTAATATTAAAAGTTTTTTTTTAAATCAACTTAGTAATGTTATATTACATTTAATTTTGGGTTTTGTAGTGCAAATTTTTTGCAACAATATAAGCCAGAAAATAACAACAATACAGTGATTCTAAGGGTAGCTTATGAAAGAAAAGGAATTATTATATCAATAGTATTTAAAAAATGAAGAAAAACGATTTTAACTATTGTAAAATCATCAAATCAGGTACAAAAACATGTCGATTTTAAGAAAATAACAACAATACAGTGATTCTAAGGGTAGCTTCTGAAAGAAAAGGAATTATTATATCAATAGTATTTAAAAAATGAAGAAAAAACGATTTTAACTATTGTAAAATCATCAAATCAGGTACAAAAACATGTCGATTTTAAGAAAATAACAACAATACAGTGATTCTAAGGGTAGCTTCTGAAAGAAAAGGAATTATTATATCAATAGTATTTAAAAAATGAAGAAAAACGATTTTAACTATTGTAAAATCATCAAATCAGGTACAAAAACATGTCGATTTTAAGAAAATAACAACAATACAGTGATTCTAAGGGTAGCTTCTGAAAGAAAAGGAATTATTATATCAATAGTATTTAAAAAATGAAGAAAAACGATTTTAACTATTGTAAAATCATCAAATCAGGTACAAAAACATGTCGATTTTAAGAAAATAACAACAATACAGTGATTCTAAGGGTAGCTTCTGAAAGAAAAGGAATTATTATATCAATAGTATTTAAAAAATGAAGAAAAACGATTTTAACTATTGTAAAATCATCAAATCAGGTACAAAAACATGTCGATTTTCTGCTTATAAACTAGTAGAATAACTTTTTATCTATTTTCTGTAGAAAAACTATTTTTTCATATTTGGAAAGCTTGCATTTTTTTACAAATTTTAAAAAAAAGGACAATTTGGGAAAAAATAATCCTTTTTTTTAAATTGACAGTAGCTGTGTTTATAACAATTATAAGACCTAATTAGTGTCATTTAAAAGAACAAATTTCAAAGTTTTATTGTGTGATAATAAAAAAAGATTGCCTTTCAATCAATTGGACAAAAAGTGACAAAAAAGATAAAAGTGACCAAAGGACTTCGCTAAGACTGCTGCATTACACCTACACTCTTTAAGATTTATTTGGAGGGGGTTTTGGATATTTGGAAAAGAAAATGTGAACCTATGGGTGGTAAAATTCCAGACCATACACTGTACAGCTTGCATTTTGCTGATGACCAAGTAATACTTGCAGAAGATCAAGATGACATCCACTACATGTTACGAAAATAGATGAAGAATATACTAAGTGGGGCTTATCAATTAATCCATCAAAAACAGAGTACGTAGTAGTGGGAGGTGAAGGAAAGCACACTTAGAACTAGGAAGCAAAAAAATTCAAAATACTGATAGCTATAGATATCTCGGTGTAAACATTACAAACAATGGTCGGAATACAAAAGAAATAGCTACTAGAATTGGTCAAAATAATTCAGCAATACGTCAACTGAATAGTATACTTTGGAATAACCACATCACCCGAAACATAAAAATTAGGATATACAAAAGGATACATATGATTCAGAGCTTTGGGTAATAAATAAAAATGACGCATCCAAAATAAAAGCAATGGAAATGAATTGGAGAAGATGTTGCCAACTCACTAGAAGAGATAGAGTAGGGAATACTGAAATCAGAGAACGTATGGGCATATACATTGACATCCTGGAAACTATAGAATGCAAAAGGCTGAAATGGTATGGCCATGTAGAAAGGATGAATTATCAACGATGGCCAGAGAGAATGTTACAGTGGATCCCCACCAACCGCAGGAAAAAGGGAAGACCAAGAAGATCGTGGAGACAAGAAATAAAAGGTGCAATGGAAGATAGGGGTCTACAAGTAGATGACTGGAACGATCGCAAGCGTTGGAAGCTAGGTTGCGAGAAACGGGGGCAACTGTAATAAACTCGTTATATATATATGCCGTTCAATGGAATTGTCGACAAATCTTCAAAAGGAACATTTTTATTTTCGAGAGAGGAAGAGAGAGAAAATATATCTTCTGTGTCTCTCTTACTCATTATCTTACATATGTAATGGTTTCACAGATTCGCTGTCATGCAAATTTCCAACGCCGACCGTGTGTACAGATGTATAACTTCAAAAAAAAATGATTTTGGTAAAATTATGACTTTGAGGTTTCTCAAATAAGTAATTCATTTCGTACACGTTTATTTTAAATTGTCGAATTGTTTTTGTTTTATTTTAAGATTTATGGATTATATTTGAGAAAGAAGTTTGTGTTTGCACTGAATTTAGGCCAGAGCATTAGATAGTAAATAGTGGAAGATAAAAGGGGAGCACTGATACAAATTGAAATTGGGTAAAATATTTATATTTTTGCAAACCATTCTTTAATTATTTTTATTCTCCATTATTAGTATTCATTTGTGTTCATATCCCGTCATAAACTTTTTTTATGGACTTGATTACAAATGTGGTCTCTTTCATTTAAATTTCCTATCACTATTTGATGGACAACCTCAAAAAATCCGCATAAAAATAAAATAAACCAAATTATGAACTCCATTGAAAGCTTTTTTGCCGATAGTTCAATTTGTTTTCAATATTTGTGTATTAATCACCAATCATTTATTGTAATAGAAGCCTACAATGGATTTGGCAGAGCGTGATAATAAATCCGCAGAATTTATCAAACACACCGTGGAGAATTCCATTAAATGTTATCACGAACGAATTTTTTATTTACCGGCTTCGCGGGGGTGCAGAAAACAAATTGATTGCAGAAAAAGCCGGCACAAATGCAGTTCTGTTGGTAATTTACACAATATTTTGAGTAAAAAAGAACAAAGGGACAAGATATAATTAGTCTTTTAAACAATGTCATTTTTTCTAAATATCAAAAAATGTTTAATAAGGAATTTAGAAAAAGCACGTATACCTTTCGTTCCAGAACATCACAATTTTGTGGTTGATTCGATGTTGCAATACCATCTTTATTGTTTTTCTGTGGTTTTGCAAATTGTGATGGCGAATAAAGGTGGGTCTCCCTTAAAACAAATTTAAACAGGATTTTAGAAGATGCATTGTTTTACATGATAAACTCAAAAATATTTCAAAATATTTTCGGGTTTTTTTTTAATGTGTGTACTTTAAGGTGATGTCACAAATTAAACGACTTTTGCTTTTTGTAGAGTCTAATAGATCACTGAACTTGGAAAAGCTTGCAGCCAATCCAGATCGATTGTATTAACTCTTTGACAGGCGATGGAGGCGGGAATACTTTCGGCGGGAGTCTGCTTTCTAGAAAACCACCAATGGCAAAATAACATGCCCTGCATTATCCACAAGGTTTTGATCTTCCACGCCAAACATGGTCCACTCTAAATGGGGTCCGAACCAGACATGGCAGATGTGCATACATGCTACATAAATGGGGAAAGAACAGGTCTCCTCAATGTGACTGTGAGGAGAACCTAACCATCGACCACATTATTAAAGAGTGGCCCTCAAGATACTACAATGGTAGCCCTGAAAACTTCCTGTTTACATCTTCAGATTCCATTGATTATATTAATACACTTGATGTTTGTTTGTAACTATTTAAAGCTTGTCATATACTACTATATTACTAGTGTTTTGTAATTTGGTTCTAAATGTGTTGTAATTGCCATACAATAAATACATAAATAATAATTCCTTGTTAAACTGGAGTCAGATTTTAAGGTAGAAAGCGATAATGACAATAAATTTTTTGCCCTTTGAATGACTCTTTACAAGAAAGTAAAGAGTTGGAAAGCAGAAGTAATAACGATGAAGTACCTAGGACTAGCACTAACCAGAAAAGCTCCAGTTCCAAAATGGGTAAAACAGTCATTTGAAGGTAACAAAATTTTTTATTTGTTAGGCTTGTACTAGAAGAATTTATGATTTGTGGAGCAAAAAAAGGAAATCCAAATTATGAAAACGCTCCTGTTGACAAAACTAAAAACCGTCTGCTAAACAGTAAGATATACGCTGCTTACCTTGTGAGGATAAAAGATTTGATGGATTTGATCACTGGCCAGTACATGAAGATCAGAAAAATCCTAACACTTGTTGTAGAATCCTGACAAAGTCGATCAAAGATCTAATGAATTAAGTGCAACAAACACTTATGTGTACAGAAAAATCAAAACTGCTTTAAAAAATTTCATATTGGGTAATTTTATATTATTGATATTAATTTTATTTTATGTTATAACAATTTTGTATTATCTACTTTATATTTTATATAAAATTAAAACACTGAAAACTCTGGTTTTCAAAACTTACACAAAATTTATTATATCTTACCACTACAGCTGTTTCATAACACCAGCTTTTAAAACAAAGAACAATTTAGACAATTAAAAACAACAACATCCAAAAGAAAAATCACTTATACAGTCACGTATACAAAATTAATTGTGGCGAATGCCCAAAAACTTACATCGGTCAAACTGGTAAAAATTTTAACAAACGTATAGCAGAACATAAAAGGGTTTTCAATAGTAAAAAACAGATTCTACGTATTCACTTTACCTTCTAGACCATAACCATTTTTTAATGAAAAATTTAAAATTCTTCAGATCCAAAATAAAGGCCTTAAGCTATCTTGTCTATTATAATCTATGAAAATTAACACAATAAAAAATACAGATTTAATTCTAAATGACCAACTTAGGACAAACAGTTCCCCCTTCTCAACCTATTTAGTTAAAGATTATAAAGTGTAAACAATACCAAAAGGAAAGTGTAAAGATATAAATTACTTGAGGAAGGGACTCTGCCGAAACAACTGTAGTGATAAAATATAATAAATTGTGTGGAAGTTTTAAAAACAAAAGTTTTCAGTATTTTATTGTTAGATAAAATGAATTTCCATCAAGTAACGGTCGAATCCATCACATATTTTCATTTGCTATAACATTTGTTTTAGTATCATTTTTGGCTCTCATAACGACAATCGTAAGCATCCCTGAAATCCTGTTTAACGTCAGTTTTTATTTCTAAAAAAATCAGAATTTTTAATAATGTAGTAGTAAGCACGGTAAAATTGTATGTGCAAATTCAAAAATGTAGGCTCGAGAGTGTACGGGATATAAAGTTGTGCAATGAAATATGAGAAATAAAGAGTAGAGTCGTATACTCGTTTTCATCGTTCTTGGCGTGTGCCTGAAATAAGCTACTACGGAATTTTTAATATTCGTCTCTCTCTCTCATACACAGATGCGTAATTCGATTGTGCGAGTCACGTTCGTCATGGTAAAGTGCGATGAGAAGGGAATGAAGAGACCACTCACGTCTCCCAGTATTGTAGCAATAATACCGATGCATTTGGCCGATACGGTGTCGGTGATAAGTTCGGCCTATTTACGAATACAGATAGCTGGCAGTGACGTGTTTTTTTTAACATGTTACCCTGATCTGTACAGGTTTGAAGTAGCTGGTGAAATAGTTCTTATAAGTAAACAGTTTTTAATTAATTAATAGTTTGAGCTCTTACTGTGTGGAATTCCATTACATAAATCTCTCTTTTCCGATACCCATTGCAATAATGACTTGTGGCATTGTTTTTGAATGAGCTGGCTAATAGGTTTATAATTTTAGCAATTACCATTGATATTTTATGTTGTTTTAGTCGATTTTAGTCACTCATTGATGGAATTTGTTCCGAACAGTTTTACTTATTATTTTTTGTTGTGAATAATTAATTGTTCTATTTAATAAAAAAAAATGCCGAGAAAAACGATAACAGGAGAAATGCGACAATGTGTAGTTCATTTATTGGAGTATTTTAAAAAAGAAAAAGAAAACAACGGACCTTTGCTTTCGTTATCATCGGTACATGAACGAGTAGCGGACACTTTGAAAATCAGTCTTCGTACAGTAACAAGAATAGTGAATACAAGACAGGGGCAGCTCTTACTACACCAGGAGAGTCACGTCATGTACAAAAAAAAAGACTAATGATGTCAGCGATACTATAAAAGGAGAGATTAGAAATGTACTGTATGGCATGAAAGCAAAAGGAGAGTACGTTACAATTAAAGTTCTAAATACACAATTAAGAAACAAGAATCTCTATAACGGTTCTGATACAAGTTTGTGGCGTCTTATAAAAAATTGTGGGTTTTCATACAAACTAGAAAATAGTAGACAAGTGCTATGTGAGAAACCATGTATTGTCTCCAAACGACTGTATTATTATATGAGAAATTTTTTAAGTCCAAGCACACTTCAGTTCGTTTTTTTAGATGAAACATGGATATTCCTAAAACGGGCATATAAACGTACTTGGTAAGATGACTGTGTGAAAAGCATCAGAAAAGGACACAAAAATACAGGTAAACGCTTTGTTGTTTTACATGCCGGAAGTAGGCAAGGATTCGTTAAAGATGCTGGATTACTGTTTTCTACGAAATCGAAGAGTGCAGACTATCATGACTCTGTGGATAAGGAGTCTTTTAAAAAGTGGATCTCCGAAAAGCTGATACCAATGTTGGAGGAACCATCTCTAATTATTATAGATAATGCCTCATACCACAGCTCTTTAATAGAAAAGTTACCGAATGCCTGTTGGAAAAAATCGGACTTACAAGAATGGTTACGAGCGAAAAAAATAATTTTTGACGACGATTCGGGCAAGACATAGCTATTGAGTCTTTGTCGCCAGAATAAACCACAAAATACCCGGTACGTTATAGACGAGCTACTCCAAGAACATGGGCATCAGGTTTTGACATTGCCTCCATATCACTGTTAATATAATCCGATTGAGTTGGTCTGGGGCATTTCTAAACAATACTATGATCGTCATATTGAAGAACATATACGGATGAAACAGTGAAAAAAGTTTGGGGCGATGCATTAGCTGAGGCAACACCTTCAGTGTGGGCAAGTTGTGTTAATCATACTGGAAAATTAATTCAGGACGACTGGGCAAAAATGGTTACATATGATGAAAATGAAAGTAGGATTATCATCGATTTGGCGGAAGATTCCAATGATGAAGACAGTTCCAGTGAAGACGCTGACTGATTAGCTAATTAATCAAGGTCAGTACGTTGTAACAGTTCAGAATTCGCTACAGTGCTTAAAACTTAAAAAATCTGTATCATGTATTATTTTTTAATTAAACTGGGTTAAATAATTAACACTTTTTTGGGTATATTTCAAAATCCTTTTAAAATGTACTTTTCGTTATATCCTGTCCTATTGTACTGCAAGCTAGAAAAATATTTCTTCGCAATTTATACGTATATTCCGTTATTAGAAATTTAATGAAAAATAATTTATAATTTTCTTTTATAACTATTATTTCGTTTGACATGCTACATTTTGCTCCACCACTGGAAGACTTAAACGAATCGAGCTTAGACATGGAAAGACAGATGAAACAACTTATTGCAAGTGTTTTTACACGCACACGCCAAGAGCGATGAAAACGATAATAATATTTTTCAATTGCCACACAGATTTCTGTGATAATTACCTTGTGAAAGCTACCAAATCATTATTTACCCTAGTAAATGCTGCAAAATTAATAACATTAAAAAAAACTTAATGACTTCCTCGTATAGAATCTAATAACAGACAAAATGCATAAATATAAATGTGAAACCGTTCAATAGCCAGATTAAATATCGATTAAAAGAATGTCCAACTGTATTATTAAATCCATACAATTAAAAGCAAATAGAGATGGATGCAAAATGTATTTGAATGCAACACTTTTGGAAGGCTGCGTTAAACGCAATCACAATCGTTGGAAATAGCCTCTTTTTGGACCAAAACTCATTTGTATTCAATTTTATTAATTGTGTTTTGGGATGGTATTTGATACTCGGTGTGCGTCATTTATCAAATTATAAATGCAGCACGGGAAAATTATTCAAATTATTTGTTTAGTGGCTTTTGCAAAACCAACCTTCTGTTAAAATCAGGGCAGATCTATAACGTTGGAAACAAAAGTTGCAATTTGTACAACAATTTGGTCAGAATGTAAGCTAATTTGTCATTATTTCTTTCTTTTATTATCTTATAAAAGATATTGTTTTCTAAATGCGTAAAACAGCTTCCTTGATAATTTCTCAAAATGTTTGATTCCTTTAGTTTTGACTCTTGGCATAATTTTAGTAAAGTAACGACGAATACAAAATAGGATACAACTTTACTGGAGAATTTATTTATCCAAGCTTTTCGGAAAACATTTGAAAATGACCCACTTTTGCGAAGTAATTATTTGGTAACTTATTTTCAATGTAGTTCCCATGTCAAGTTTACAACCTGTGATCTGTGGAAGTTTTTAAAGATTTAAAAACGCTAATATCTAGAGGTTATAGGGTTAGGTTAAATAAGTCATGAATTCGACCATTACTTGATGGAAATTAATTTTATATAACAATAGAACGCTGAAAACTTTGTTTTCAAAACTTCCACAAAATTTATTTTAACATATTATCACTACAGCTTTTGCTACAGAGTACCTTTCTCAAGTGATCTATTATTGAAAGTCCTTTTATGTTCTGTTATACTTTTGTTAAAGGTTTTACCAGTTTGACCGATGTAAATGTTTAGGCAGTCGCCACATTTAAGTTTGTAAACAGCACTGTCTAAGTGCTTTTCATTGTGGCTTTCCCGCCGGCTTTCATTTTCGTTTAAATATTTTTGTAGAGAATAAAAAAATCTTCAGTGTAAAAGAAAAGAAATCTATTTTGGTATAAAAAAAATTGCCAAAAAATTTAACAATTTTGGACGTTTTATGGAATTGTGAGGTTATGTGTCAATATTTTGTACTAAAATTTGGTGAATCTTCTTCATTCAACACCCCACATTTGGCGTCAAGTTTCCCTTGCGACAATTTTGAGATTCTTATTAAAAATTCTATCACAAGAGCAAATAAAGTCAGTTTTTTATAAAGGTGTTAATAAGTATACTTTAAGCGATTTTTACCATTTAGTACGATTCTCATTAGATCAATACAATTTATCACTTCCATTGACTCTAGGTTTTGAAGATTATGCAATACCAATGAAAATTCTATAGTAATGAAAGTGACAAAATTCGTTATCTCAGGAAAATCGAAAAAAAATGGCAAAAATCACGCAGCCTTTATTTATTTAACAGTCTTATAGAAACGGACTTCATTTGCACAAAATGCAAAAAATTGCATACAAACTTTTCACCTTTAACACAAATATTATTTTTTGCCGAATAGACACTCTGATCAAAAGGTATGGAAGTGTCTGTGAGAACTGTTCATTCGTTCATTCTACATTTTTATTCAAAGTTATCTCAATTTAGTTTTTTATTTGAAAAATTTTTTTCTACAACTTCCACATTTTTGGTAAATCGATTTTTTTCCATTTTCATCCATTACAAAGGGATTTAAGTATTCCACAGGGTATTTAAATTGAAGCTGGTGGGTAGAAGTGGTAAACTTTTTTGCATCTTTTTTAAGGTTCCAAAACTGACATTCTCAGCAAAATTGGGCTTGTTCGTATGACTTTTTAAAGTCGTCTCTGATCGCTGGATTAACTTAGCAAAATATTTTTATAAATGGAAAATATCAAAGAACTAACATATTTTATATTTTTTTTTTTTCAGGTAAAATTATATTCATATTATACTTCGTCCTTGTTAAAGATGAATCCAAAGAACTGTAAGTTATTGCCTATTTTTTATACTCCACGCCTCAAAATCTATACTGCACTTGGATGAACACTTCCTTTTATACCTAGTTATAGTCTGGAAAATATTAAATGAAACTATAAATTACAAATTACGCCTCATAAGTGTTCAAAAGTAGCCGAAATCACGTGTCTCTCACGCTTTCTCGGAAATTTTGAATTAAATCATTGGCGGCGCGTGAAGAAATATGGTTCTTTGCTGGTCACTTTTCATTTTAACAATAGAATATTATATTTCTGCTAATATAAATAAAAATAATACATTAGATCTAGTTTTTAACATTAATGTAGACGCGGAAAAGTTATTCTATTATTCTCAGGCACCTTTGGGGTCACATCCTCACCCGATAATAGCCACTGTAACTGAGGACACCGTCAGGCAGATGTATAATATCAGAAAAAACACAGCTCCTGGCCCTGATGGCATCCACAGAAGATGCCTTAAAAATCTTCCTGAGAATATTATCCTGTTGCTCACCAACATAATCGATGCATCTTTTACGCTGAGCTATTTTCCAATTCCATGGAAAGTGGCCAACACAGTCATGATTCGCAAACAAGTGAAAACCCTCACCAACCCCAGATCGTACAGACCTATTTCTTTATTGAGCACTCTGGGTAAAGTCTACGAGAGGATCCTTAACAACAGACTCGTAGAATTCCTAGACGCTCACCTTGCCATTCCAGACTACCAATTCGGATTCAGGGCTCAACACTCCACGCAAAATGCATTGGTTGAAGCAACAACTTTCATCTCACAATCACTTGACCAAAGGAATCATGTCATAGGCATATTTCTAGACGTATAAAAGGCGTTTGATCACGTCTGGCATACAGGCCTGGTCGAAAAACTCCAGCTTGCTGGAGTTCAGAAGAAAACAAAATCCACCGCAGAAAGAAGAGAGAAACTATGAACAAAAAACTTCAAGAACTACAAGATCTAAGTAAGCCAATAGAGACGAGAAAATGTTACCAGAAACTGTACAAAAGCAAAAAGAAATTCAAACAAAAGAAGTAAAGAGATAAGGAGAATAATATATTGACAGAACAGTAACAAAATTTAAGAAGATGGAATTCCTGAATGCGACCGAAAATGTTTTAGATTATATTGATATATTAGATGTTCGTTTGCTCCATGTGTTCTTTATATGCCATACGCTAAATAAAAAATAAATTCTCCGCTACTGATACGCTTCTTGGTAAAACTCTTAAGTCATAAGTATATAAAATAATGAATAACTTACGACATCATTCGTATGACTCATTTCATTATTTCTTGCTGGAGTCATCATCATTAGCCGTTTTGAGTCCACTGCTGGACATATGTTTCCCGTAAATATTTCCAATGCATTCTATCTTGAACACCCTGAATCCAGTTGTGCTGAATGCGCTTGATGTCATCTGACTATCTTGTTGGAGAACGTCCTCGATTACGATAAGCAACGTGTGTAGGTTTCCATTCCAGGATTTTCTTCGTTCACCTTCCATCTTTTAATCTGGCAATATGCCCCGCCCAGTTCCATTTCAATGTAATCCTTCGAACTTCGTCAGTAACACCAGTTTTTCTCCTAACTACTGTATTTCATACTCTGTCTTTGAGGGATATATTCAGTATTGACCTCTCCATCGCTCTCTATGCCACTTGTATTTTAATAATTACTTTTCTGGTAAGGGTCAATGTTTCTGCTCCATACGTTAGAACTGAGAGTACACGTTGATCAAAGACCTTCCTTTCAAACACATGGGAATATCTTATTTAAAGGCTTCTATCAGTTTTCTGCAAGCCGGCAATGCCAGTCCTATTCTGGCGGAGTTTAACGCTGTTGTTTGATTATCTCTTCCTAATTTAATCTCGTGGTCTAGATATTTATAGCTATAGAATTTACGTGCCGTTAGTTGAGATGTTTTTCGCCAGTACAAGGTTGGTCATATATTGTGTTTTGGAAAAATTAATTTTAAGTCCAACTCGTGTACACGTGCTCTGAAGGTCTTGAAGAAGCTGATCGAAGATTTTTCAGAAACACTTTATTTATGTTGAATCTTTGTGTACCTATGATCAATACTGCACTCTGTAAGAGTTCTTAACATGGAGCTATGCTGGACTGAGTCAAACGCTTTCTCAAAATCTACAAATATTAATATCAATGGTTTGTTGTCTTCTGTAACCTTCTCCATTAAGAATGTTATTACTTGTAGGTGGTCATTCATTCAAAAGCCACTCCTAAATCCGGCCTGCTCTAATGGTTCGTGAAAATCCATCTTAGGTTTCAGTCTGTTAGTAATTATTCTTATAAAGAGCTTATATAAATGAGATAACAAGCTGATATGTCTGTAGTTTCCAATTTCTGTTACATCTCCTTTTTTGTCCAATATTATCATAATGGCACTATTCCATTTTTCTGGAGTAACTCCTTCAAAGAGGCAGTCATTATAAAGGGTTTTTAAAGCTTTTATGACGCATTCGTCTCCTAATTTTGTAACGATATATTTTGTTTACCTCAGGGTAAGAGCATGGGGTAGAAGATTGGGCAAACAAAATAATCGAAACAAATGCGTAGGACGCTCAGTTGGTTGTTGGAGAGCTGGGTCGTGGATAAGTTGAAGATATGGGGGTTGAATTGGGGTATCTACTAAAAAAATGAAATAAAAGGGTACTTAATCTCTTGGGATAAACAAAATAAAAATAAACAGGAAACACCTCAAGAAATTTAATATAGGGCGCCACTTGAGGTGCCTAATTATACCTATTACAACCACTAGTTGTAACTAGGGAAATAATTATAAAACATCAGAAACATATGTTTTTCAAATAAAACTCAAAGTGGATCAGAGAAACAAATTAAACGGTTATTTTTGTCTCAAACAAACAGTTATCAAAAATACAGATTACAAAAGAAACATATTATATAACATAATACAAAATAACAAAAACTTACATGTTGTTTGTTTACATAAAAGATTGCTACAAAAATTTTGAAATGGTTTCTAGGTTATAATGTGGCCTATTAGATTATCAAAATTTTATAGATATCCTTTTTATGAAAATATTATTGAATTTAACCTTATATATGAAATATCTTTTATATATGAAAATCAAATTGAAATTGTTTTACAAAAACAATGGATTACAGCAAATGTAATATGTCAATATAACATTTTAAATCAGAATAAAATATGACATTTTTTAGCTACGACTTTAACATAATATAAAACTTTAATTATTACAAATTCTTTTATTTTAATGAAAGCAATTATTAAAAACGCCTTTATAACTTGGAAAAATTAATATATTAAATTGTTACCTTAATTCACATAACCACTTAACTTTGTAAAGGAAAAACTTGCTACATCTCTGGACATATTCTCTAACAGGAACAAAAAACCATTTATATACTCAGGCAGGAACGATTGAAACAGGAACTTTGGAATAATCAAGCTAACGACGGGGACATTCTATATAATACTTTTCAAAAATTTCCTGTATCTATACAAATCTAATGACCACTCTGCCAAAACTGCTTATGCAAAGCAAAGAGTAGGTATCATCATTTTGACTGGTCCCAAGACATCACAAAAAATTGAATCGAGCCCTCGATTCAAAAATTGTCCCACATTTTACATTTCAAATCTTTTCAAACTCAACCGTCGACTCTTATCACAAAACGCCACCCAGCTTCAAATTGGTTCTTGGACTCCTTATTTGCGTTAAATTTTACAAATTCGACGCCATAAAATAACTCTCTCCCTTGTGTTTACAAAACCCAAACAAACAATATTCTTCTTGACCCTCTTTCTAAACGACAAATACAACTTTTAACTATTCCAGCTTTTTGCGTTTTTAACGACGGAAGACAAATAAAAACTATTTTTTATATTAGGGGGCATCATGTAATATAATCCTCTAGGCGACAAAAAACTTGTCGAAATAGATATAACATAATACAAATTAACAAAATAGCACGTAGTTTTTAAACCGGAGTTCTACCTGATTTTGTAACAGAGATAAAAAAATATTTCCAGCGTTATTACGCATTTAAAAATCTCGTCAAAAAAACTTGAAATATTTACAACATACATTTAACTTCGTCGAAATATTTTTAAAAAACTTCCTATATTAACGATCGTTTTCTTGGTAAAAACAACCAACGGTGTATTACAGAAATCTAAAATATAAAACGCTACAATTTTAGCATTTCACTTACAATGCCATCGTCTCCAGGTGATTTGCTGTTCTTTATACCTTTCAACACTGATTCGATTTCCTCTTCGGTTATATTTGAAAGTTTCTCTGATGTTTGATTTTGTATGGCTGGGATTTTCTCCTTTGGAATGTGATTATCTCGACGATATAATGTTCTATAGTACTCTTCGATAATTTACATAATTTCTTGTTGTTCATATACAGCATGTCCTTGTCTACTTTTAAGCTTATAAATGTTCCTGGTTCTTGTCTTCAACTTTCGTTTTAGAAATTTAAGGCTTTTATTTTATTCTATGGTATTAGTTGTTTCTTCTAGCTGGAATATAGTACAGTTTATGCATAAATTGTAACGTATATTATAATAAGAGTCAAATAAGTACGGATTTGCTCCTTTTACAGATTTTCGCTCGCTACACCTTATAACCACTTTTAATTTCAACTTGTTCCTAATTATAAAAAATGAGATATAAACGAACGAAAAAAACTCTTCAATAATAATAAATTTCCAGATAAAAGAATTAACTTTTAGCAACTTTTTCAACGTACAACTCCATCTATTCCACACGAACAATCGAAATGTAATTATACTCAACTCCACAGTGAGTTTCTAAAAACCTGCCACTCATGTATATAAATCGCAACGGTATTGTTCCGAAGTCACATTTAGCCGTTAAAAAGAACCGACATCATAATGGGGTTTGATAATGAAATTTTTGGCGGCCGCGTTTTTCGCGGTCCCGCTTCCTCCCGTTCTTCGACCGGATCGCTTGGACGGGAACAGATCATCTCTTGCTGACTCGTTTTAGCATTCACCGAAAGATTAAATGGGTTTCTGCAGATTTATAAATTGATTTGAATTCATATTATGCCGTTCTTATCGAGATTTTCGTGTTTGACATCGAGACATTTTAATTTTGTTGAAACAGAGAATGATCTCTTGTTGTTTTATGCAAACGAAGAATGTACAGTCATTATATCATTGGGACATGATTATGAAGAAAAATATTTGAGTACTGATTATTTTGTTGCGATTTTCTAAGCATTTTTCCCAATATGAGTAAGGTTAAATCTCGCTGGTAAAAATCTTCTCTTCGTACCATGCTCATTACTGAACTTTGGTTATCGTATTGGCTATCATATTTTATTCACCGCAGCTCTGAATAGAAACGACGAAAACTAAAACCACTCACTTAGGTTACGGAGCCAAGATGTTCTTCTTCGACTGGGACCCTACTTTTCACATATTTTTCCGTAAATAATAAGATGGAATACATCACAAAGTTCTGGATGTCACATGAGATTTGTATGGTTTTTACTAGGTCAAGTGGTTTTTTACAACATTTTAATACCTCTTCATTTGTCACTCTATCCAGCTTTCAACTCCATACAATATTGTCAAAAAGAAATAACATTTAATGAGTGTATAGCAGTATATTAGCAGTTCTTGCACTCTGAATAGTGCTTCTCTTTTTCTAAGATTATCATGGGTACCAAATTACATATAACTAATTATTAACATCAAGCAAAAGACCTAAATAAATACAATGAAAAGTAGAAAAACATCTGAAAGAAAATTCGAGAGGCAAAAGAGAGGTGGTTCTCCGACAGATGTAAAGAAATAGAACATCTGGATAAAAAGTATCTTCTTTTTCTTGTGGTGCCTATCCGTTGTGGATGTTAGCTACTAGCATGGAAATTCTAACTTTGTAACAATAAAACACTGAAAATTTTGTTTTCAAACTTTCAAAAAATTTATTTTAACCAACAACAACATAATCAACAGTTGGTCTTATCTGTGTTGATGTCAAGTCCCATTTGAATGCATTCACTATTTATTACATCTAGTAAAGTTTGTAGTTCTTCTATACTCTCAGCCATATTTACTGTATCATCTGCAAATCTCATGGTGTTTACGATTTTTCCTCCAATTCTTATTCCCTCTTTCTTTCCCATAAGGCTTTTCTGAATATGACCTGTGAATACACGTTGAAAAGGTCGGAGACCTTTTCAACGTGTATATTATTATGTATGTATATTATTTGTTTGTATATCGTTCACTAGTACTAAGAGGACCGGAGTGCAAAACTGACCACTATATGGTAAGATCAAAATGTCACCTACAGTATCGACCTCGGCTACTACATCAAAATGACAACCAACTAGCTCAATCAAAACCCCTGGAATCGAATCTACCTAAATACAATATTGATGCACTGCAAAACGACTCGACATCATTCTTATATAAGCTGCGACTTAGCCTAAAATTGGCAAACCTGATCTACTCCTCAGCCCAGAATACCTATAAAGAGATAATCAATAAAATCAATGAAGCAGCTTACGAAGCGCTCGGCACAATCCAAAAGAACAAAAAGAATACTCCACTGTGGTGGACAAATGACATCGCCAATGCAGTACACAACAAGAAACAATCATATCAAAAGTGGCTGCAAACAAATGATCCAGATGATAGACGAACATATGCAAGATTAAACAGAGAAGTAAAAATCTTAGTAACTAAAGCAAAAAATATTTCCTGGGAAAGTAAATGCGAAGAACTCAACAAATATATAGGGTCAACAAGATCAAGAGAAGCATGGAAAACGGTAAAAAATCTGAGAACAAACAGAAAAGAAACGAGTAGAATAGATTTAATAGAAGAAAAATCTTGGATTGAACACTACTCACAACTTTTAACTGAAACAAGACCTCAATTCACGAATATCAGTACAACAACATATGAACTGGAATTCAGTGAAGACGATGAAATAACAGTACAGGGAAGTCGAGAATGCAATACGAACTCTAAAAAATGGGAAGTCATGCGGACCACAAGGTATACCAAATGAATTATTAAAACATAGCCCACAAGTATTACGGGAATTACTGGCGTATGTCTTCACCTTATTCTATAATGGACACGACTTACCACCGGAGTGGACAAAAGCACATATTAACAACATATACAAAAAAGGAGATAGAAAGAATTGTTCAAACTATAGGGGACTAAGTGTCATAAATTCACTCTCAAGACTGTATGGAAAAATAATAAAAAATAAAATTGAAAAAGAGATGACAGATGTAGAAGAACAGAATGGCTTTCGTGCAGGCAGATCCTGCATGGACAGTATATTCTCTCTAAAGCAAGTTATCGAAAAAAGATTAGCCCACAAACTTTCAACTCATATAGTCTTTATAGATCTAACAAAGGCATACGATAGTGTACCACTTTCAATGCTTTGGGTAGCAATGGAAAAACAAGGAATAAGCAAAAAAATATACAAGCAGTACAACAGCTCTACAAAAATATGACGGCAAACATTAAAACTGGAAATAGATTAACTAGAGAAATTCCTATTAGTAAGGGCCTAAAGCAAGGCTGCTGCATAGCACCTACACTCTTCAAAATATATCTAAATGAGGCACTCTCACTGTGGAGAAGAAAGTGCTGCAATATGGGCATCCCAATCGGAGATGATAGATTGTACACGATACATTTCGCTGATGACCAAGCCATTCTAGCTGAAGACGAGAGTGATATAAGCTACATGCTTAGAAAACTGGAAGATGAGTACACCAAATGGGGCCTCACAATTAATATACAAAAAACTGAGTACTTAGTTGTAGGAGAACAACCAGAAAGCCTACAAATAGAAATGGGAACTATAAAACCAACAGACAATTTTAAGTACTTAGGAGTCCAAATAACATCAAAAGCAGGAAGTAGCGAAGAAATACATTCCAGGATTGGCCAAGCAAGATCAGCCACCAGACAGCTACACGGACTATTATGGAATAAAAAAATAACAAAAGAAAATAAAAGAAGAATTTATAAAACAATAATAGAAAGTATTGGACTGTATGGCGCCGAACTCTGGGAAATAAACCAAAGAAACAAATCAAAAATTAAGGCCATGGAAATGAACTACTGGAGACGATGTTGCCAGCTCACTAGACTAGATAGGGTGAGAAACGAAGATATTCGGAGAGAAATGGAAATCGATGTAGATATAATAGACACAATCGAAACCAAAAGACTTAACTGGTATGGACACCTTCAGAGAATGCCGGAAAATAGATGGCCAAAAAAAAATAGAAGAATGGACTCCGCCAACTAGAAGAAAACGAGGTAGACCAAGACAATCCTGGAGAGACGATGTCGACGATGCAATGACCGCCAGAGATCTAACAACTGAAGATTGCTTCGACAGAAAACGCTGGAAATTAGGATGCGAGAAGCGGCGCCAGCTGTAGAAGACTCGCTTGTTATATATTATATATCGTTCACCTTTACTACAGCTTTCTGGTTCAAGTATACGGCCGTATATTTTTCTAAAAGTGCCGTTTTGATTTCGTATGGAGTTATTTTTGGCATTAATTCTGATCACTGATTTGTGATTTTGGGACCTTAAGATCCCAACCTAACCTAATATAACCGAACTTCAAGAATGTTGGTTCTATCAGTAGTAATGTTTTCATCTTAGTTTTTTATTTTATACATATTTTTGTTGCCTATGTTGTTCCTATTTCGCCTCAAAACTTTTAAACTTTTGTTTTCTTGAATTATTTTAGTTATTTCTCTTGTATTGGTTTTTCTGACGTCTTTTCGGATTGACCGGTGGATATCTTGCTTGATCTACATCTTCTATTTCGTCTTACATGTCTCTGGTTACATATCTCTGGTTAGTGTATCTTCATACAGGTCGTTGTTTTCTGGGGAATCATCTCATTATATACCTATTCTTACGAGAATCTTAGTTTCGGATTCCAATTTAAATTGGACATCTTTGATATAGGTACTTCATAAATATGTCGTCATCATTTTTGAACATTCCTTAATGCACCTTTTTCTTCGCGTCTTTGCAATCGCGTCCACTGCTGGACATAGGCCTCCCTCAGTTCTTTCCAGTGTTCTCTACACTGGACCGCTTGTAGCCAGTTTCCCGCTACACGTTTTATATCATCGGTCCATCTAATCGGTGGTCGTCCTCGGCTTCTTTTATAGTTTCTGGGCCTTCATTCCATAATACGTCTACCTTTTTCTTGGCATCTCTTAATTATTTTATTTTTTTCCGCATATTTAAGCTAATATTTTCGATCTTTTGGCTTTATCCTTATGTTTGATGCATCCTTTATTTTAAATTTTGTTTTTCTATTTAGTTGTTGTAACTTAGTTCATACATACCCTTTAACATTTCTTTTCTCTTCCATTGGATAATTGACCAACAACTCATAAATACTACCTGTGCGTACAGACTTTTCTTTTTTTCTTTTTATGGCCGGTAAAGAAAAATCATGTCTAACTCGAATGTTTATTGTACTGCCTCCGAGAAGTATATTCTGACATAGCCAGTTATATTGTTCTTGAATCGTTATATCTATAATTTATGTTTAGCTTTTAAACGACTCGCTACGTAAATAACGAAAATTTGTAACTTTTACACCCCCTAAAATAAAAAATCGTCCTTTGCCATTCGAGTAAATTCGCAGCCGGCGTCCATTTGTTTGGTCCGCGGTCGACTTTAACTTTTATCTTCGCCGACGCAGTTATTTGTGGGAAGTTATTATTAGAGATGTGCCGTCGGTATTGTTGTGAGATTTTTAGAACGGATTTTAGAAGAGAATCTTTTGGTGGAATCCCAGATTTTGGCAAAAAGTGTTATGGAGAAAGAGTAAAGAGTTTTGCACATTATTTGGACAGACAAAATAGTATTGAAATATTGCCTTTATGATAATGTAGGGGCATACAACAGCTTGTTAAAACGTTCATGTTTTAAAAATAAGCTATTTGTTTAAAGTGTAATTTAATTTTGAGAATGATGAAGATATGAAGCAACGGTCATTGCACCTACAATAAAAAAATGACCAACTAAAGGTTTTTTTTTAGACTCGCCCAGACCTTAAATTGCTCTGGATGTTGTGAATGTCTTCTCCATTTAGTGAGGATATGAATCTATTTAATGCAAGGAATATGCCTGTTCACACTAAAATTTAAACAGAATCTGGCTTTAACAAAACATAAATTATAGCTTACTTCACCCATTCCGCTCCATTTTTTGAGGTAGGGAGCTGTATACCTGCATACGTGGATATCAATTGTACATGTATATCACGTCAAATATTAAAAAATATAGCACATATAAAAAGACAGTGAACAATTTAGTTATATTCAGAACAAAGCAAAAAATAAAAAAACACTTTTTATTACTTGTAAAAACTTTCAAAATGTTCTGTTGAGCAAAGTCCAGGTTTTTCCGGGTAAGCAATGCAACATTTTCTCGTTAGTTTAGGCACTCCACGTCTTTTACAAATTACACAAACTTTTTGTACAGCCCTCTTTTTTCCAATTTCTTTTGAAAAATCGGCCACTACTGAAACGAATTCCCAGATGTAGAAGGTTAATTTTTTTTATCATTCATTTCTTGATATCCTTGAAATTCATGTCTTCATTATTGTCTCTTCTTTGACAAAATATAAGTTCCATGGATAAGTACCTTCTTTTATCTCTCTTAGTTTACTTGTAGATGTCTTCCATTTTTCTTTCCATAAATTGAGGGTCATCGATTTTAGTAGTTGCTTTATATTTGAAGCTGGAGTTGACTGTTTTGTCAATGAAGGTAGCAGTGAGTCTATCTATCTATCTAATCAGCCTTAAACCCCCACTCTTGGGCATAGGCGTCCCCTGTTAATCTCCATTGGTCTCTATTTTGGGCGATCTGCATCCAGTCCTTCCTTGCCGTTCTCTTAAGATCGTCAGTCCATCTCATCTGTGGTCTTCCTCTTTTTCTTTTATTTTCCCATGGTCTCCAGTGTATAATTCGCTTATTCCATCTTTCATCTTTTTGCCGGAGAGTGTGACCGGCGAAGTTCCATTTAAGTTTTGCAACCTGTCTTGATACATCGTTCACGTTTGTTTTTTCTCCGATCCATGAGCTTCTTTTCCTGTCTTTAAGACCGATACCCAGCATCTGTCTTTCTATTGCTTTTTGTGTTTTGGATATCCTGTCGATGTTCTCCTTTGTGAAAGTCCATGTTTGTGAGCCATATGTGATGACTGGTAAAATGCACTGGTTGAATACTTTCGTTCGCATATATTAAGGGAATTTTTTATTTTTTAGAACGTATGAACCAAATGAGGCCCATGCTAGTCTAGTTCTTCTTTTTATTTCTTCTGTTTGATTGTCCCTGTTCAGCTTTATTATCTGTCCTAGGTATATGTATTCTGCCACCTGCTCTAATTTATTCGGTTTGACTACTATTTCTAATTGGTCTTCTTGGTTTGTCATAGTCTTGGTTTTACTATAGTTCATCTCTAGACCTACCTCTGTCGCTTTTCTATCTAGTTTCTCAACCATCTTCTGTAACTCTTTCTTCTTATCTGTTATCAAGACTATATCGTCTGCATATCTCAAGTGGTTTAAGAGTTCTCCATTTATTCTTATTCCGTATGTATCCCATTATAGTTTTTTAAATATGTCTTCCATAGCCTGATTGAACAATTTTGGCGATATTGTGTCTCCCTGCCTGATTCCTCTTTCGAATTTTATTGGTTCTGTAGCGTGTTCGTTCGTCAATTTTATTGTGGTACTCGCATTTTTGTATAATATGTTTGTCCATGTAAAGGTCCGTGTACCTGTAATCAATTCTGCCGTTCTGTAGTGAGTTTTTGATGGCCCAATGTTCTATGCTGTCAAACGCCTTTCGGAAGTCTATGAATGCCATTTATAATGGTATTTGATACTCGTTTGACTTTTCAATCAGTATTTTTACTGTTAGCAGATGGTCGCTAGTACTAAAACCCTTTCTGAATCTCGCTTGTTCTCTTGCTTGGTATTGGTCAAGCTTAGTTGTTAGTCTATTTGTCATGATCTTCGTTAGTAGATACAACACTTAGTAATGTTATAGGTCTATAGTTTTCTAAGTTCTTTCGGTCACCTTTTTTGAACATTAATAGTGTCTCCGCATCGTTCCAGGTATCGGGTATTTCTTTTGTGGTCAATATTTTGTTCATGAGGATATGTAGGACTTCTCTAGTTGTTTTCCCTCCTCTCTTCAGCATCTCTGCAGTTATTCCACCTTTTTCAGGTGACTTATGGTTTTTTTAATTTTTGAATTGCTTTCTTGATTTCTGTTACTTATTTCTACTTATTTCTGGTTGTAGGTCAGAGTTTATATTTTTTATTTTTGTCTTTAATTGTTTAAGAATTTCTTGCTGTGGTTTATGTCTTGTTCTGTATAGGTGCGTATAGTATTCTTGTGTTAACTTTATTATTTGTTTCATATCATTAATGGTTGTTCCTTCGCTGTTTGTCATTTCATTTATCTGAGTTTTACCAAGTCGTTGTTTTAAGCATTTCATATTTTTGTTCTGCTGGATTACTCTTTCAATCTTTGCTTTCTGCGTTTTTTTCTTGGTTTCTTTTATGTTTTTTTTAATGGTTTTATTGATTTCAGTATATTCTACTGTGTTTCTTTTGAACTATTCAAGTAGGCTTCTAGTAGTAAGAAGTTACTGATAGAAAAACTATTTTTGAGTCTGTTTGACGAAGACTGTGTAATATTTATGTGACAAATATGGCTATATTGTTGTTCGTGAAAGTTTGTTGTACGAGTCTCAGTAAATTGAGTGAGTCAGATATTATTAAAGAGTGTTTGGTGTGTTCTTTTGTTTGATTTTGACGCTTGTATTATGGCATAAAGTTCTTCATTTAAGGTACTGTATGAACTGGGAAGCTTAAATAAATATTTCGTTGGTATCGTTGTTTATGAAAACTGCTACTCCTACGTCTTAGATGAAGACAATGATACCAATCCACATCCTAGATGAAGATAAGATGTGGATTGGTATCATTTATTATATTTTGTTAATTGGGTGTTAATGCTTTGTCCATATCTTCTTTATGTGCCGTCTTCTACCGAAGGTTGGCGACCATCATACGATAGGTTTCTCTGTTTTGTGCCGCATGATTTATGTTCGCAGCTTCTGGTATTTGAAACCATTCTCTCAAGTTTCTCAGCCAGGATTTCTTCTTTCTGCCCAAACCTCTTCTACCTTCAATCTTGCCTTCCACGATAAGCTGTAGCAGACTGTACTTATCATTACGGAACACATGGCCCAGGTATGACGCTTTCCTCCTTTTAACAGTTGTTAACAATTCCACCTCTTTACCCATTCGTCTTAATACCTCTGTGTTGGTCACTCTGTCTGTCCAAGGTATTCTCAGTATGCGTCGATACAGCCACATTTCTAGAGCCGCTAACTTCTTTATAGTTGCTGCTGTTAACGTCCACCCTTCTATGCCGTAAAGTAGCGTAGAGAGTACGTAGCATTTTGATGAATTTGGATCTTGCTATTTAAATTCGGATCTTAATCTCTACTTCTGGGTCCCACTTGTCATTTACTGTATATCCCAGATATTTAAATCGGTGTACTCTTTCAATACGTTCGTCTTTAATATGCAGGTCGATATGTTGAACTTTTTTTTACTGATCACCATAAATTTAGTTTTCTTTCTATTGATCTTCAGTCCAAATTGGCTGTCAGTTGTATTAACTCTATGTAGCATCATCTGTAAATCTTCGATGTTATCGGCCAGTATAATAGTATCATCTGCATATCGAAAATTACTTATTGGTACGCCATTAATCTTGATGCCCTCATTGTACTCTTCTAGTACATATACTAACCATATCTTTGTCTTCGATCTTTGTCCATATACTAACCATATTCGGTGAAAATTTTTAATATTTAACGTTGATATGTAGTAGTTTATTCTTATATAAAAAGGTGGTGGTGAGTTGTTTTTTTATAAAGTTGATTTAAAACGATTACAAAAACTGTTTTGTGAGCAGGACTGGATGGAAGAGATACCACTCTTAAGGTATATGATATGAAAACATATTATTTGACGTAGACATGCCATAAATAAACAATTTTAGAACCTTTTTCAAAAGTCCTGGTTTTTCGTTGTTATGTAATTTTTCTAACAAAATTGCTATACGAGTTTGTTTTTTGACTTCTTTGTCCTTTTGTACTATTCCAATATTGATTTTTTCTATGAAAATACTTAACCAGATTAATCGATGTAGTTAAATAAAAGATTCCACGCCTAACACTAAAGCCAGCCTTACTTTTTATCGTCAAAAGAATCTTCAAACAAATCTTCTTAATTTATTAAGGCTCGCAGCTCTGTGTCTTCCATTAAACATGCCATAATTACTATAGCTAATTAATTCGACGGATCGTCCACGCAATTCAGACAAAAGAAAAGTAATTTTTCCATCCTAAATAATCTTTTTACAACAGCGACCGCCCTGGGGGCCGTTATTTTCAATTATGATAATAAAACGGGGACGAAGGCTAGAGATCTGCTTAACCGTTTTAAATAGTGATTTCATATTCACAATAGATAAAGAAAAACTCGATATATGGACATAAATGAGTTTAAATCTATCTTCATTATATTTTATTACTTAGACTTACCTGCTTTTTTTTCTTGCAAATTTCTAATACATCTTATGGAAATAAATGAACCCTTATAAAAACCCTTATCCAGAGAACTCTTTTACATCATCTCACCCTTACTGTTTTTGTTTCAAGTAAGTCCTAAGCCAAGTAACACTTTAACCCGAACTTTCTAAAAGGTACCGAAGAAAAGAAGATCGAGGCAAAGGGATTAACGTTAGAGACAAGACGTGCTTGATTTGGATATATATATTTGCTTTCAACGTTCTTATATATATATATATATATATATATATATATATATATATATATATATATATGTAAATGTGTGTATATGTATGTGTTTTGATATCAAGGAACTAGATAGAATAAGTTGGTTCATGCTGTGACCATTCTGTTTCTATATTAAAATGTTGTGCGGCTTTTGTTCCGAGAAATACACAATTATGTGTTTCTCTTTGGTTTAGTGACATGTGTGGATGATCTTAGTTTTAGGAGAATAAAAAAGTTTTAAATTTTGTAAAATGGTCACACCTGGCCAAAATAATACTTATAAAATATGTACCACATATTTTGTAGTTGTTTTTTTTTTTTGTTTTGGTAATATTTTATTTAACTGAGGCAAAATTTGAATGTGGTATGCAGGAAAAGCAGGAAAAGCAGAATAAAGTTTTGTTTGAAGTAGTAGTTTGAAGTAGTTTGACAAGAGTCTTGTATGGTCTTTCAAATAATCCAAGATAAAAGCTCGTCTTTACAGGATTAGGGATTTTGGGAAAATTTTGTTGACTATCAAAATGTTAAACTATCATTTTGTTGAATAATATAGATCGAAGCACGCTAGTTCGCTCCCGAGGTTAAAAAACCCTTTTAATTATATACTAATTCGCTCCGAAAGCCGTATACTAGTTCGCTCTTATGGTTCTGCTTCTTCAGAAATATAGGTGTCCACCAGGCAGTCAGCAAATTGTTTTATAGCTTGGTGTTGTGCTGGTAATAACTCACTAAAGTCTAAAGTAAAACACTCAGCTACTTCGAATGGATTTACGAACGTTAAACCAAATATTTATCTAAAGTATTACCCTACGTTATTATCGGGCATACTCAGTAGCCAGTAAAGCCTTTTGAATTTTTCTTCACCACAATTGTTCTACATGAAATCTACATCCTTTTATTTTCGTAAATGTAAACATTCATTGGAAACACTTGACTACATCGTAAAAACGCAGGTATCGAAACTCAATTCAGGCAGTAAAGGCATATCCAGGAGCAGACATCGGCATTTGTGTGTTTGTCAAAAAAAGTGAATGCCAAAGAATGCAGTGACTATCGAATCATAAGCTTAATGTCACATATCTTGAAAATTCTGTTAAGAATTATCCACGCCAGAATTCACTCTAAACTGGAGCTGGATATTAGTGACACACAATATGGGTTCCGCAATGGTATGGGTACCAGAGATGCATTATTCTCCTTCAACGTGCTGACACAGAGATGTGTGGATGTTAACCGTCCTCTATACGTCTATTTTTTTGTGGACTACAATAAAGCGTTTGATAAAGTAAAACATGACTGATTCATGGAAATTCTAAAAAATAAAAACCTAGATGAAAGAGATTTAAGGATAATAACAAACCTTTATTATAATCAGCGAGCTATAGTACGAATTGAAAAAGATACATCTGAAGAAATGGAAATAAAGAGAGGAGTCAGACAAGGCTACATATTATCACCTCTATTATTTAACGCTTATTCTGAGCAAGTAATGCGAGAAACTCTGGAAGATGAAACAGTTGGCATAAGAGTAAATGGAGTGTTAGTTAACAACATCAGATATGCAGATGATACAGTAATAATAGCCGATAGTTTACAAGACCTGGAAAGACTCATAAGTGAAATAGGAATGTGTAGTAGTGAGTACGGACTCTTGCTCAATATCGAAAAGACGAAGTTTATAAAAATTTGTAAAAACAACGATAAATCTAACTAAATCTTGATAGTTGAAGGCTAGCGGATCGAAAGAGTAAAAAAGTACACTTATAGGAACACTTATAATAGAAAATAATGACTACACTGCAGAAATCAAAGTCAGAATCGAGAAAGCACGTTCTAATTTTATGAAAATGAAAAAGGTCCTATGTGGCAAAGATTTAACATTAGCTCTTAAAGTACGTCTAACAAAATGTTACGTATATAGTGAACTATACTATGGAGTGGAATCATGGACGTTAAATCTAGGCACAATCAGATGACTTAACGCCTTTGAAATGTGGACCTATAAAGAATTATGAGGGTTGCCTGGGTAGATAGAGTTACGAACAATAAAGTACTGAGAAGAATAGATAAAGAGAAGGAAGTTGAACTTACAATTAAAGAAAGAAAGCTATAGTATCTGAGACATGTGATGCATGGCAAGTAGTATGGCATCCTGCGACTCATAATGCAAGAAAAGATATATGGCAGAAGAAGCATCGGAAGAAGACGAATTTGATGACTTAAGAACCTGAGAGAATGTTTTGAATGCAGCTCAAAACAACTATTTAGAGCTACTGCCTCAAAAATTAAAATAGCTATGATGATTGCCAACCACTGTAGCGGAGATGGTACCTGAAGGCGAAGAAGAATCACTTTACTTACAGCTGCATGGATCGCTTTTTCAAAAACAATCTTACGACTAAAATTTAGGTTAAATTTTTGACACTCTGCCTTTAAACAATTTAAGGCAGTCATATATGAATGTTCTTACTTATTTGAAATCAAAAAGAATGTCAACGGCACATATAGTGTCTATTTTTGATACCGTGAATGTAAATAGTTAAGTAAAAAATTAAGTGCAGTATTTAAAAGTTACACAAGAAACACCAACAAACTCAACTACACTGTTACAAATATAGGGAGTTTCAACAAATGGTTTGCAACTACTTTCTACACATTGCCTACATTTAATAATATTAGCAAGCATTTTGTGGAAGTTATATTTGTTTATTAAACGTTTTATATTTTCGTTTACAGTTTTCTATTTTTATGCATTTTCCTTCTTTTCACAATTCCTTGTTTTCGTTATTCTTTGTTTGATATTTCTATCTATTGCTCAAGTATGACTATATAATAATCGACTCTAATGGATAATGTCCTTTATAAAAATTCGAAAGGGCGTTCATCAAGAACGTTGAACAGAACTCCATCGCGTATTTTACAATTTTTAAGCTACCGAAATTAGATTTTAGAGGGATTTTCGGCAAAATTCATTTAAGAAGTCTCTTAAACTCCGCGTAAGAAAGCGATTATAATTTAAAGGTAGCTGGAGGGGTTGTTATAAATCTAATACGGAAGGAGTGGAGAAAAGTCATTGTTAATTAATCCGGAGAGGTCTTGTTAAAATTTTCACATTGTTTCGATGAAAAACTAAGAAGAAAGTGGGAATTATAAATAAGTGGTTAAAAGAAAAAAATGGGACAATTGAAGTTTTTACATATTTTATTAAAAAACTAATTTAAGCGTTGGCGGCTTTTATATTTTCTGTTCCAAATACTAATTAAGGTCTTATCTTGTCTGTTTATTTCACATTTTAAATTAAATTTAAGGACGTTATCCACTTATTGTGCGCAAGAGAGATAACTCTAGGAATAATCAAAACGATCAAAAATATCTACCAAAACAACAAAATAAAAGTAAAAATAGACGAACAACTAACAGATCCTATTGAAGTTGGTAATGAAATAAGATATCGAGATCCTCTGTTTGTCCTCTACTGTTTAACCTGATTATGGATGAAATAATAAAAATGTAAGAACTAAACAGTATACCAAATGGGAGAAAAATAACTTAAAATAATCTGCTAAGCAGATGATGCACTACTACTCTCTCAAAGTGAAGAGGATTTACAACGTATGCTTCAACAATTTAATATAACCACCAGAAAATTTATCATGTTAATTTCCCCAAAAAAGACAAAATGCATGCGTTAACAGCAAATTTACTAAGATGTAAATTGAAGCTGGAATATCAGATAATAGATTAAGTGATGGAGTTTAAATATCTAGACGTCGCATTTTCTAGCTACGGAAAGTTCGAAACAGAAGTGGAAGATCAAGTAAATAGAGCAGAGCCGCAGGTTGCCTAAATGAAACAATATGGAGAAATAAAAATGGCGGAAAAGAAATGAAAGGCAGGATTTACAAAACAGTTATCAGAGTAGTAATAACATATGCAGAAGAAACTTGACCTGACGAAGAGAAAAAAAAATTCCAAGCTTAGTCAGAAAAAATTTGAGGGGGGTCACTAGACTAACCACCAAACCTTTTGTGCAGTAGCAATACCAGCATGGTTGGTGATCAACAGAATAACCACTTTCATTTTAATCATTTATTTGTCATAAAGATACAAAAGATATTGTAGGTAGCTTAATATCATGAACTTTATAATGTGTGGAATGGTTCAAAACATGAAACATGCAATGCCACATCACATTCTTTACAAATAAGTGTTGATCTGCCAACATCGTCTAAGAACACAATAAAAAATTGGGAAGGTTTATCTAGATCTCAAATTGTTGAAACAAACTGTCGAGTAATATTATATTGATTATAAGTAGTTGGAATGCATGTGTCCTTTTTAAAAACATAAGGATTGTTACATGAGACAAAATTCATAATTTCTACAGATGGATTAGATTCTGAATCTGATTGAATAGATTCAAGCAATAATTGGCCTCTTGGTAGTGGTTTTTCCAAGCTGTAATCCAGGGGTGCCTGGACCAGCTAAAAGTGTTGAACAGCCACTGCTTATAGATGTAATAGAACAAAATGTAATTTTAGCGTCACTGTCTTCAGCATAATCAGAACCAACCGCTTGTTCATCTGGTATTCCATCGATCAGTTCATAAACTGGATCGGAAGTTATGTTTTTTATATCCGAAGTTTTTGGAAATACCTGAAATATCTGTAAGTAAAATAAAAATAATGGATGTGATATCGATCGAACGTGTACAAAAAATAAATAGTAATCGATCAGTCTGTCAAACATAAAAGTTATTCAAGCTAGTAGTTGCTTTTTGTACAATTTCGAAAATGTGACTTATTTTTGCTATGTAGTGTACGTGAACTAAGTTTACATTACACCTGATATTTTCTCAGACGTAACAACATTACAAAACGGTAGCGAAAAATACTTTCTATAAACTATGTTACAATGATTATATACTATGTGATTATAAACTATGTCTTTATATTACATATTAATGATTTGTCATTATATTACATAATATTTTAAATAATAATAAAAAATCCAACCTCACTTCAAGCAAATTCTATGTCATGCTTACCTTATACTCTCTGTAACGCAAAAATGGTAAACAAAATGTTGAAAATCTTTTAGAAATCTAACCTAGGATATACATACAATGATAAACACTAATTATTTCAACAATATTTATATTAGAAATAGTAGTATAACCACTCAAACATAACACAATTGGAAACTGTCGTATTTTTATGCATTACAAGCGCGTGGTAGTCACCACAATGATCACTTATTGCTAAAAGCGCGCACAATTAAAGGAGTGGTTAGTTTCGTGGGCACCAACCATTCCGGTAAAACACTAAATGATATTAGGAACATTCTTTCATTAAAACATCTGTAAATTTTTACTATTATGATATTTACGGTGGTGGTAGTACAGTGATCACCAACCTCTAAAGGGTTAATAAATAAAATGCCGAAGAAAAGGCAAAAAAAGTTCATTTGTAAATAGTTTAGGTATAACATATTATTGGCTGGCTGGAGCATATTTGTATTTGTATACTTTATAACTATATTTATTCAATATTTTGTTCTCTATAAGCGTTTTTGCTTCTTTTGTTGAACATTTTTTAGCACTATCTCATATCAGTCGTGGAAAAGGGCCTCCGACAAGTTTTGATACAGGAGTTCCTGTGGGGCTAGCTACGCCACTGGATCATTCTAGGGCAAAGGAAAAATAGACAGACATTCATTAATTCTGGTGCATGGTTCGCCGATGTCTATAAACAGTGGCGGCTCGTGGCTTGAGAGACAAGGTCGGCAAGGTATTTTTTGTCACCTCAGATAGGTATACCGTCTAATAAAGACTTCAATCATCATAGGAGATTTTTTGTTTTCTTGTTTTTTGTTTTTTTTTTTTTTGTTTTCTCCTATAAATTTAGAACCTAAACATGTTTATAAATTAACTCTAGTCTACATTGTTTGGAAGTAGCAAAATGTGTAACAACGTCTTTTTATTGACATTTGAGACAAGTTTGACATTCTCTCTTGTTTAGTACGTTTTGATTCTTTTGAGGTAAGAGAAATCTCGTTCATTTGAGGCAGACGTTGGTGGTAATGAGAGAATTAATGACAATAATTTATTAATTTCGGTAACAGTTTGTTGTAATAAATTGCAGTATATCTTGGAAATTCTTTTGCGTAACTTTTAAATTTTGAATCGTCAAAGAGGTAAAAAATTTGCAAATCTTCAAAATTCGAAAACGAGTATCTATTTGCATAATAATAGTATCCAAAATTTCAAAATATACTCGTTTTTCGAGATCTGTTTCTGTGTCATGCCTTTGTCTTTTTTTTTTGGGGGGGTTCGGACATATCAAGCGAGTCCAAAACGTCACTGCTTATATACTGGAAATTACTATCATTACGAAAATCTCTGAGATTTTGCACCACAGTCTTGTTATTCTATTTTTGGAATAAATAATGGCAGTTAACTGATTTTGAACAACATTAAATATCAAATTGGTTTGGGTAAACACTTTCTTAAAAATATTTAAAAGTATGTTAAAAGAGTAATCATTTAATAAAGTTTTCAAACCGATTGCTTCACGGATCGAGATATCATCACTTTCAAAATCGGCACATTTAATAATAAAATTAAAAACTTCCAAAAGCTGTTCACGAAAATCTGCTACAGTGAAATTTAACCGAGATTTAAAATTCCATCGCGTCTGACAAACTGTTGGCATTTTTTACGAAACAACCCGTTCTAAAACATTAGTCCGTTTAGGTGAGCTTGAGAAAAATGAAGCAAATCCGCTTAAACTGGCAAAAAAGACGACATTCTTTAATTTTCTTACATGTATCCTGCAAAACTAAATTCATTCTATGCGCATGACAATGAGAAAATAAAGCTTGCGGTGCAATAGTTTTAACTTTTGCCTGGAGACCATTTAATTCACCAGATAATCACGGCGGCGCCGTCATAAGTTTGTCCTACCAATTTATTTTTGATATCAAAAAATTTTAATCTGTCCTTTAAAACACCAAAACTATATTCTGCCTTATGGCTTTTACTCACTTCTGTGACACCTCTCATAGATATTACCACGTAACGCGTATCGAACAAAAATTGATAATTGTGAATGACATGATATGTCGGTAGTTTTATCTACTTCTAGTGAAAAGCAAATGGTTTCCTGAATCTCAGATTCAATAACGTTACTCAAAATGTAACTAATTGATTCTATCAATTCATTCTGAATTGTTTTAGATACACCGCTAAATGTCTTCGAATCAGAAAGTAAATTAGAAAATTCCAAATCGTATTTCTTAAACAAATTTATTAGTTCTCTATAATTACCTTAATTTAACGAATGCCCCGTATCATCGTGTCCCCTAAAAGATAATTCCTGACAACTTAAAAAAATTACAATATCAATTAAACGACGTAAAACGGCGTGATTATTTTTTACAATTTCGTTATGTTTAAGAGCATTTTCACGTTGGGCATTATCTAATGAAACATAGATATTTTGTTTTCCAAATAAATCTAATTTAATCTGATTGTAAGTATGATCTTTCGAAATATCGTGTTTACGTAAAGCCCTAAATAATTCCTTTAAATTATCGTAACCAGATTCACACCATGGATTTTGTTGTTTGCCCCTATTTGTCGAAAATAAAATGCAAGGCCAACAGAGAAGTTTATTTTTAATAACAATTTGTCAGACGCCCCTTATTTTTAATAACAATTTGTCCTTCGTATCAAATAGATGAAAACCCATTACGCAAAATTTAATTTACAATATCAGATTTATCAATACTTACAGTTTCTCCAATGGCTTGCATTTTTTAGGTTAATTTACTTTTTATTTGCACTTTAATTAAAAAAAAAACTTCTAATATGTCAAAAAACCCTTTAGCCTCTAACTATTTACGGCAGACGTAACGTGTCACCGTATTACTTTAGAAAATAAAAATAAATCACAAAAAGAAAGGCTAGTTCGTGCACTGAATATCACTTCACTTTACTACTTACGTTCTTATCTTAAACATCGGCAAATTTAAATTTGCCGTACTTGGTAATTAAGTTCATATGGAAAGAAATGTATATCTGGTTGCTAATCAACTAATATTCCGTTGATTTTTACAAGTATAGTCAAGGTTGGGATCGGCTAGCCGAAAAAACAAAACGTGCCTTTTTAAGAATTCACAGGCAGATGGATGTCTCCGATATCGAATCATCAATTTGAAAAGTGTCTACGCAGGGATTACTTAACGCTCAGATTGGACGAATTCTTTTAAAAACCATGAATACAATTTAGTCTCTATTATCTCACAGATATTTTTTTATTTCACAAAAACAAATGACATCAACTGATTACCTGCCAAAATTATTTATTGAAATACTGATTAAATTAATTATTAAAAATATCTATAATATCTGTAAAGGTGTGGGTCGGCACTGCCGACCCTGCCGACCCTGACCGGCCACCACTGTCTATAAATATTTATTTAGGCTTAGTTTAATTATTAGATAAAATTAACGAATCAAAAATGAAATAAACTTATCTCCCTATCATTGTTTATACCTTTTTGCTTGCACCATCATTAACCTTTTATCAGCTTAATAGTAACTATCAACTACTCGACTAGCCGGCAAAAAGTTTCCACGGCGAGATGTCGCCTTTAATTTAGCGAGAGCAACGAAGGCGGAGGTTCGATAATACGGCCGTAATAACTGTTGGAACTTTCCTAAATCCTTCGACATTTCGAGAATCCCCGAGATTTCCCTCTAACTGATCCTATTAATTCTTTTCGAGTTTCTAAGGATCATAACTTTTTTATTAAAACTTTCCAACAGACCAGACAGTAATGACAGCTTCAATAATTATAATTGCGTTGTTACTACGAGATTTTAAGTGATGAAAGAACACAAAAGAGAAGATTTATGAAGCGCGTTTTTGTGGTTATGAGGGAAGGATGCATATTTTTCCGCTCCATCAATTTTTATCTAAAAAATTTTGTTTCCTCGTTCAATACGCTTTAGGTCTGATATTTCTTTTAAAACAAATCCCACATACTTTAATTTCTCCATAGCTTTATGAGCAATAATTTATAACACAAATTCCTTTTCATACAAATACACTGTGTTTTAATTTGCTAGATTCTATTACGAGGATTAATTTTTAAATTCATGAAATACTCCTAATATTGTTTCGGTTGGAACGATCGGCATATTTTTTAATTTAAAACAATTTTAACAATTTCTAAATTATTTTGCAGGCTTGAACCCTGGTGGAAAGTAAAATAAAGCCAAACAAAAAAAGAAAAGTAATTCTAAGACTAAAAAACTATATAACTAACATACATAGAGATATAGGTAACAAGGACAGAGAATGTAAGGAAACTGTAAAAGCATTTCTACAACAAACCGCAAAAGAAATATTGGGCATACAGAAAAAGGTAAAAGGGAAGAACTGTGGCTGGATAAACAATGTCGATACATAACACAAAGACAGAATAAGAACAAAGACAGAGAACGTCAAAAGTATAAGGCTGTCAAGGAGTAAAAAAATGGCAAATTCAGTTCAGCAAAAGTTTCAAAGACGTACTCTAAACAATTTAAACATTAACTTTCTTCGCCTTTTGTTCGGCATAACGTCTATAACTTAAGCAGATTTAAATTTCTCTAAATTTTCGGTTTCTACACAGTGACAACAACTGATGTCCTTTATTAAGTCCCGAGGCAATTTTTAATCTCCGATCTTGCATAGACCACATATATACACTCCAACAATTAATTGAAAAAAAAATGGCAAAAAATAGACCAGTACACATGGCATTCATAGATTTAAAAAAAGCATATGACACGGTTTTACTACTACTACTTACATACTATTTTATTAGCGAAAGTACTATTTTATTAGCGGAATGTCTTGAGGATTTACAACAAATGGTTGGCAGAGTGGTAGAAGTCAGTGAAGAAAACGGACTGTCCCTAAACATAAAAAAGACACAATTTATGGTAATTACAAAAGCCCAACAGCGCCAAGAAAACATAACAATACATGGAGAACAAATTAAAAAAATTGAAAAATATAAATATCTGGGTATAATAATTAATGAAAATAATGAGTACACAGAAGATATTAAGGCAGGAATAGGACAGGCAAGAAATTCTTTCAACAAACTAAAAAAAGTACTCTGCAGCAGGGACATTCCAATATCTTTAAAGATAAGACTTCAGAGATGCTACGTGTTCTCCGTATTATTTTATGGGTTGGAGGCTTGGATTTTAAAGAAAGATGTTTCGGACAGATTGGAAGCCTTCGAATTATGGGCCTACAAAACAATATTAAGAATAAGTTGGGTAGAGAGAGTCTCGAATGTCGAGGTGTTGAGAAGAATGGGAAAAGATAAAGAGGTCTTAAATACAGTTAAAGTCAAAAAACTGCAATATCTGGGACATGTTATGAGGGGCGAGTGTTATAACTTGTTGCAATTAATAATGCACGGAAGAATACAGGATAGTAGGAGTCGCGGAAGAAGACGCATCTTTTGGTTAAATAATTTGAGAGCTTGGTTTAACTGCACTTCTGCTGACCTCTTTAGAGCAGCGGCGTCGAAAGTGCGAATTGCCTGATGGTTGCCAACCTTCTTAGAGGAGATGGCACGTGAAAAAGAAGAAGGTTCTTTTTCACTGTTATTTACTTATATGTCTTGGATCGTCTGTGTTTGCCATTGTTTTGTTTGTCTGTGGTTTTTTTTTCATCATAATTTTTAATTCCTCGAATGTGCTCGTTACAATCACGATGTCATCAGCAAATCTGAGATGATTCAACTTGTTACAATTAACGTTGTCATTAGTTTTTACTTTATTTTCTTTTAAATCCACAATTTGTATGACTTTTGGAAGTATCTTTTATCTTAACGAAATATGCTGCTATTTTGAGTCCAGGGAGGTGCCAAAAGTTCGTTGAAAACAAGTCACAGATTTAAGACAACGAAATTTATCTTTCCTATGTTTACATTAATGCGCAACAGGTTGTCAAATGTATTTTTAAAATAAACCTAAGAATTGGTAGAATAAACTGCGTACATACCCAATTCCATCACTTATACAATTGCTTATCCAGGCAAATCGATTTGAAATTCATCATTCAGCGAATCGAAACTTTGCGAACAGAAAAAAAAGCTAAACAAAACATCGTTAGAAAAAGAAAGCCAAAAACAAGAATTTGTTATTTATATCAACGACGACGACTCCCGGCGAATTATATACAAAAGCAAAATCTCGTTTTTATCTCGCGTTTCATTAGTAGGTCAAAAGGGTGCTAAGCGTAGGGGCGAGAAGGGTTTTTATTGTTTCCGACTGCCAGTCGGTGTGTTTGTTCGCCAACTTTAATGAAAAATATCGCGGAGAAGATATATTTTCGATTTTTTGAGCTGTGAGTAATTTTTAAATGAAGACTCTGATACAAACTAACAAAATTGTTTGATTGCTGTCAACAAAATGGAAGAACGTACACAAAATTAGTTTGTGCTACAATAATTTTAGAAATGCAACTCATTTTTTAGCATCAACATTGTTCTTTATAAGAAACAAATTAAACATGTTTCTGTTTCTTTTGTGAGTTCATTCGTTATTGTTCGGTATTTCAATATTAAAATAAACTACATACACCATTTTTTTATTCGAACGCAGTATCTCAAGTACGTGGTACTTCATGTTATTGGAATAGTGCTGGAGAAACATGCAAACTGAAACTTGGGACGATATATTTTGCTTTACCTCAGGGTAAGAACATGGGGTAGAAGATTAGGCAAACAAAATAAATCGAAACAAGTGCGTACGGCACTCAGTTGGTTGCTGGAGAGCTGGGTCGTGGATAAGTTGAAGATATGGGGGTTAGATTGGGAAACTCATAAACTATTTAAATTTTTTATATATATTTGGCTCTAGAACACTCGGCGACCTAAACGCCAGAGTAGGAAACATACCTGTAGCTGGAGTTACACAAAGATTTAATGAAGAAACGCTCAACAATAACGGAGAAAGACTTCTAGAACTTTGTTTAATGAATATCCTACGAATTAACAACACCTACTTTGACCACCCAATACAACATAAGATCACCTGGTCAGATACAAGAGGAAGTAACTCTACGATTGACTTATTGTAACAAACAGAAAAATACTCCCCAAGAATATAATAGATATGCGCACTCTATCTTCCGCCAATGTAGAATCTGACCATGGCCTGGTACTAGGAAAAAATATAGCAATCACCACATCAGGCAAGCGAAATACAAAAGTAGAAGAAAAGTTAAACATAGAAAGCCTAGAAGAAGAAGAGACACAAAACTTGTATAGAAACAGACTAACAGAAAAGCAAAATAACCATAACCTAGAGACTAAAAAGAGGAAGAAACCTGGAAAATTATTTAAAAATGTATCGTACAAGCAGTGGAAGAAGCTTTAGGTAAAATAAAAGTTAACAGAAATAAACGGGAATACAAAACTCCGTGGTACGACGAAAGGTTGAAAGCACTAGCAAATGAAAAGAAAAAAGCTTTCCTAACATACAAAAGACTGAAAACTCCGGAGGCACGAAAAGACTACGTGAGAAACAGGAATAAAGTAAACCAAGAAATAGATACCATCAAAAAAGAACACTGAGAGAAATTTACCAAAGATATGGAATACGACCTGTATGGATCCCAGAAAAAGGTGTGAAAAATGATAAGGAGACAAAAAACAGAAATGAATGAATTTGTACGCATAGATAACATTACGGAGGAACAATGGACTGAGCAGTTCACGAAGTTATATGGAGAACGAAGAAAACAGAGAGGTAATCATTATCAAAACTCACGATAGAGTACTAATATCAGAAGAAGAGCTACAAGAACGAATAAAAAAATTAAAAAAAAAAACAGAAAAGCACCTTCAAAAGAAGGTACAAAAATAAGAAACCTATTGGAAGTTCTTTCAAGACAAATGTCTAGATCCGACATTGAACACCAGACAGATAAAGACAGATAATAGAATTTTTTCTATTCTATTTATTATCTTTCTGTTATATAACACACTACCCATTTCCTTTCACTTCAGTGATTCCATCCGAACTCTACTACATACATTTCATCCATTTTCATTGAGTATAATACCAATCCTGAGTACTTGAAACAATAACTTTTCACAATCATTTCACCATCCAAAGTTAACTACATCCTTAAATAAAGATTCCAAATAATTTGTTTTTTTTTCTAGCAAGTTTTAAACCTTTTTCTTCGGGAGCTTGTCTCCACAGTCTCACGTATTATTCTAAATTCCCTTTAATATTTTCTACTAACTACACCATCAGCATACACTAAGCATCATGGAAGTGAAGGAAACAACTTAAGAAGATATAGCAAAGTTTGATACCGGAAAAAAGCAACAAATGCCTAAACTACGCAAGAGAATTAAGCTGCTAATTCTAACGAGTGTTTTTTTAGAGTTGTAGTAAGTTGACAACACTCTTTTAACTTTCGGTCATTTTGACAGCTGTCAAGTGATTTATGTTAATTTGGGTTTGGCATTTCAGCATAATTAAGGCTGTCAAATTGTGCAAATTTATTTTGAAAATCTAACATTAAAAACCTAGAAGCATTCGAAATATAGTGTTACCAACGTATTTTGAAAATATTATGGATGGATCGCAAAACAAACGAACAAGTTCTCGAACAACTAGGAAAACAATGCGAAGTTTTAAATTTCGTAAAAATCAGGAAATTGGTATACTTGATTCTCTCCATCATGAGGGAATGGGAGGCACATAGAAGCGGAACTTGAAGAAGAAGAATTTTGAAAATTATGATTCTCTTCGAAATACGTATCGCTTAACGTCCATTTTATGATCAACATAATAATCTACCAGAGTAATTAATTAATTCGGTTAGCTAGCCAATAAACAAAATACGGATCATTGGTCCGTACTTCTTCAAAAACGATGCTCTCCAGAACGTTACAGTCATTAATAACCGCTATAGAGCCATGATTATTGCCTTTTTTATTTCTCAATTGATGTGAAGGAGCTGTGGTTGACACAAGACGGCGCAACATTTCACACAGTTCGTGCTTCAATTGATTTATTAAAGAAAACGTTTTTTAAACGCATAGTTCAAGTTTCGAACCCGTGAAGTGGCTGCCAAAATCGTTCGATTTAACCCGCTAGACTATTTGCTGTGAGGATATGTGAAGTATGTCTTTATTTTATTCTCTAATATTTTAATAATCGGTTTTAAAACGCATTTTATCTTCATCACCTCATCCGATACTCAGTTACCACTGATCTTTCCAAGTACTACTCAAGCACTTTCTGCTGAGTCCTTTAATAGTGTGTTTTATGTTCTTTAGTTTTCTACATCTTGATTTGTTTAACCATTGATACAGTTTCTAATCAATAGTTGTCTGTTTCAGGATAGTCCAGGTGGTTTAAATCATCAACAAATTTAATTTTCGTTAACTTTTGTATTGTTTAATACTTTTACTTCTTATCTTCAAAAAAAGACAAGCTTTCTTCGACAAAAATATCCTATTTTCAACATAGATTCGTTACAATAATATTCCAAATTAGCAGTCTTTAATATACGGCAATATATCAAAGAACTTACAGTACAAGAGCAAAATGCGAAACCGCAACCTTTTCTGTACAGTTTCTATAGTTCCTTAAACGAATCAGGGAGACATATCAGATTAGCATAGGACTCGCTAGTGAAGTTTCTTCACCTGCAACAAGTCTACTAACTTAATTCGCCGCTCTGCTTGAAACTTTGAAAGTTTGACACGATTTTCATTAGAGGCCGGTATATTCGTATACAACTTCTAGAAGAGACACAATATTTCCTCTATGGCATTGAGTTTTACGCTTGTCACGTTAATGTCAGCGGTGTTATGAAGGAAAACGAGAAGTTTAAGAGGAAATGTTTGTATAAACGAACAAATTTGATTGCTGTGAGATATGTAACATGAAAAGGTGTATCTAAATTAAGGTAAATATAATGTATATTTACTTATTTAAAACAAATATTGGATATTGCATATATTTTTTTAAAGATTCTGAAGTTTCATTACAAGAATGGTGATGGAGTTTTTTCCGATTTCCACCAATTGTTGTGGGGAAAGCTTATTAAATTCCTTTCCCCGTGCGTGTACAGTTCCAAATATTTTAGGACCATGGACTGTACAAGAGTTTCCTTCGATATATACAAGCAGACTTCACGACGCTGGTTCTTTATGTGTTTGATTTAATAGGGGTTGTACTTAGAGAAAAATAAGCGTAATTAATTGAATCTACACATTTAATAACAAGAGAATATTTACACAAGCACTAATACTAACGAAAGAGTTCGCTTTAAAACATTGTCCATTATTATATCCGCGTTTTACGGGTGCGCGAAACTATCGAGAAAAACAAATACACGTTTCACTGCATTTTGGCGGCGAAGAGAGAGCTTAGGTACCGGCGGTACCGCACAGTTTGAGACTCTAGTCGCATCTGCGAGAGATTTTGAATTGAATCTTTACCTCCAAATAGTGCCGACAAGGCGGCGTAGGTTTTACCACTCAAACAACCCTTATAAGCTATTTATGGCACAAATATTTTGCAGGCAAAAAGTACAGTCTTTAACATAAAATCCAAACTAATATTTGTGAGAACTAAAAATTACACTAAAATTAATATAAAATGTTGTTTTTACAACAAATGGTATAGGTAGTTAGTTTGAAAGGAAGTTCGTTACAAATAAAAATTTTTAAATAAAGAGTATGTAAGGGTGGTTTTTAAGATTTTAAACCATTGCCGTAAGAATTTATTTAAAACAGACAAGGGTTTAAAAAATTCTGAGTTATTTAGTAATTTGTTTAGTTAAATATAATATGAAATAAAAAACCTTTAACAATAATTCATGTAAATTGTAAACCTTATATTTTTTGAAACCTTTTTTGTTGAAATTGTTAAAAATATTATAAAATCTCTTCCAAATACACCAGACGACAAAATTTTAAACTATCAAAAATTTCCAGCTCCATCAAATAATTTTTTTCTGTCTTCAACCAATCCACAAGAAGTATCCAGAGTTATAAAAACATTAAAAAATTCAAATTGTTCGGATTAATGAGCTAAACGCATCTTTTATCAAAAGCACTAGTGAAATAATTACTAAACCTTTAACAAATCTCATGAATAGTATTTTTTCAATCGGGATATTCCCAACTTCATTTAAATACTCCAAGATTGTTCCTATTTTTAAAAAGGGCGATCGTGACCTTGTAGACAATTATAGACCAAAAAGAGAAATCATACAATTTCTACCTGGCGAAATCGAATTCAAATACCTATAAGCTGCCGTGCCCCCTAAGACTTGCGAAGCAAACAGCTTGATGAATACATCGGCAAGGGAGTCTAAAAATTGCACTCCAAATGCCGTTCATCATGGCCTATATTCGTAGTGAATTCGATTTCTGGTACTCCAAATGAAGTAAATAAACAAAACAAAATGACGGTATTATATTTTGGTTTGATACAGAGCAGCAACAAGCCGCATATACGTATTTCGATCTCTTTAGATCACCTCAGTACGGTTGTGTTTAATTCTGTTTTTCATTCCGGCCCCAGGCTGGTGGTCCTTTGTCTTTCTATTCTTTTAATAAGTAATATTCAACTAACTATAATTCAGGGCATCTATCAAAACGGTCTGATCTATCACCAACCTTAAATATACAAGTCTCAATCTATTACCCATATTGTATTAGTAGATAGAGTGTCTATTTTTAATAGAAATTCATAGATTTAATGATATTATGAATCGCATACCTGCTTGGAAAAAAGATTAAACAATTTTCACGATAAAAAAATGTGGTACCTACTACTACACAATCCATTCCATTTAAGTGTTTTTAAATTACATAAAAACACTTTTCATGCCATGCCAATCCATGCTTCTGCTGCTTTTGTAGTTTTATATTAATATGAACAGAAGAAAACCTCGTTTCTATTTTCTTTAAATTCCATAGTATTTCAAGCTTCAAGTCGCCGATGTTTTCATTTCTATTCTCGCCATCAGCCAATCCACACTGCAAATCATTCAAGTTTAAATCAATCGAGGAAAGTGCCTCTGGTGTACAAGTTCGATTTTTCTTTCCGTTCCTGTGAGATTTGCACGCAAAATCACTCAGGGTAATTCCAAAGTTGTGTAAGACATCTTTAATTCAAGCCATTTAACCGGAAATAACGCTAGCTCTTTTAATTTCCAAGATGGAAACAAAGTGGAACGTGTTTCTATGGCCCTTAAAGTGTTCGGTACATTCATTACCCACAATACTTACTTTCCACAAAGTACGGGTGAAGAATTGATGTTGTTGAAGTGATGAAAAGTGTAACAATGAGGTTGTATTAAATTTAGATACAATAACGGGGTATACACTATTTAAAGAATATAAAAATCAATATTTAACAAAATCAATATTTCAATATATAACATTCAAATGTTCGAATAAATGAACTTTGATGGTACACAAGGCAAATATCGAACACAGTAGTTAATCAAATCTTGCCCAAGTACTTTCGATCACAAGATCATCCTCAGGGGCATTTCGTCAGTTGTGGCCTATCCAGCAGTAACATAATGTCATAAATGTAAATTGGGACATAACAAATACACTAAACAAAGACACTTTACTTTAAAATTTAAAAATTGGAGAAGCTACATTTTATATAGAAGCCGGAGACAGAATGTCTGTGGTTTTTATAACAGTTCACATCTATTAGTGAATATAATTAAAACTTTTATACCTTAATACAATAAGATTTAAAATGTTGCAAGTAAAAACTTTTATTACAATGGATTTTTAATTATTATCGTAAATATGGCATTATTCATTTTTTATCGATACGATGTTCACTTGACGAAAGTCAAATGATCAAATGAATAATTCAAAATCAATTTAAGTAAAATTATTGCCATAGAATAAGTATAAAGACGTAGAAATATATTAAAATATAGTATTACTTATATATAAATATTTATTCATCCAACTTCACTCAATTACTGAACACTTTCAAAACAAATTTATAGTAAAAACTTCATTTTTAATGTACTTGACCAATGACTAATGACTACAATAAAAAAAATCGTTGGCGATTGGCAGGTAGCTTTAACCTATCGATAAAATAGAATGAGTGGAATGTTTACGCCTCAGAATTATTCACTGCGTATGATTCGACGTGATTTGACTAAGCGGTATTGGTAGGCGGTACGTTTCGCGTAAGCAGAAGATAAGTTAAGTTGTTGTTGGGTGGTAAAATATATTATTATATTTATATTACCTTCATGGTTAGGTAGAACATGGTAGATTCTAGTCATGGTTAGGTAGGTTCTATATACTTTGTTAGATGGGATGTACTGGCAGGAAGTAAACAATTTAAAATAATAAATAATAGAAAAAATATTAAAATATGTTTGAAGAATATTTAAATAATATACTTAACACAAGTGATCAAATATCTGTCAAGTGCTTAAAGATCAATACATAGTGTGGCGCAGGAAACTTTACTGGGACCTACTTTGATTATTTTTCACATTTCACACTAACGCCGAAAAGCCCAATAAAAATATATTTTGTTATTAGGTATAGCTAAAGTTATAACTACCTATAAAATTACAAAATGTAGAAGTTGCCAAGATTTCTCTTTAAAAATGGAACTTGACGAAATATATTAAATTATTACGTATGTTTAAACTGAAATTTAAACGGTAGGCAATGGATGCAATTTGTTATTTTGTTTTCAAATGTTGTTTTTGTGTTTTATTAATTTTTTTCTCCTAAAGCAAACGTAAAGCTTGAGAAGCTTCTTCTTCATGTACCATGTCCTTTCAGAACGTTGGTTACCATCATAGCTATCTTAATTTTATTCACTACCACCCTAAATAGCATGCTTGTATCAACACCATACCAATCTCGCAAGTTCTTCAACCATGAAGTTCTTCTTCGTCCTGGACTGCGTTTGCCTGCTATTTTTCCTTGCATGATATTTTGTAGCAACCTATATTTGGGACCTCTCATTACATGTCCGAAATACTCCAGCTTTCTCTGCTTGATGCCTTTTATGATCTCAGTAGTCTTGCTGAGACGTTCTAGTATTGTGGAGTTTCGAATCTTCTCCACCCAGGAAACTTTTAAAATTCTTCTATAGCACCACATTTCGAAAGCCTCAAGGCGATTTAGATCGATTTTATTCACAGTCCAGGACTCGACAGCATAAAGTAAGACCGAGAACACGTAGCAGCGAAGTAGGCGGATCCTCAATGCCAATTTTAGGTCTCTTTAGATCTTTTTAGATCTAATCAGCCTTAAACGCCCACTCTTGGGCATAGGCCTCCCCTGTTAATCTCGATTGTTCTCTATTTTTGGCGATATGCATCCAGTCCTTTCCTGCTGTTCTCTTAAGATCGTCTTCCTCTTTTTCTTTTCTTTTCCCATGGTCTCCAGTGTAGAATTCGCTTATTCCATCTTTCATCTTTTTGTCGGAGAGTGTGACCGGCGAAATTCCATTTAAATTTTGCAACCTGTCTTGATACATCGTTCACCTGTTTTTTCTCTGATCCATGAGTTTCTATTCCTGTTAAGACCTATACCCAGCATCTGCCTTTCCATTGCTATTTATGTTTTGGATATCCTGTCGATGTTCTCCTTTGTGAAAGTTCATGTTTGTGAGCCATATGTAATAACTGCTAAAATGCACTGGTTGAATACTTTCGTTCGCATATATTGAGGGAACTTTTTATTTTTTAGAATATATGATAGTTTACCAAATAAGGCCCATGCTAGTATAGTTTTTCTTTTTATTTCTTCTGTTTGATTGTCCCTGTTCAGCTTTATTATCTGTCCTAGGTATATGTATTCTGCCACCTGCTCTAATTTATTCTGTTTGACTACTATTTCTAATTGGTCTTTTTGGTTTGTCATAGTCTTGGTTTTACTACAGTTCATCTCTAGACCTACCTCTGTCGCTTTTCTATCTAGTTCCTCAACCATCTTCTGTAATTCTTCCTTCTTATCTGTTATCAGGACTATATCGTCTGCATATCTCAAGTGGTTCAAGAGCTCTCCATTTATTCTTATTCCGTATGTATCCGATTCTATTTTTTTAAATATGTCTTCCATAGCCTGATTAAACAATTTTGGCGATATTGTGTCTCCCTGCCTGATTCCTCTTTCGAATTTCATTGGTTATGTAGCGTGTTCGTTCGTCAATTTTATTGTGGTACTCGCATTTTTGTATATGTTTGTTATTAGGTCCGTGTACCTGTAATCAATTCTGCCGTTCTGTAGTGAGTTTTTGATGGTCCAATGTTCTATGCTGTCAAACGCCTTTCGGAAGTGTATGAATGCCATTCTCTCTTAAATAACACCTTGGAAATCCTTCTAAAAGCAGCTCTAGCTTGCTTTATCCTAGATCTAATTTCGCCGTTACTTTCTGCGTTACAATTTAATTGCTGTCCAAGGTAAACGATTTTATCAACTTGCTCAAGTTTGGTATTATTTACATACATAGATGGTCTTATATGCTGTTGTTTACTTATTACGAGTATTTTGGTTTTCCGTATGTTAAGATTCAGACCTGCCTCCCTACAACTCTCAACGACACTATCAAGTAGTGTTTGGCTTGCAGATCTTCTTGACTAGAAGCTAGGAGTACTGTATCGTCCGCATATCGCAAATTATTGATGACTTCGCCGTTCACAAGTATTCCTTCTTGTTTTTCAGAAAGTGCTTTTCTGAAAATTCTTTCGGAGTAAACGTTAAAAAGCAGGGGTGACAAGAGGCATCCCTGCCGTACTCCTCTATTAATATTGAGAGCCTGTGATTCCACACCATTTACTAAAACTGATGTTGTTTGATTCCAATATAAATTTGCAATTATTCGAACATCTCTACCGTCCAAGCCAATGTCTTTTAGAGCTTCGATCAATATAGAGTGTTTAACACAATCAAATGTCTTTTGGAAGTCAATAAAACAACAGTATATGTCTACAGATATATCACGACATCTTTGAGCAAGTACGTTTATTCCAAACAGTGCCTCTCTCGTTCCAAACCCGTTACGGAAACCAAACTGAGTGTCATCCAGGTACTTCTCGCATTTATGGTAGATACGACCATGTACTCGTATTACCTTCAGAAAAATTTTCAATAAGTGGTTTAACAAACTGATGGTTCTATAATCACCACAGGTTTTTGCTGTTGTCTTCTTAGGTAGAGCTATAAAGAGTGAATTAGACCAACCATTAGGTAGTTGTCCGCTGGTATAAATGGTATTGAAAAACGAAGTTATAGTCTCTAAAACAATGCTGCCATTTATAAGCTTATATATTTCAGTTAGAATTTTATCAGGACCAGTCGCTCTGCCATCTTTTGATGATTGTATGGCTTTTATAACCTCAGAGCGTGCTATTAGGGGTCCGTCGCAATTAGTAATATCGGGAGGTGAACTACTCCGATCGTCTACGAATAGGTTCGTGACGTAATTTTCCCATTCTTTAAGTTTGTCTTCTACTTCAAATATTACTTTACCATTTTTATCCTGTAGCAATGCAGTTTGTTTCTTATTGAAGACACCAGCCGCTTCTTTCACTTTTTTATACATGTTAAACATGTCCTATCTTTTTTCAAGTTCTTCAATGTCATGACACTGTTTGGCTAGATGTTGACTCTTTGTTTCTCGTATTTTACGTCGAATTTCTTTTTGTATGCTTTTGTTGTTGTTGTTCCATCAAATCCAATATGTCATCTGTCATCCAAGACTGATTTTTTAAATTTGACCTGCCTTGTAAATTTCTCACACAGATTTCTTTTACTGTATTAGAGCCGAAGGAATATTGCTGAATATAACCTTTTGTTAATATATAACCTGTGTAATATTTATATATAGAACTAACTTGCTTATTGATCATAGTGAATGATCAGATAGCAATAGTCATAAGATTCCTGTTGGAGTTTTATTACACAAAAAAAAAAGATTTCTTTTACTGTTTTTACGATTTTATTTAAGCCCTCATCGACGTTTTCACCAATATTTTCCCAAATTAAATTTTCGTTCAGTTTTCTTTGAACTGATTTCTTAACTTTCTCGTCTTGTAATTGGGCTGTATCAATATTTTTGCGAGACTTATTTTTGATCACCTTTGTTAATTTTAATTGGGTTACAGTATGGGATTATGATCGGACCCAATGTCAGCAACTGGATAAGTTTTAACTGAGTTGATGAAGTTTCTAAATCGATTTTTTATTAGCTTGAGACAATACCCATTAATTGTTTTGTAAACCATTGTTCGTGCCCTTCTTAATAATATTAACACCATTTTATAATATATTTGAATTTGTTCGATAGAAAGTACATATACAATCCGTTTGAATTAAAACGGAAAGCTCATTTCAATATAAAAAGAAGTTGAATGCGAAATCGCTATATGAATAATTCCTTTTGAATAATTTTGCGGTAAATGCTACATCAAATGGCTTTCGCATTGAGGAGTCTTTTTCATATTTGTTGCTCGGCATGAAGAGGTAACCACTGGTGCGAAATAATACGAACCTTATTCACTGCCGCAATGCGCCTTTCTTAACACGGTTATAATTTTAACACTTTAATATTTACACCTTTATTTATTTTAAATAGACTTTACTTCGAACCTGATACAATATTTTAAAATAGAAGAGGATAATGGCAGGTAATTTGCAGTTACTTAACTTCAAGTGTACTTAACAAAATAAAAAGTTTCAAATAAGTGTGATACAATGATGAATGGATGAAACTTGATATGCACTTCGCGTGTGCCGCTGGTAAATAATCAAACTCCGTGTGAAAAAACTGACTTTAATGAATTAACAATACATAAATAAAATCGCTAATAAGTATTGTTTCGCTCGCTGGTGTCCACCGGCCTCGACTTCTCATATTTGAATGCTGCTGTCGCCCTTGGAGTGCTTTTAGGGGCTCGCCTTATCTTCACATATGGCATAATATATTTTCCTACGCTACTATGTTGCCGGATTGTAAAATGCATAAAAAACTTAAATTAGATACAGGCGTGAACAATGAACAAACTCAAATTCAAAGTTAAAAAAATGTTTCTAAAACAAAAAAAGCAAAATTGAATAGTGAATTCAGATCTAAATAGATTTCAGATTGATTGAAATTTATCTGCTACATTAAATCGTTTTCTACGTTTTCATCCTATCGAACTACTACCATGCTAATCGCTTTAGTAGTTAACCAGACTCATTCACTCATACCTATACGATCATGCCTCCCTATAACGACCTACTAACTCAACCTGTCCCTGTCTCCTCATAGTAACTACTTCCGTTCTACTAAGTTCATTTCTACCCAAACATTTTAACCGAATCTTTCTCAACGGACATTTTCCCAAAAAATATATCTTATCTCTCCTTTCTCTCGCGTTACAGGTTGAGCAAAACCTTTTATCATTTCTGCCAGATCATTCAATTATAGAACTTCACCCCTTAATTTAAACAGCCGTCTTCTTCTTCTTATGGTATCCTATCCAATTAGTGGATCTTGGCGACAATTCTATCATACTTCTCTAGATCTTTTGTGGATCTAAAGAGAGCATGGGCATCTAGGTTTGTCCAATCCCTTATGTTTTTAAGCGATGAGTATTTCTTTCTTCCGATACCCCGATTTCCTTATATCTTCCCTTCCATAATAAGCTTTAAGAACTGGTGATTGAAATTTCGCAATATATGACCCAGATAAGCAGTTTTTCTTCTTTTTATAATTGGCAGCAATTCTCGTTCTCTGCCCATTCGATTTAATACTTCGACATTTGTTGTGTGATCTGTCCAGGTATTTTAAGTAGTCTTCTAAATACCCCATTTCAAACGCCTCCAATCGGTTCATCACACTGGCCTTTATGGTCCAGGTTTCTACATCATATATCAGTATGGAGTAAATGTAACATTTTAGAAAGCGGTATCGAAGCGGTAAGTTAAGGGTGCTGTTTCTTAGAAAGGTTTTCATATTAGTAAATGCTGTTCTGGCTTGCTCAATCCTGTTACGTATCTCTATGTCTGGATCTAGATCTTCAATAATTATCCAACTACCGAAATATCTGAACTTGGGGATCTATTGAATGTTCTTATTGTTTACTCTTATAGTTAATTGCATATTTCGTGTTCTACTAACCACCATTACCTTCATCTTGTCTATATTAATTTTCAAGCCCAGTCGTTCTTCTTCAGTGTTTATTTAATCTATTAGTCGTTGTAGCGCTTCTTAGCTATCAGCTATTATGACTGTATCATTAGCATAGCAAAGATTACTAATAGTCTATCCGTTGATTTTGATTCAATCTTCAGTGTCACTTAAGGCTCTATCAAAAATCGTTTCAGAGTAAAGATTAAAAAGGAGGGGTAACAGAACAAAACCCTGTCGTACACCTTTTTCGATTGGGAAAAATGATGTAGATTCCAGTCCTACTCTCACAGATGCCACTTGATTCCTATAAAATTTAAAGTGAAACTGGAACAAAACCATTAAGTGAAGATATCCAGTAGTGGCTAGTATACCTGTTGAATCCAAAGCACGTGGTGGTCGTGTGTATCAAGGTATAAAAAATGCTTATTCAAAACTTTATTTTAAAGATCCTTTCGGAATTAAAACATTACATCATCAGTTTAATAAAAAGTTGTTAAAAAACATTGTTTGGCCACCGAAAAACACTAGAAGTAACAAAAACAATCCTCGTGGAATTTACAAAGGTAAATGCAATAGACCGGTAATTAATAAAAACTACAACTGGGGGCATCTAACATGACCTCCAGGAGCTGGTGAAATTTTGTCGACTTACATTACCTCTGATCTATGCTGGAGTCTAGGGCTAACTGATAGAACGATAGTTCGATAGAATGAAAAATCAGTCAGTACTCGTCAACGTCAAGTGAAATAATGTGGTAAGTAATGAGCAACACTCAGTGTGCTTCCGTTTATGAATAGACCATTTTTTAGTGACGTCACTAAAACACTCCTGACCATGGAGCTGCGTGAAGGCGGAGTCAAAATTCACATAAAGGTAGAAAGGTTCTATTGTAAGTGGAATTATACAGTGCATAGATCAATGAGTTTCGCATGGAAGTGGGGACTAAACCAAATTTCGTCTACTGCGCCGTAGTCAGGAGTGCTTACACTATCTCTAGTTAACCTGTCAATTAAAAAAATTCCTCCCTAAATAATTAAAAATAACAGCCCGCTCAGACGAAATACGGTATTCTATCCAAAACAAAATAATGTTGTACCAAATATCTGCCCAGAGCCTTTGAGATGTTTTCTTGGTATTCGGCGACTTCGATAAAATTCATATCGTGTGAAGGAGCTCATATAGATAAAAGCGCCACTGACGTTCGATTCGAACTTTTTGTCGTGTCACGGCAGACGGTTTCCAATAACAAAATTAAATGTAAATGTAACTGTATTCGATAAAATTTCCGAGTGCAGTATACAATCGGATCGTCTGAAAGCAGATTCGATTGTGCAGATTCGAACATCGTAGAAAGCAGCTTAGCAAACCGACATTTTTTTCGATTCCGAAAAATTCGAATCCGTACAGTTTAAACCGCCTGTCATTTCATTAAATGCAATTGTTTATTAATTTATTAACGCCCAATTCTATGTTTGCCAAATATATTGAACAATTATTATCCCAATCGATATTTATTTTATCGATTATCTTGTTTTGAAGTCGATTTAAATATCTGATAATTTTCTACCCTACTTTCCAAATATTTCGTCAATGATTCTATAATATCATGAATGTGTTGCTTGTGTGAGTCCATTTCAAATAGGTAAAAGAAATAATAAATAAGACTTACTCACAATCAATTTAATTTAACTATCCAGGCGACCGGTTTCGCTTTCTACAATATGCAAAGCATCTTTAGGTCTCGATACAAAGTTAAATAAATGCTGAAATAATAAAACCCATATTAGGGTGTTGTCTAATAAAGATAAACAAAGATAGATAATATAAATTACAGTAATTATGCCAATATTACATGTCTGTGGTTTTTCAAAATAAATAAAATGTTTTAGCAGACAAGGTACGACCCACAACTTGGTATAAAATAGTCTATTAAATTGTAATAAATTAATAAATGAAAAAATAAATAAAACATTACTTACATGTCGGTACTCTCTTAATTGATGGTTGGAAGAACATGGTTCAAATTATCCTGTGCAATTCTTTCAACTTGTAGCAAACCCACACAATTTTTACATCTAATCTCATTCATTGTCATACAACTCCATAAAATAAAATCTCAATAAATAACACACATTTTATAAATATATCTCTTGAATAAATATAAATAACTTGTAAATAATTCACTGGTATAGAACATCACATTCATCTAACAAACAATCACATTACACCTATCTCTACTTCATTGGATAAAATCTATCTCCTCAAGAACTTTCCCGTTTATTGTCAAACGATTACAATAGCAGACCTAAGTTCTCCATTCAACAATACAGGATAGTTTCAACCATGTTCTTCCAACCATCAATTAATAGAGTACCGGCATGTAAGTAATGTTTTATTTATTTGTTCATTTATTAATTTATTTCCATTTAATAGACTATTTTATACCAATTTGTGGGTCTTACCTTGTCTGCTTAAACAATTTATTCATTTTGAAAAACCACAGACATGTAATATTGGCATAATTACTGTAATTTATATCATCTATCTTTGTTTATCTTTATTAGACACCACCCAAATATGAGTTTTTATTATTTCAGCATTTATTTAACTTTGTATCGAGACCTGAAGATGCTTTACATATTGTAGTAAGCGAAACCGGTCGTCTGGATAGTTAAATTAAATTGATTGTAAGTCTTATTTATTATTTTTTTTACCTATTTGATTCTGTAATACTACTTAAATGTTATTGTTTCTGCTAAAACAATTATTCGTCTTTTCGTGTTGTACTCGTAGGTAGAAAAATTAAGTTATTTTCCTCGCACTGAGGACAATACTCTAAATCTTGTTTTCCAATTACCGGTCTCCGCGAGCACGTAAGTATCCCAACTTGTAATTCTGTTAGGAAACAATACAATTTGGCGCTTTAACATGGCGAGTTTAAAAATTATGTGAAAAGTAACAACTACTTTATTTTCTTCGTTTACTTTCGAAATGAGTTTCTTACGTTATCTTCCGTACTGCGGTGTTTCGAGGAGTAATCTTTGGCATTAGAGCTGGACGTTACCGTACAGTTCTGACATTTCGGTATTTGGAACTGTTTTTTGGAGTTTTCTTCGTTAGATGTTAGTTACTATTTGTTAGATGAAGTATATTTTATCCAATAAAAGCAGAACAATTCTATTCGGTAACTTTAATATTAATTATGCTGCTGCTTGTGCTACGCAACTGTTAAGGTATTACTAAAACAAGACCTATCATAATTGATTATATTGTCTTAGATTTCTTACAACTAGATGTACTTCATCTTCTTGCAGTACCGTCTCCTATCGGAGGTTGGCTACCATCACAGCAATTTTTACTTTGTTGGCTGCGGCTCTGAACAACTGTATTGAACCACACAACTCTCTTAAATTCTGCCACTAGGAAATCCTCCTAAGTCCCACATTTCTCTTTCCCAAGATGTACGCTTGATGTACGCTCTACAATTATTAATGCAGAACTATCTGATCATAAATCAGTATTTACCAAGTTTGACACTCTTAACAAACAATTCTCGAAAACCCAACGTTTAAGTAAAATTTTCCTGCTCAGAACTTTAACAAGTTTCAAAATTTATGCTTGACATCTCGGTGGCACTTTCCTTCTGTGGAGATTAACTATAATTTTAGTGATTTTTTAGATAGGCGTGCCTATATTTTCAATAAGGCATTTCCTTTAAGCCAAAACATCACAAACTCTGGACTACCAAAGATATCCGCATATAAGCCAAGAATATGGGCTCACTACTGTACGTCAAGAAATTTACTACCAACGTCTCTGTCATTGAATATATCACTAAGTACAGAGAAACATATTTCAAACTTATTAACACAGCTAAAAATCATAGTATCGAACTCGTCTTGGAAACTCTTAAAGTTCAAAAGTAACTTGGTCTATAATAAATGATCTTCGAAATAAAATTAACACAGCTCAAACATTTTCCCTTCTAAATCTTGAAAATCTATATGAATACCTTGTTCAAATAAGTAAAAATATAACATCAACTATTTTTTCAACACTATTTTGAACTGATCTAAGCAAGCAATGGTATCAAAAGCAAATCTTTCTTGTTGAAAACAAAATTGTATCACAAAGCCAGTTTGACACCTCATACACCTCCTCCTAACATGCAAGACCAGCTCCGTGACATAAACTACCTGGCAGTTGACCCTACACCTATCAAACAACACCGAAATTACGATAATTTTCTACTAAAAGCATGCAAATAAACCCCTTTACTTATCCCTAGTTGAATACTTTTCCACACCCGACAAGGTGGTTCTAATGGGCGATCTACACAGCAGGCACACTCAATTTGGTGATACCTTCAGACATTCTACATTCCCCGCAGACAGCTCTCAGACCTTCTTCTAGAGCTGCCCATTTCGAGAGTCACCAATAATGAGGCCACGTTTTTCAATTACCATGGAATGTCCATTTTCGACCATATCTTATGCACGAACAGCTTGCTAGATAGGATCGATGATGAATGCTTCATTGGTGATTCAATAACCTCTGACCACCTCCCACTCTTAGTCAAAACTGACTTTAACTCTGCTCCACCAATAAGACCTGCCATCTACAGGACAAATTATCGTAAAGCAAATTGGAATCTCTTCCAAGAGCATATCAATCTAAACCACCTAGAGTTAGACAATATGTCAACACATTTTCCAAGTTGACACAGAGATTTCCAAATTTGAGAAGCTTCTCCAAGAAGCCTCAGCCCTGGTTATCCTAAAAACAAGATACAATCAATATACTTTAGCTTTACCACCCAAAATTATCGCACAAATCAAATCCAACGAAAAATGATCAGAGAGTATAAAATATTCAGAGATCCCCTCATCAAGACAGAGTACAACAGGCTCTCGGCGGTTATAAGGTTGGAAGTGAACAGGTTGAAACAAAAACAGTGGATGCGTGTCACAGCCGACCTTGTCTACTGAGAGGATGCTGCATTCTGGATAAATTTAAAGTCCTAACGAAACAAAAAGTCAACCACGATCTCACCTCATATTCAACAACATTATCCTCAACAATCTACAAGATAAGGCCTAAGCCTTAAAAAATATATTACAGGCCGCCCTCATTTCCCCTAATAACCTCAACTTCAGCGAAAGATCCAAAAGAGACGCCGAACGGAAAGTGGAAAATATATTCTACTACCCTCAGGCACATGATGGATCACATCCTCACCCGATGATGGCCCCTGTGGCTGATTACACCATCAGGCAGATGTGTAACATTGGAAAAAACACATCTCCTGGCCCTGATGGCATCCACAGAAGATGCCACAGAATATTACCCCGTTGTTCACCAACATTATCAATGCATCTCTAACGCTGAGTTATTTTCCAATTATATGGAAAGTGGCCAGCACAGCCAGGATTTTCAAAAAAGGGAAAACCCTCACCAGCCCTGAATCTTACAGACCTATTTCTTTACTGAGCACCCTAGATAAAGAATACGAGAGAATCTTGAAGGGTAGATTCGTAGAATTCCTAGACGTTAACTTTGCCATTCCAGATTACCAATTCGGATTCAGGGCTGGACATTCCACGCAGAATGCATAGGTTGAAGCTACAACCTTCCTTTCACAACCACTTAACGAAAGGAATCACGTCATAGGCATATTTATAGATGTCCAGAAGACATTCGATCAGATCTGGCACACAGGCTTGATCGAAAAACTTCACCTTGCTGGATTACCTACTTCTTTCGTTAAACTAATCAATTCCCATCTCTATGATCGGACGATCAGGATCAAAACAGCTGATCACCTATCCACTTCCTTTACTCTACAAGCTGGAGTACCGCAGGGCTCAATACTTGAAGCAGTATTATACACAGTTTACAACAGTGACATCCCCGCCCGCAGCGTAGGTCGGAGTCCCTTCTACCTTACGCTGATGACACTGCCCTTCTTACGTCAGGATCTCGCAGAGAACATGAGCAACTGTCTGTATTCTAAAGATCACAAAACTACCTTGATAAAGTTATTAAATGGTGCAATAAATGGAGAGTGATCATAAATCCCTCCAAAACACAAGCAATTTATTTAAAACTTCAAATTGTCGCGAAGTCCAGGGCCGAATAACACTATTAGGATGGAACCTTATGTTCATTGGTAGTTCATTTTACTAGGACTCTCAACCGACATTCAAGATACCCTAGATAGGGTGTGAAAGAGGTTTAATCTCCTGAAAGTGTTGTCCGGTAAACTGGGCAAGACGACATCCAAAACTTTAGTGCACACCTACAAAACATTCACCAGGCTCATCATCGAATACAAGGCATGCGTCTATGCTTCTCTGAAGACCTACGAAATTAATGCTATAACATCAACTGAACAAAAACTCTTTAAATACTGCATGAGACGGGGCTTTCTATATCCATCAGCACACATACATACACTGGCTAATATTCCACCAATTAAGGACATAATCCTATCCCTCAGCAGGAAGTATGTCTTAAAATCCATTGCAGGTTCGAACAACAGAGCCAAACAAATACTAAAGACTCCTTGCAATCGCCGAGGGCAAATACTCACCAGACTTCCCAAAAGATGAGTTCCGTTTTCTCCAGCAAAACTTCTTCATGACACTGTTCATGAACTTCCTGATAAGTATTTTGACACTTTAGAATCATTCCCAATTAAATATCTCAGTTAACCACTAAACACGAAAAACGCTGATAAAGAGCCGTTCATACTATATGGTTGGTAACTCCTGAAGTACCTGGTCTGACATGCTTGGCAAAATTCTCCCAAATTCCTCTTGGGCGCTCCTTACAAGTCGTCCACATACACGCGCCATCTTCTGAACCCCTCTGCTTCTTAGTAGTCCAACACAGCAATCATCTCGTTACCACACTACCACTACTCCGAAAAAAAAGGAGGACCCCTTCCTTGAAGAGGCGCAAACCTTAAATGGTCTTTTCCTATCGATTTGTTAAATAAGAAACTATATAGCTGCAACATGCTATGCAGTCATATTTCCATAAGAACTGTTTTTTCCATCAGTTTATTACTTCTCTTTGGTCTCATGTCAACTCGCCAACTCAGAGAGGTCTTTTAGATTAGAAACTTTTTTCTTTAAATTTATTAACTTATATAAAAGTTACTTTATTCTTTATCATATTATTTTGTCTTCTTCATTCAATTATAGTTTTTAAAAATCTAATTATTTTTTTTAGTTATCTTTCATTTGCATTATATATATATATATATATATATATATATATATATATATATATATATATATATATATATATATATATATATATATATATATATATATATATATATATATACTTGATTCGCAGTGACATTTAGAAACGCTTTTATTGATTTTTTTGTACAAAATTGTTTTGTAATTTTTTGACATTAAAAAACAAAATTAGTTTTTTAAGGGCATAGGCAAGGGGGTTTAATTAAAAAAAAAATTAGTAAAAATTCAAAAATATAGACCTTATTGCTTAAAACAAGGCCCTAATCGGACCTCCTTTATCTATAAACGTACATCTCTACACAAAACCAGAAAGAGACAACCTGATACCCGGATCCTGTAAATTCACAGTTGACCAATTTAGAGGAAACTAATCAAGCGAGAAGTAGTCACTGATTTTGGATAAACTAGTGCTAGGTCTACTTACACAAACTCGTAAATGTAATTCTCTGGAGTTTCGTTTTCTTGTCAACGACGAACAAACAGGAGATGGGGCAAATACTACTCCCTTCGTGATTAAAGCACGAAGGTGGGAAACTAGAACATCGGCTTAATCCTCCGGAAGGATTTTGTCTTTATTAACTGTAATAGATCCACAACGTTTGGATTTGGAGATAAAAATTTCATATGTTTTTATGTTTGGATGTTCGGTAGCTGCACTTGTCGGGTATTTAGACTCTTGTTGATAGTTCTAAAGACCGAAATAAACAATTATTAACTCCTAATTGCGAGTTTAAATACAACATTACCCATTAAAAATATTTTCAACCTTATTTTTTGATTCAGCTTCCCAGTAGAATTGATAATCCCAACTGGGAAGTTAAATTTAATAAATCCAAAAAACGATAACTACATTCGAAAATTCCCATTTTGCTTCATTATTAACTTTTCAATGTCTATATAAACAATACAATGGTTACTTGTGAACGGTCCGTGAGTTTTCATAATAAATAGCTGATCGACTACGGGCTTTGAACAACATTTCAATTAAATTTTCAGTTAACTCGTCGCTTTAAATATTGCGATTCGTGAATTATAAATGGATTGTTTTTCGCCGTTCGAATATATATATTTTCAAAAGTGCTGACGTTGTGGAAAATATTTTATGATTTTAAGCGTTTTTGCAATCGTTATGTTGTTGGGACATCAAACAGTAGGTTAAATATTCATAAACATCTAATCTGCGTGTAGCAAAAGCTATGATGATTTACTTTTAACTTTTTCTTAATTAAGTGACACATCTACAGTCAGAACAAATTTTGTGAACAAATACTTTTGATATCAATTTGAGTTTGTTCGTATTATGAACACGTTCCGTGTGGAAAGCATACATGTGAGCCACAGGGTGTCTTCATCAATGTGCTACAGCTCGCGTGTATTATTATTATTATTATTTACAATAGATTAGAGCAGAGGTTGCAAAACCCATATGCCCATGTGACTACAATGTTATATAGTGTACAATTAAATTGTTACATTACAGTAGTTACATATTAAGCACTAACTAACTAAATGAATATACAATAACATAGGTAATAGCAAGTGTTTAGTACAAATTAAATGTTCAATTATGGAACAAAAGTTCATCCAGTTTATTTTTGAATATATTGACAGATGGAGCATCTATGATCTCAGCCGGAAGGCTATTCCATATCGAGAACACTCGATTACAGAGAAAAAATTGTCTGGTTGTTGTTAAAAAAGTTTCCTTTTTAATCTTAAGTTTGTGGCCACGAAGACGATTGTCATTGTCTATTATGAACATATTCCCCAAATTTCCAAAGTTGTATTTTACTATCCGAAACGTAATAATTAAATCGCCTCGAAGTCGACGTTGTTCAAATGTAGTGAGATTGGCCATATTCAGTCTTTCTGTATACGTAGGTCTTGAGCGACCAAAAGACATCCTGGTGCACTGCCGCTGTACGTTTTCAAGAATATTACGATCGCGCACTAATACTGGACACCAAACAGTTCCGCAATATTCCAGAACTGGACGAATGTACAGTTTATACAGATGAATTGAGCTCATAAATGACATTTTCGCAAACGTTTTATTTAGTAGATATAATTTACTGTTAGCTTTTTTAGAAATATGCAAAATGTGTTCCGACCAACTTAGATTGTTATTAATTATAACGCCTAGATCATTATGCGATTTCACTGTTTTTAACACGCGCCCATTAATAGAGTAAGGAAGACACGGATTATTTTTACCCATGTGAAGAACTACACATTTTTCCACATTAAGAGGCAGCGTCCAGGTAGAACACCATTCCGATATGCAATCAAGGTCATCTTGTAGTAACTGGAAATTTACGGAGGGATCGGAAAATAGCTTCGTGTCATCTGCATAGAAAGCATTGTTGCATTTGATATGAAATTGTAGATCACTTGAGTATGCTATGAATAAGAGTGGGCCCAAAACTGATCCTTGCGGTACCCCACTTAAAACCGTTCTCTCAACTGAGAAAGAGTCCCCAACTCTAACACAAAATTTTCTATCTGTTAAATACGCGTCGATCCATTTCAGTAGTTGACCACGGATACCAAGATGTTCCAATTTATGTAATAGTCTTCGTTTTGGAACTCTATCGAAAGCTTTAGCAAAATCGAGGTATATAATGTCCACCGGGGCTTTTCTGTCTAATGCTCTTGACCATTCATTGACACACCAGAGAAGATTTGTCATTGTAGAACGTCCTTTGACAAAACCATGCTGCTGTTCTGGTATAACTAGTTCATTTTGCAGAAAATCAGAAATTGTCTCGGCAATAATAGTTTCCATTATCTTAGATATTATAGGTGTTAAGCTGATAGGACGATAGTTATTAGGATCCAGTTTGTTCCCTTTTTTAAAGATAGGTGTTACAGATGCGGTTTTCCATATAGGAGGCAAAATATGTGTGGTGAATGATAGGGACATAATCACATATAGTGGATAAGCTAAAGCATCAGAACATTTCTTTAAAAATAAAGAAGATATTAAGTCGAGACCAGGAGACGAATTATTTTTTAGGCTTTGAAGATGATGTTTAACTTTTTCAGGAGTAATGATTATATTTTCAAGAGAAGAAGAAACTCGTGACGAAGTAATATTAGGGAACTAATAATTAGTGGGTTCAACAGAGAAAACCTTGGAGAAAGTACTGGCGAGAAGTTCGGCATTCTCATAGTTATTTTGGGATATATCCCCATTATCATTTTCCAGTAAAGGTATAGAAACTTTTGTTGTCAACGAAGATCTAATATACTTGTGCAATTTTTTACAGTTATTACTGATGGCTATACTCTCTTCGTAGGCAACACGAGCTTCATGTAAAGATTTCTTAAAATCTCTGGCAAAGTCTCGATGAATTTGTAAATCCTCTATGCGATTTGTACGTCTATATTTGTTCCACAACTTTCTTTTATACTTGATCAGATATATTAATTCCCCATTAATCCAAGGTTTTATGTTATTTTTGTATATGGTTTTTTTGAGGGTATTTTGGTTTTTGCATAAATTAACAACCTGTGTATGCCAGTGCTACATACACAGGTTGTTAACAAACATTAACAAACTCATCACTAATTAGCACAAATACCTTCGCATATAGTACAAACCCATCACCGCCAAAAAACTAGGGATTTTTAAATAGACCTCAAGACATTGGTTAACTCATCATTGGCCTACCTGCACCCCTTGACAGGTATATACTATAAATCCCTTTAATTTCACACGAATAAATCTAAAATAGATGTATTAAACGCAATTCATAGTTTTTTATTTCTCTTCATTCGCTTTTGTTCCTTTAACATGGATAGTGAACTGTTCATTGATTACGTTTTGACCAAATGCGGATGAAAAATAATTTCAAATTTCTCATTTCTCTATTATTATTTTTGGCATCCTTGAGAATTTACGTTACTCTGCGAAAGCAGAGACATATTACATGTATGATACATTTTAATATTCTTCAAAATTTTCTTGCAATTATTTACCATCCATAGCTTATTAAATGGGAAACAATGGTGTACATAAACATGCAAAGTTTACACGTATCTGTCCGTACACTCATTAGGAAAGTCAAGCAGGCTGAAGACGTCTTATGTGAAAAGTTAGATCTGAGCAAGAACGAAATTTTCGATTATAGATTTGTGAAATTTGTACCATATAGATATCATAAAAACTTGTAAAAGAATGTAATAGTGCAAACAAAATGTTTCTTTTTTAAAATTCTACGCTCATTATTATTATGAAATTCAAAACCAATTTTTTTTTAATTTCTCATCTTAAAAAATTAGTAAAAAAAGTTTTTTATTGATTTTCCGTAAATGGTCATGAGTTTACCTATCTGTAGTGATGAGTTTACAGATCTTCAAAGGATGCCGGTGATCGGTATATTATACTATACTATAGTAAACTGATCTATAACATAATTGATGGAAATTCATTTTATGTAACAGTAAAACACTGAAAACATTGTTTTCAAAACTTCCACAAAATTTATTATAACATCTTATCACTATAGCTGTTTCGACATAAGTTGACACTCCGCAATAAGTTGAGGAGGGAAGAACTGTTTGTCTCAAGTTGGTCATTCAGAATTATATCTGTGTTTTTTAATTTGTTGATTTCCATAGATTCTAACTTAACACAAGGCTTAAGGCCTTGTGAATGTGAAGAATTTGAAATTCGTCTGAAATTTTTCGATTACTGAAAGCCCTTTTATGTACATGAAATATTAATTTTATTGTAAATGATAAGTTGAACTGGGCAATGTTTCTTACAAATCTAGTAGTTACTGCTTCCAAAATAAAATATATATATATATATATATATATATATATATATATATATATATATATAAAAAAGAGTTCTATCATTATACCATTGTCTTATATGTAAGAAATAACCAGGCTTGTGTTGCAAATTTTTACAAGACCTAAAAGTATTTTTTTTCTTGGTATCCCATTTTGCTTATTTCAAGTACGCTCGTCGATTTTTTAACTTGATGACAGATCTATTAAGATACTTAAGACGTTGTTTCTATCAAATTCATTTATGAATAAGTTTTTTTTAATGTTGTTATTATAAAGTTTAAGTTTAGAATGAAAATAATAAAATATGTTTTTTAAGTTTTATTTAACAAGAAACATTCACACAAAAACATTCTCAAATTATCTTCTTTATTGGCTTTAATCCTAAAGGCATACCATCAGAAGGCTGAAGATTAAAGCTGCCTTTTTCTATCTGCACAGGAATTTTGGTTTTCCCAATGGGGACAATTTCAAAATGATGCAGCAAATGAGCGAACAAAATCTTCATCTCAAGTGTAGCGAACCTCGAGCCAATGCAATTCCTGGGACCTAGTCCAAACGGAAAGTAAGTGTAAGGATCTATTTTGTGTTTGTTCTCGTCGCTGAATCTCTCAGGATCGAAGCGTTCTGGATCTGGGAAGTATTTGGGGTCTTTGTGAAAACACATCACTGGGAATGATACGGCCATTCCAGCCTTTATGTGTAATGGTTCCTCATCTGGACTTTCCGGTTCGATGACAAAGTCTTTGCTACACTCTCTGTCAGTCTCCGGAAAATTGGGCCATTTTCTTAAACCCTCTAAAAAATTAAAAAACATTATATAGCATACATTATTATAGCATATAACATATTATATAATATATATTATAGCAATAATAACTAAGAAGAAACATAAAAATATAGAAAAAATTTCAAAACTAATTAATTACTATTTAACTGGGAATAAGCCACAATTAAAGATAAAAATACGTTTATTGACGTTTCAATTTCCACTTCGGAAATCGTTCTCAAAATACAAACAGTAAATTGATTTGATTTAAATAATAAATAATTTCTTTACCTATTTGAAATGGACTCACACAAGCAACACATTCATGATTTTATAATTATTTTATTCTAGCTGGCACTAAATTTATAGCTAAATACCTTGAACCATTTCTGGATCTCTCAAGTTGGCCAAATTCTGGTTATTGTTAAAACTGATGGGATAATTGTGAAAATCTACATGCGCATTGTATTGGCTAAGATTTTGTTTAATGTGCAAGAAACACTGTATAATGTATACAAAAGGTAAAGTTAAAATGTTTAAAGCTCTACAGGAGTTTCTATAGTCTGCTCTATATCAGAGCCCAGAGATAAAACGAACACACTTTCTTTGTCAATATCACAAGACAAGATATGACAGGATATGACAAGAGTGACCCCAGGAGAGAATAGCATATGTCAGATGAGAATGAAAATTACTATAAGCTGTTAAAATTGTTTCCCTAGAAGTGACATGTACAAGGTACCTAAAGAGGAAACGTTGCCAGGAAAGCTTTTTCGATAGATTAACTCTATCTTCTTCCCAGGTTAATCCTGGATCCAAATATATATCCAGAAACTTCGCTCCGGTTACACATTGTGGTAGAGCAACGTTTTCAACACAAGTGTTATTTCTTAAAGTAAAATTAACACTTTGTAATATAGAGTTGTTTAAAGAGAGACAAGTAGCTAAAAACTAATTGAATAAGTTTTTTTCAGATGTTTGGTAATCAAGAGTGTCGAACTCAGAAGGATGATAACTTGCATAGAAAGTAGTGTCATCCGCAAATAAACAGTGTTAACTATTTTATTTTGAGAGATTAACTTCTTTTAGTTTATTTTGAGATTAACTTCTTACACATTGGATGAAGTGAACATATTGATCACGATTTGATAAGATATAAATCAATTAGTTAAATAGCATCACTATGAAAATTATAATTAGGAAGTTTTATGACCAGAATACTATTTGTGACACAATCGAATTAGTAAGATCTAAAAACGATGCATCAAAGAGTATCAGATATTTTTCAAACCCTTCCAAAATATTGCTTAGTGAAATAATCAATAGCTAAAGTTGTTTTATTTTTTCGGAATCCGTACTGGGTTGTGGCAAACAGTTAATTAGATTCAAAATGTAGATTAATTTGATTTTTTAAAATTCATTCGTAAACTTTTAATAAGATGGGCAATAAAGAAGTGGGTCGATAATTGTAATAATCATCAATACAGCATTTATTCTTAAATAGAGGTACTACCCTTGCAGTTTTGAAAACTTGAAGATAAGTATTACAAGATATTGATTGATTTATTAAAGTTGTTAGGGGTTGAAAAGTTATATTTTTAATTGTTTTAATAATTTTTTTTTCCTAAACGATTAATCAAACAATTTGAAATTCTTATGATTTGTTTATATGTATAAGCAAACTAATTTTACCTGAAATAACCGCATCAAAATATTTCATCGTGGTCAACACTTCATAAGTCAAATTTCCATTACATATCATGAATGCTAGATCGATTTCTATCCTTAGTAGTCTTTGAACTTCTGGATTCGTTGCTAATTCATAAGCGATGAAACACATCGTGTTGGAAACTGAATCGAAACCTCCCAAGAAGAAGGTAAGGGCATGAGAGGCTATGTCTCCATTGGTGATGGGTGCATTGTTTTCTTAAAAATATAAATACCAATAGAATATAATTATTATTTATTATAATAAGACTTATATATTATTGTTATATTATAACAATATTAGAGAAGTAAAGAAGTAGATGATGAAAACATAAAATGGATAAAATATTTATTAAACTGGAAATGACGTAACACAGTAAAAGCGAAAAAAATTGAATATATTGTATACCTATTACATACCTTCGTGATTTGCTTTAATTTCGTCTTTTTTCTTGTTACCGTGCTTAGCTTGGAGTAGAAGATTTATCATGTCTGGGCGTTTTATGTTCCGTTCTTCCCTGGCTTTAATGGTACTTTCTATAATATCAGTAAAGAATCTTCGTGCAGGACCATTAAAAAAGTTGACGTGGAATAGCTACACACATAACAAGAATAAAAAAATTAGTAATCAGAAAACCAATTTTGGAAATGAAATTTTTATCATCTCAATGATCAACATTGTTTGTTCATTGAAAGTGTAAATTTTGTAGCTTTACAATCGATCACCGATCCAAAAAAAAATCTCTTCGGCTATCTGGTGAAATCAAAAACGTAACCAGGTTAAAAACCGGCAGGACGTCTTTAAAATTAAAAGTTAGCACCAACATTTATGAATTTCCGGAATTACAGCGACTTGTTCTTCTTCCTCAGCTTTTTCCTTTTCAGGTGTCGCTATTCCTTACTCCTCTTCACTACTCATTTCTGTTCATGGGGTCTTCTTCACCTAAACCTTTTTCTCCTTAATGCTCTACCACACAGTTTTTCCATTTTCTCCTCGGTTTACATTTACCTTTTTTTTCTTGAACTTCTATTAGCTTTAGACTTCGACCCACATAGTTTTTATTTCTACGTCTACACGTCTAACGTGACCAAACCATGCAGTCTTTGTTCTTAATCATTTTTTGAGACTATACCGAAGTCTCACCGAACATTCACCATAACATTTTTATTCCAGCTACCTCCATCGCCTTTTCCTGAATTCTCTTTACAGATCAGACTTCATCATCGACTCAGGTCTAACCACACTCTTGTATATCTTTTCTTTCAGCCCTTCCCTGATTATCGATCACAGAGTACTTAGCTGATTTTTTTTTTGAACCTATTCTCTATCCTTCCATTGTTGGATATAGGTCTCCCCCAGTTCTCTCCATCTTTCCCCATCTTGAGCTGTTCTCTGCCATGTGGGACCTCCTTGTTTCCTGATGTCATCTTTCCACCTCATCTGTGGTCTGCCTCTTGATCTCTTTGCATTGTATGGACGCCACTTTCCGATGGCATTGTTTCATCGTCCGTCTTGGAGACGTTCATTGTGTCCAGCCCATTTCCATTTCAGTTTTGCTGCTTGTTCTATCGCGTCTACTGTCTTTGTTCTGGTTCTGATCCACTGGTTACGTTTTCTATCTCTAAGTGATACACCCAACATTTGTCTCTCCATCGCTCTTTGTGCCTTCCTTATCCTATCCAAATTGGCCTGTGTAAATGTCCATGTCTGTGCTCCGTAGGTGAGCACCGGTGTGATACAGGAGTTATATACCTTGCTTCGTAAGTACAGAGGAATTGTTTGATTTTTTAGAACCTAAGAAAGTTTGCCGAACGCTGCCCATCCCATTCTTACTCGTCTCGATATTTCGGCTGTTTGATTTTCTCTATTAGCTCTGATTGCTTGTCCTAGATAGATATACTCATTTACCTGTTCTATTTGTTCTGTTTTTATTTTAATTGCCTCATGGTCTTCCGTGTTTGTCATTACTTTTGTTTTGTTGAAGATAATTTTTAGGCCTTTTTGCACTGATTTTTCATGAAGTTCATTCAGCATTAATTCCAGTTCTTGTCGTTCCGAGGAGATCAGGAGTATATCATCCGCATATCTAAGGTGATTTAGGTATTTTCCGTTAATACATATTCCTTTGTTTTCCCAATCTGTTGATTTTATTATGTCTTCGAGGGTCAAGGTAAACAGTTTAGGTGAAATTATATCGCCTTGTCGGACTCCTCGTTTAACTTTTATATTATCGGTTATTAATTTGTCGTCCAGAATTACGGTCATGGTTGCATTTTGGTAAATATCATGTATCAATTGTCGGTATCTTGAATCTATTCTACTATTGACCAGAGCTTCTTCAACCGCCCAGTGTTCAATGCTGTCGAAAGCCTTTTCATAATCTACGAATGCTAAGTACAGCGGAAGGTTGTATTCATTGGTTTTTTCAATTAAGATTTTAAGCGTATGTAGATGGTCGATTGTGCTGTATCCTTTTCTGAATCCGGCCTGTTCCACTGGTTGGTAGTTATCAAGTTTATAGGTTAGTCGGTTGTTTATTATTCTTGTCAAGGTTTTATATAGTTGTGACAAAAGGGAAATAGGACGGTAGTTGTTTAGGTCTGTTCGGTCTCCTTTCTTATGTATTAAGATTGTGTTGGCATTTCTCCATTGTTTGGGTATTTTACCTTCAAACAGACATTTGTTGAACAGTATTTTTAGCATTTTTTTTATCGTGTCTTCTCCTTCTTTTAGCAGTTCCGCCAGTATTTTGTCCTCACCGGCCGCTTTATTTCTTTTCATGTCGTTTATGGATTTTTCGATTTCATCTTCAGTTATTTCTGGTAATACCTCTCAGCCAACATTTTGTATTTTCCTCGTGAGATTCTGTTTAGATGATAGTGGTGGGTCATTTTTAGAACTGTATAGGTCTGTGTAATATCTTTCTGTGATTTTTACTATTTCTCCTAGATCTCTTTCTTCATTGTTCTCAGCTTTAAGCATGATTAGTTTTCTTTTTCCTATATTTGTCTTCATTGTTTTTAAACTTTTTTTCTTCTCTATGATTTTCTTAATGCGGTCTTCTTGGTATTTCTTTAAATCTTCCTTTATCTGTTTTCTTATGGTTTTATGCAGTTCGGTATACTCCACTGTATTTCTTTTGTTATCATTAAGTAGTTGTCGTCGTTTTTTTAGCATATCTTGTGATTTAGCGCTAATTTTTTGTTGTTTTCGCTTTTGTTTATTAGCAATCTTCAGGCCTGCTTCTAGTAGTTCTGTTGTTATTTTATCGTTTAATTCGTCTAGTTGCAGATCCTTTAGCTGTGATATGTCACTTCTTTTTAGCTGGTTTACGTATTGTTCTTTGCGTTCTTTAAGAAGTTCTGTAGCTATCTCTTTTTTAGATGGTTTAAATTTTTGTCTGTCTGTTGTGGAGTTAATTTTGATTTTGGCTCTAACAATTCTGTGATCACTTCCTACGGAAATCATGTTTATGACCGTAAAGTCTTGTACTATGCTCTTTTCTTTGGATAGGATGTAATCAATCTCATTTTTTGTTAAACCATTGGGCGCGACCCATGTCCATTTTCTCTGTGGTTTTTTATTGAAAAAGGTATTCATCGCATATAGACCGTTCGTTTCCATATAGTTCATTAATGTTTCTCCTCTTTCGTTTCGTATTCCATATCCAAAGTTGCCGATTTTATTTTCTGATTCTTCTAGTTTTCTCCCTAATTTGGCATTGAAGTCGCCTATAATGATTGTGTAGGTGCTTTTGTATTTGTTCACTGTTTGTGTCAATGATTCGTAGAATATATCCACTTCTTCATCCGTATGTGATGATGTAGGGGCGTAAATTTGTATGATCTTTAAACTTATATTTTTATTTATGTCCATTATTAGAGCCGCAATCCTTTCTGAAATTCCAATATATTGTCTAATCTTATGGACATGCTGATTAGAAATAAGAAAACCGACACCAGCTAATGATTCGTCTTCAGTTCCTTTATAGTATAGTACATTCCCGAATTCCAACTTCATATAGGCTTCCCCTTTTCTTTTTATCTCACTTAATCCTAATATATCCCATTTCATCTTTTTTCGTCTCTCATCAGTGATCTGACATTATAAGTCGCAATATCCAGTTTCGTTGCTTGTTTTCGTTTTTTCTGGCAATCTTCTAAAACCCAGGGATTTTTAGCACCCTCTGCTCTTTCCTCGATCCTACCATTGCCTTGGAAGGTGACTCCGGAGCTGCTGGGGACTGAGGGCCAATTCCTACGTGTATCTGTCATAAGCTGATTAGCTTCCAGTTAAACACCCAGCCTTTATCTTGTGAGCAATTTCTAGATCTAGTTATCAGTTACGTGGAAACCAAGGTATTCAAATTTTTCTACTTGTATTAGTTTTTCACCAAGCAATTCAATTACTCTAACCAGTCCTAATACTTTCAACCACATATACTCCATTTTTATTTTTATAACTTCACGTGCTTTATCTTCAATAGCTCTTCTCCACTTTTCCAACTTCTGATCTAATATTTCTTTGCTCTCCTTAATGCTTTCTTTTCTTCTCGTTGTATTTCTGTATCAACTGAATCACAACTACTTGTAATATTTTAAAAACTATTTTTTTTAATTGAAAAGACACATTTTAAAACCTTAATTTTTTCTAAATTAAAACGAATTTGGTTTTATTTACCCTATGATATAGAGCTTTCTAGATCACACCTAACCTGCCCTAAATAAAACTACTTGTACAATAGTCAGACTTACGTTCGTACATGACTTTGCTCTTCTCAACATCTTTTTAAACTTCCTATTGTATAAACTGATTAATGTGAACAGTGTGATAAAAAGAAGATGTTATTATTTACTTTATTTCTTACGGCGTCTTCATTCTTATTACGTCTCCCAAGCAGCATAGATATTATTGTTTTGATCGGATTTCTCATTAAAACCCTCCAAGACCTTTTCACATCCAGGCTCTTAACTTCTATGCTAAGAGAGATTCTTTTGACATTCTATAAAATGATAAAAATTTAGTGTCATCCTGTTGCAGTTCTCTTGCACCAACAAATAACCGTTTTTGAAAATTGTGTTCAATGTAAGGATGCACCCATAATCTACTTTTCCTTTTCATCCGCTGGTACCACAAAAATATAACAATATCCTCCTCATCACTTGAACTGTTCATTGTATACAAATTAAACTAAAAATGTTAATATATCATACTTTTCACAGATCGAAATAGTGGTTTGGGTGGATATATAAAAAATGCGTTTTTCCTGGTTGAAAGATGTGAGCAAACTGAATCGACTTGTGTGCGGTGAAAAAATCGCTCGTGCAGCAGGTTTCGTATAAGACGAGCACGACACATGAACATAGACACGTGCCTTTGATCGACCCATGTGCGGACGGCCGTGTCTCATTACATTGTGTTTTAGCTTATGTGTACAAGCATCACCTAAACTACTGTAAGTAGATAGATTGATAAACTTAAAAAAAAAAGATTTTATAACTTAAAAATATTCTATAGGCACCTACCGACAATAATTTTGGCATTAATAGAAATCCAGCTAACTTTATATTCATCCATAATGTGGTAATATTGGTAAGATTGCCGGCCATCAAGTAAAACTCGTTATTGGGTTCGTTTAAAGAATCTGTACCGACACCGAAAGCGGTGGAAGCAATTATATCATTGGCAAATCTGGAAGTTACGTCTTTTGTATTAATTTCAATGATTTTTTCATTTCTTTCCGAGAAATGTTTTACGAGGTTTTTCGAGCATTCAGTCATAAGGTCAAACATCGTCTTCATCTTGCTGCTAGTGAAAGAAGGACTAAGTACTGATCTAATTTCTTTCCATCGTTCATCTATAAATAAAAAAAGGATATGCTCATAAATATCAATTAATTTATCAGATTTTTAATTGACTTAATTATGTCTCGTTTAATCGTCGTACCTTTAAGTGCAATCAGATTATTTGACCAGAGTGGATCAACTCCTTCAGGTATAAATGGTTTATGATTGGCAAAATGGTCAAATTCCTTCACAGTGATTTGTTTTAGAAGCTTTGGATCTTTTATCATTAAAACTGGTTTTGTAAGTTCATACTTTCCTATATACCTAGTAGATATAACAATAGAATTAATCAATAAACCTGGTTATCTGTAGTATTTGCAGCATTTTCATTTCACCCCGTATAAAAAAACACCGAAAAAGACTTTTTTGTCTTTAATATTGATAATTAAACATTTTTAGTTTTGTATTTAATATTAATAGAATAGACATTTTTAGTTTTAATAATATATAATATTGTAATATAACATAAATTGCTTTTTTTATCTTTATTCCGCCTAGATATTACGCTTGAAATGAAAGTTTTATAGAATCATATATGTAGTTATCTGTATTACCTTACCTAACCTACCGTACAGCTGTAAAAGCTGTATTACTGTATGGCTGCGAAACGTGGAAGATATCAGCACCCATAGTACACCAATTACAAGTTTTCATCAATAGAGCGTTACGAAAAATCCTTCGTATATTTTGGCCTAACCGAATCTCCAATGAAAATTTATGGAACCAAAGCAACCAAGAAAATGTCATAAAGCAAATAAGGCGAAGAAAATGGAGATGGCTGGGCCACACACTCCGTAGACCGCCAAATGACATTGCCAGGACAGCGCTGGATTGGAATCCCCAAGGCCGTCGGAAAGTAGGCAGACCTAAGGAAACTTGGAGAAGGACAGTACTGGACGAAGGGAGAAAAATGGGAAAATCCTGGCTTGAAATCAAAGCACAAGCCAGAAATAGAGTTCGCTGGAGACACTTTGTGGAAGCCCTATGTTCCTCTTAGGAATCTTGGGACTATATATATGTAGTTATCACCCAGGATAACATGAGGCTTAGTTTTGGTGTTTGTTAGCCTCTTATTGTGTCTTCCCATGGGCAGGATCCAGATCGTTTTAAGTTTGTGTGGAACAGTGTTTTTTTGTATCCAATCGCAAAGTAACAAAGTTTTTTAATAATTTAAAAAGAAATAATTAGCCAGTGAAGATAAAAGTTTTGTTAAATTTTTCTAAATTAACATTTTTCGTTAATATACTTTTTAAATTTGCTTTCATCACAAATTAAAAAGTTTATAAATGGATCAGCTGATTGATATTTTAGATTCCTTATAAATAAAATTAACCTTCAAAATTAGTTAATAATTTAAAAAAGTTTGGAAGCTTAAAGTCAGTGTAAGATTTTTTGATAAATATGGATTTTTTTCTTTGTAATAACTGTTTATGTAAAATAAAAATAAATATGTAAAGTTTCTCTTTAAACCAAGAGTTTAAAATTATTTCTTTGTCCCAGTTAATTTCTCCCAGTCACCCAAATAAAGGAATCCTTATCCACGACTTAGCTCTCCAAAAAAAACACGAGTAGCCGTTCGCAAACGTTTCAATTTATATGCTTACTATCTCTGAACCCAATAATTGTTCAGTTCCACGTTTCAACCTCCTATAATAGTACAGTCACTGAAGGTTTTCACTCCGATTTCATTGAACCGTCATCGATTTTCATAAAAATTGGGGGATACCTTAAGAAACAAAAGTGACATGGTGTCAACTTGCGCTTTAACCATGTGTTTGGATGCCACCTCTTCTTGGAGGTGGAAATTATTTTATTAAAAATATCCCCAGGAATCAATAGAAGGTCCAAATCTAAACAGAGTTTTAAAATGTTATTAAAAGTTATTAAAATACATCAATACTTTTTGAGTTATTGGAATATATTGGAAGTTTGGAATATATTAATAAAGCTTATCATAACCAATAAAAAAGTTTCTAAATGATTAAATACTAAATACTCAGTAAATAAGATTTCAATTCAGTAATATATTATTCAAATAATTAAAGTTTCTTGAAATTATTTTTTTTTTAATAATTCTGCTTTAAGGTGATTTTTAAGGGTTGAAATTTCACAGTCAATCAAAAATTACATCATTAATATTAAAGAAACTATTGGGGTAATATTAATATGCGATTTAATATTTCAGAAATATAAAAAATGATTTTTTCATGATTTTCGATTTAAGAGATAGTTGCTAAAAGGGTTGAAAAACTAATTCAAATCATAAATCATGCTTATAAATGTATTGTAGGTATTTAATTAAACGAGATTACTTATGCCAGAATGCTTAAATCTGCATTTTTTACCATTTATAACAAAAGGCGCTGATTTCACCCCTAAAATGCAAAAAGCGCAAGTTGAGCATATGTCACTTTCACCAAATTTTCATGCAAATCAATGGAGGTTCACCTAAATCGGAGGTAATAGTTGATTTTTACCTTCATTAACTGTACTATAAGCAAATTTATAAATTGTTACATGAAGCATTCTATAAGCATGTTTGTAGAAAACGATAACAATTTTATCTGCTTTTAATAACATTGAACATTGTCATAAGTTTTTTTTGGGTGTAGGATATTTCTATTTTAATTTTACAGGTTTGTAACAAGTAATTACTTGTATATTTTTTAGGATTTATATCTAATTGATACAGTTTTTCTAGATAATAATCGATCTTTCTAGGTTTCCGTAGAAGTTTTAACTCTTTCTTGTTCTTACTCTTAGATTCTTTACTACTGTTGGATTGTACTATTCTTAGATTCTTCTAGTTCGTGTTTTGATAGTACTGTGAAAGTTTCTTACTAATCTACAATAGCCAAAATAATTTGACTTTAAAAAAATTACATTGTATATTTAAATGCTAAGTTTATATTGAGTTTCGTTTAAAAAATTACTTTTTAAAAGTAAAGTAAAGAAGTTACTTATAAAAATGAAGATTATAGACAATAATAGTATTTTTTGCCAGTCGAGTAAGCGCTTATTTCATATCTATAGAGATAACATTTCTTTTAAAAACACTATGTAGATAAAATAATTAATTAAGTAATAATATCTAAAATTCTTTTTGTTCTATTTAACTTTTATCGATATGTTTCAATCTGTACATACCTTGCGTTTGGAGCTAGTTGATAGATTCGTTGCAAAGTCTCGTAGGCATTTTCCAATTTAAAAATTAATCTAAATTGGCTCCCAAAAAGCCAATTACCATCCTCTGATATCACTCCTTTTCGTCTCCAATAACTCATGGGTCTTATAGCATAGTAGTAAAAGAGAGCGACAATAACCGCTAACAAGTAGGCCAGCATGATGTAGAACTAAAATAGAATTATTTTTAAATAAACTAATGTAAAATAGCACCTTTTTCACATCGCAAATCCAAAGAACATCTCTTTAACTTCCTCAAATCTCGTGTTATTTCCATTTACTTGATAGCCAATCATTTCCTTGAGAATATTTGATATACTAATGTTTGCATGAAATATAAATTGATTTTACTGATAGAGTAAGACAGGATACAGAAACAGGATGAGTAGCAACAAAAATTTATGGAAAAGACAAGAAAAGGTTATAATCTAAAAATAAGTAGAACAATTATTAAGAAATTAGAAACTTTGTACCAATTAGCACCGATTATATCATTTCTTCCACTAGATGATATTTAGTGGTACCTCCGAACATTTGATTATGTATTAAACGGCTTAAGTTAGATTTCTTATACTTAGGTTAGATTTTGCTGAAGCTTCACATCTCTATATATGTAGGACCAATATCTTAGACACTATTTAAAATAACGCTCTTAGAATAATAAGCGGTACATTTAGAACCACCCCTATCTTATATCTTTAGGCTGAACTCGGAGAACTACCATTATATTGAGTGAGACAGGAATTATTGCTCTCATATGCATCGAAGTGGTACTCTTTACAATATCACTCAACCATTCGCTGCTCGAATATTCAGCACGCAAAAACCCACATTTCTTTTTACGAAAGATGCAGACGAATCACAAATGAATTAAACCTTAAAGTCCCTGAAATCTATCCATCCTGTGGCCAAACTCATTAGAAAAAAATTACACAACCTAAATCACAAAAACATTGTTTTCCTGTAGGTTTTATCTCATATTGGAATCACGGGAAACGATCTGGCGGATAAATATGCACGAGAAGGCTTAGAGGACACAACTATTGAGTTCTATCCAAAAACTTCAGCGACAGATCTCATATTATATTTCCACAGCAACATAGTTAACATATGGAATAGCAGATGGCATAAAAAACAGGCAAATTTACTTGAGATAAAACCCATATTTAAACCATGGTCTGATAGTTCCAGCAATCGGTTTTCTTAGTTTATCATTACACGACTGCGGCTTGGTTATAGTTGCCTTACGCATGGACATCTGATGACAAGGAATCCACTTCTTCTTCTTATGGTGCCCTATGCAATAAGTGGATGTTATCGACAATTCTGGCATACTCTTCTCGATCTTGTGTGGCTCTAAAGAGTGCATGGGCATCGAGTTTGTCCAATCTTTTATGTTTTTAAGCCATGAGTATTTCTTTCTTCCGAAGCTTAATTTTCTGGAAGGAATCCCCAACCGGAGTGCTATGCTTGCGAGACCCGGCTAACAGTAAAACACCTTCTAGTGGAGTGCCCGTTACACAGTGCGAAAACATGTAAATAATTCGGAATCCCGAAGAATTTGAGAGGACTATTCTTAAAGTGTGGTGCCAAAGTTATTATCCAATATCTCAAAGCAATAAACAATCTATACAAAATTTAATTGTTACGCTATTTAATTATTGGTAATACTTTTTCTTTTTTTACTAATAGCCTTACAGGCTGATTCGAGTTTGTAAATAAAAAAAATAGGAGTTGGTTCGAACGCCATAAGAATTCTATAGGTTAATATAAATGTGTAAAAACACTATTAAAGTTACAATTATGCCAATCGATTTAGATGAACTACAAGGGAAAGTTATAAGACCATACAGAAAAAAAATAGCCTTTTAGGTTGTTGAGAATATTATTTAAACAGCGGATGGAAGTTAAATGCTTTTAAGAAGCTTTATACAACTTTTCAATTTTAATTACCGAATCCATACTACGCTAGAACTTACAACTAAAATTTTACAAGAAATAAACCAGAGGATAAGTTTAGCAGATAAACAACAGGGTTTTCGTAGTGGAAGATTGTGTATAAATGCAATATTCATAAATTAATAAGAAATCACTAGAGTATAATAGATCAGCATTTCTATGTCTGATTAACCTAAAGACAGCGAGTCCAGTACATCTTCTGTGTAGTTTCAGTTTCAGGTTGAAAAGTTTTGGCGATATTACGTCTCGTTGTCCTTGTATTTTCGTCTAGTTGTACTATTATAGTTGCATTTTCATATATATTATGTATTAGTTGCCTATATCTCGAATCTATTATACAATTATTGATAGCTTGTCTATGGCCCACATCTCGATACTATCAAACGCCTTTTCATAGTCGAAAATACATAAACCTCCTACAAAAAATTAGTTTTTAATACCCCTTTTTATTTGATATACACTCGAAATCTTTTTCCGTTGTGATGTTAAGATTGGTGGAACTATATTTTAGAAGTATTATGAAATGATCCAATTTGTTGGAAGCAGCTTGAGTATCCACTGTAAAGAGTATCACAGATGAAAATGAATATACAATACACTTTAAACTTATGAATAACGTAAAAAATTGAGATTTACAGAACTAGAATAGAAGATAATTATAAAAGAAAATGGCTATTTACTAGTCCTGAAGCCCTATCACGACTAAACAATGATAAATAGATTGAAGTCGTATGTTTGCCAGTGGATGATGATAAAAATGGTCGTAAGTGAAAAACAGTAAAATAGATTAAACCATTAGGAGAGTCCATGTTAAATATCGAATAAACTAAATAAAGAGTAATAATTAATAAATCAACATTCTACTTACCGATAAGTAACTGCATCCAAAAAATGGATGGCAAATATGAATTCGTTAAACAACTATTTTATATGAAATTTATTCCAACAATAATCGATAATTTAACATAAAATGTATACGTTGTGGAGATATCAGACGATATAAAGATAATTGAGTAGTAAATTATTTAATCTAAACAAAACAATATACTTAAACTAATAGTGAACGCCAAAATAGGTTTGTCCTTGGTATATTAGTGCATAATAATGCTATTCGAGAGATACAGATTAGATTTATCTATTATAGATAAATGAAAATACCAAAAGTATATCTGGTATATCCGTGTTTAATTTGTTTTGTAACTGCTTCTACAGAAAAGCCTATTCGACAAAAAAATTGAGAAAACTCATGGTGATTCGTCACCAATAGAACTTCCTTTCTGATTTTTTTTTATTTTTAGTCGCTTTAAGGCTCCCAAAAAAATTCTGTTGAAAATGGAAGTAATTTATAATTCTACAATACTTATCTTGAATTTTGGTTGCCAGCATTGGCTACTCGTACATCCTCAGTGTCTGAAACTCTGTCATCAGGACTTTCATATAATTTACTGACTAAGTCATATATTAAAAAGTGTGGCTGAAAAGTCTCTACAATTTTTTATTTATGTTATGATGTTTAATGCAACAATCAAAATTGACAGATTTATAATAATACATTTAATTCTAATTACCCATGTATTCTAATTTACATAATACTTCTAAAAATTATAAAAATGAGATTGAATTATTTAGGACTATAAAAACAATGAGTAGCAGAAATGTTTTTGGAAATTCTGGGATCAAAAACTCAAGTAGAAAATTATGTTCATATATCCAAAAGCAGCAAAAAACAGTGAATGGTATATTAACACCACATACAAAATGGCTGCTAAATTGCTGGCCCAAAAACTGTGACTGCTAAATGAAACCCATGTGTTAAACTCCACAATTCACAGCTATTAGGTATATCGTTTTAATTCATTATCATTTTTTGTTTATTGGATTCCTAAATTTGCAGTTGTTGGGCATATGTTTAATTTACTAGTCTCTGTTTTAGAACTGCCTTAATTTTCACTGGGTATATATTTGGGAATAAATTAAACGCCTCTGTTTTTAAACCCTTTAAATATGTGTAGCGGTTCAATTTTTCTTAAATTTAAAACTTTTGACGGTATTCTACCAAGCCACGTCGTGCTTTTAGTTCTCATATCATTACGTCAGTGTGTCTAGACTGTTTGGAAAAATGCGTAATATCACCGTTGACTATGTTTTATTTTTAAGTTTTTCCCTATAATCGATTTGGTCTGGGGATAAGTTTGTTAAAAGTGTGTGAAATCAACCCAAAATATAATGTAAGCCGCATTCTTTTTTTAAACACCTATTAAAAGTGTCTATATTTTTCTAATTAGTCCGAAAAAGTTTATCAAAGGAATCGAACGGAACAACATTCTTAGTTCAGACATGTTTGTAGACGTAAATTTATTGTTTCGAATTAAAAAACTCAACAAAAAATATGGTAATTTTAATTCTCTTTCTGTCAATTTATTAAAACCTAATTTAAAGCAAGTTTTTCGTACTTTTAGAGAATTCTTTCAACCCCTGATTATTTACGGAAACAACCCTTGATAAATATTTTATTAACTTCCACATATCTGGCAACTGAAAACTGAACGTGTCCCATAGTACAACTACTTGGGAAGTATGATCAATGGGTCGTAGGACAATATTCAAGTGATTAAATGTCGCATCGAAAAGGTAAAAAGTGCATTTTTAACTATAAGCTGCATGTTCAAGTGCCATGACCTTACCCTTGGAAAAAATAAGGCTCATTAAATGTTATGTGTACTCAGTGCTTCGGTAAGCAGTAGAAACGTGAACATTAAAGGCAAAACTTTATTAAACCAGGCTTTTAGGTTACGGTTATACAGAAGAACCCTGAAGATACCATGAACAGACAAAATTATCAATGAAGAAGTACTACGCAGGATAAACACAAACAGTACTTGGGACATATAATGAGAAATTAAAGCAGATAACAGCTATTCCAATGCATTTTGCAAATTAAAATTGAAGAAAAAAACCCAGGATAAAGAAGAATATCCTGATATCCTGACTTTGACTTTACATTTTGACTTTGACAATGTATTTCAAGACTGGAATCTGTTTGGCTATAAGCTACTCACTGTTTTTAAACTTAATAATTTTCAGTCATTGAATCATTATTATCGTCATCAATATCTATGCGTCCACTGCTGGATATAGGTCGTCCTCGGCTCTTTCTATCTGTCTCTGTCTTGCGCGGCTTACATCCAGTTATTGCTTACACGCTTCAGGTCGTCAGTCCATCTAGTTGATGGCCGTCCTCTGCTCCATATTACTTCTTGACTTGGTCTCCACTCTAAATTACGTTTTGTTTATCGGTTTTCTGATAATCTGGCGACATGTTCTGCCCAATTCCATTTTAACGACGCGATTTTTTCGATAGCGTTTGTTGTTTTTTTTTTTCGTATTTAACGACGTATTTCTTCGTTTGGGATTTGGTCTTTGGATTCAGAGAAATACCCAATATCTGGCGATCCGTAGCCATCTGAGTCAGGGAAATCTGAGTAACTACCTTTTTTGCGAGTGTTTCCGCTCCATAAGTGAGTACAGGTAACACAAAAGTCATTAAATATGTGGTTTTAATTTATTTTTTGAAAGAATGGATCAAATCGGCTTCGCCTCAGCAGTTAATTTACATGCGGTATTGGCCATTTTTTAGTATTTTTAAGTTTTTGGACTCATCATGGGATGATTTGTAATTTGCAAAACACGATATTATTCAATTAATCTTTGCACCAATGAATCAATTAAACGGCGAAATCAGGAACAAGTTAAAAACAATTTTAAGGGAAATGCTACATCATATTTGGTTAAAGGTTCAAAAATTTGATTAGCGTAAAATTTCCTTATGAATAGAATATAAAGATGATAATGAGATGAAGGTTTAAAAAAGCCGGCCAGTCCGGGCTTGAAAATAAAAATTTAGGAGCATATCATACCATCCGAAATTGATTACTATTGGAATGTTCATAAACGTTTAAAATAAACAGCACAATCTACTCAAATTTTATTTTAATATATGTATTTATATACAAAAAGTACCTGGAAATTTACTTCAATTAACAAACATTGAATGCTAAAATTAGGATTGTTCTTGAGATGAGAGTGCATAGTTTTATTCAAGAGGTACAGATAATATTATAGATAAATGAATAAAAGCAAATACATATAAGTATTACTCAAGTGTAGTAGCATGATATAGTGCACAGATAATAATAAAAATATTTGTACTCGAGCACTAAGAAATCCTGACCACATTTAGTTACTTAATCTTGCTTCCTATTACTTTAAAATAATCATCTAGACGAATATGTTTCATTATCCTTAGTTGTTTTAGAACTAAATAAAACTAAAAATTACAAAAAATGTTTTAATAAAATATTAAAAATAACCGTATCAACATTTTTTATAACCAATTGAAGAAATAACAGGACAGCACATTTAACAGCAAATCGTCTAGAAAAAGAAGGGATGTTACTAACTGATCCACGCGGGATATAGTAAAAGAATTAGCTCATAGCTATCAAAAATTCTCATCCACCCAAAATTAAAGTAGTCTAATCATTATTACGATTTCGTTTTGGTATAAATGTCGATGTGTCCTGGATATTTTGCATGTTAGTATATTTTTGTAAACCCTAACTTATTGTTTACTGAAGTGTATCAAGATAGATTTCGAAACAAATAAAAAGACCTGACAACAGAAACCGTCACAAATTGTGTTGGTCCATTAAGCACACCATAAATATCGAAGATAATGCACATACAATCTCTACGTATTTCCTTTGGCACTCCTTACGGCCACATCGGAAATCTTTCCACTTTAAAGGTTATAAGAGTTTGGCCGCCGACCAGAAAACGTTTATAAATGAAAACGGCCAGAAAGATAATAGAAAACGTGGAACCGAAAACAAAATCCATTTGCCTCCCGCGTGTTTGATGTGGAGGATTTTATATTAATTTGCGCAGAATTGGCGTTTCCAGTCATTTTTTCTGCTTCGATGATCGATTTCAGTCGCATTCTAATTTCGTAGAAGATTACTTTTTTGAACTTGTAAAATTTCCACTTATTAGTGCTTTGCGGAATCAGCTCGCGAACACCGAACTCGAAACTGTCTGAGAAATTAAAATTCGCACAGCATTCCGGATATTAAAAAGACCAAATTTTAATTAGTTTTAAACGAATCACAGATACAAAGGACTCAGTGTTAAAATGAGAAATAATTGCACATTTTTGTAGAATTGTTCACAGTTTTACTAAAATCAATGTGTATATCAGAGACGCTTGCTTTATTTGTTGATTAGTCGATTTTATAGTCTATATATAAAAATAATGTAACAAAATATACACAAAATCATTGCGTAAACTTTATCAATGAATAAGAACGGACAACGACGACAAATATAGCTAATAAGCTGCATCATAGATGCATAAGAAATCGAAAAATTTTATATTAACATAGATCAAATAATGCGGCTGACAAAAAGAAGTGAGATAACGATGATCATGGGTAATTTTAACGCTAAAATTGGTCGCGGTGCTGAAGGAGACCACATAGGAGCCATACGGTCTAGGTACCAGAAATAATATAGGAGATAGACTTGTACAATTCTGCGTAGAAAACAATTTGTTAATAGACAATACCTTCTTCAAACACGTATAAGGCTATACATATGGAAATCACCTGTAGACAGAAAAGACAGAGTTGTTAGAAATCAAATTGACTTCATTTTTCTCAATGACACCTTTAAGAAGTATATAAAATCTACGAAAACATACCCTGGAGCTTATAAACATAGCGATCACAATCTAGTTATAATGGATTTTAAATTAAAAAGATTTCAAGTCAAAAAGAAAACAGTGACAAGAAAAATAGACATCTCACAACTGAAGAACCCTGAACAGAAAAATGAAATAAGTAACAAGCTTGAAAAAGAAATAAAAACGATCAAACACTTGTTACAGACATACATGGACTTCTCTAAAAACAAAAATATCAAAGATACAAGAAGAACACATCGGGTTCATAAAACGCAACACAAAACTATAAATGATGACACAAGAGATCATGGACCTCATGGAAGTAAGACGAAAACATAAAGCAAGCCCAATAGAACACAAGCGAATCAATAAAATCATTAAAAAAAATGCAGGGAAGCGAAAGAAAACTGAATGACAACAAAATGCCTAGAAATCGAACAACTTCAGGAAAAATGCGACACCTTTAATATTCATAAAAAAGTAAAATAAATAACAGGTAGACACAAAAAGAGACAACCACCAATAATAAAAAATGATAATAACGAAATAATTATGGGTATAGAAGCCAAACTAGAGAGATGAAAATAATACATAGAAACTCTTTTTGGAGACGATAGATATTGTTCTTCACCATCCATAGCTAATCGAATAAATAAAAAAGGCTCAGAAATAACCAAAGAAGAAGTGATTCACGCAGTAAAATCTCAGAAAGATGGAAAAGTCACCGGTCCAGACAATATCAATGTCGACATTCTAAAACAGATTGCAGATAACAAAAGTAAAAGCTTAGACTTAATAACAGCACTATTCAATAAGATATTATGACACTGGTAAAATACCAACAGACTGGCTAAAATCAACATTCGTGTACAAGCAAAATGGAATTCCTCACAATGCGATGATTATCGAATATTAAGCTTGATGTTTCATGTTCTTAAAACTTTTTCTCAGAATTGCCCATATACGAATTTACAAAAAGTGCGATTTCCAGATGAGTGACACTCAATTCGGATTTCGAAACGGATTGGAAACATGAGAGGCTTTTTTTGCTTTAAGAGTGCTAACACAGAGATATTAATGTATATGTATATGCATGTTTTCTTGACTATAGAAAAGCATTTGACTGCGTTAACTATGAAAAGATGATGGAAATTCTTTCGAAAACGTTCGAGCACATAAAACGAAATTCAACAGAATAGCGATATGTTTGTTATAGTACCAAAGATAAAACAACGATATACAAGGATAACAGAACTAAAATCGGTGATCTTCTGATGAACTAAGCACTGTGCAATATAAATGAATTACGTATTAATAAATACTTATCTCGCTCACAAAGAATAGAACAAGCATACCGGAAAATATACAAGCAGGATATACCACAAAGATACAAGTCGAAAATCTGCAAAATTACACAACAAGATATTTACACAAAAAAACAATAGAAAAAGGCAGAAACACATAATGTCATCCAAAGTGATGGAGCCAAGGAAATCTGGGCAAAAATTAAAGCAAACATCTTGGACTCAGCTAAAGAAGCTCTGGACAAAAAAAGATAAATAAAAGCCAGTATTTTCGAAAGCAAAGAACTCCGAAACATTTGTACTTGTAAGAAGAATTTAAAACGAGCACTGGGAAGGCATTTCAAAAGAACTTGAACATGATTTTTAGTTTAAAAAATGAATATGTCACTTTAGCTTTATAAGAATGTTGGCTACAAATTTCACACTGTGTAGCCATGTGAGGACCCAACACCACAATCGTACTGGTCCGCAGGAGAGACAGAAAATCGTCAAAATAAATACAGAAAAAAATACATTAGTCAATCAGGCCACCGTGGAGATAAATAGCTGAAACCGGGACATCCAGGGACAAACTATCCATCCCTGAAATACTTAGTGGTGCAGACTTCACACTAAACGTGATTTTCCTTATATGGGCGCTGTAAAGACGTTGGAAGAAATAGCTGCGACACCAAAATCACCAGCAGATCTTCAAGGTAACTGAGTTCAAATTCCATCGTCCAAGAAATTAGACGCGCAATATCTGGGAGTCATCTACTAAAAGAAAAGTTAGAGTAAAGAGTTAAAGACACACGAGGACAGGTTTTGTGAGTACAAAAAAATAAAATAAATACTAATAACTTTTTCTACAAAAAAACAAAAATATTTTTGAGATGATTTTTTAAGAAAAAGAAAATTTTTAACTTTTCTGAATTTTCTTTGACAGTAAGGCTAAGGAAAATAGGTATTTTTCGATATTTTTTTGAGCATCTAGAGCTTGCTGTGCAAGAAAAAGTAACCAAATACGAGGAAAACTTTTTGCTAGAAAAAAAATTGAATTACCCATATAGACGGCTATTTTGGACATAGAAGGCTGATATTTGCGAAATCAAAACCACCAAATAATTAATTAAAAAATTCTTAAATACAACAGAATTATACGACGAAACTTTGAACGATATGGGGAAATCTCAAATGGTAAAATACATCTTGAAAAGGAAAGTAATACAAACAGTAAAATTGGAACTAAAAAGTTCACATGTCTAAAATAGCAAGCTTTTAACGGACATTAAGGAGCAGTTCGTAGTAAAGCAATCTATATCTCTTCTGTCAGCAGAGGGACATAGGGATTACAGGGAGTCCACCGTACAATATTACCCAATATTGTCCAATACAAAAATCTCTAGCAAAAACATTGTTGATGACTTGACAAATATTTTAAAATTATCGTCAGATCTTTAAACTAAAGACTATCGTCTACTTAAGACGTCAATTCTTGATAATAAATCATACCACATTACTACTGAAAACAAAAATTTAAGAGTCTAGAATTTTAATTTTTGATTAAGCACCTATTTTTATTTTCGTGTCTGGTCGGATCTTCAACTAGAGCATTTGATGCACTAAAAATATTCTTCAGACCTTTTTGTAGCGGTATAGTATAGCATTAATACGACTTGACCTAGGAAGACAAATCTGTTTAAACTTCCTGTACTCGAATCGGTATTAATAGAGTGTTATGACTCATTTCAGACTATTCCTGTTTCATCAGACACTCGGGCTGATACAAATTTAAACTCGAAAAGTCCAACGAATGTTTTCCAAAACTTAACCACTGCAGATGCCACCTGCTTTGGTGGCTATGAATGTAAACGATTTTATAATATCGTTTTCTATCCTCTGGGCTATACGAAATGTTTAAAAAATTAAATATTTGAACAAAAAGCTTCTATAACTTTGTTGAAGGACAAATTCGTTAAACTTCCTGTGCCCAAATATGTTCCGGAGTAAAGGGGCTAAGAGAGAACCAGCGCAAAAACGTTCATTTTCCCATGTAAATCTCCATAAGGAAATCTAAGGTCGATTCTGGTCATTTTTGACGCTTTTTTTGGTGGGGCTAAAACGGCTTGTCGGATCATGACGTGTAGGGTATCGTTGGAAAGCAGAGGGGACGGGGAACACGCTGAGAGATAGAAAACAAACAATACATTGCCAAAACGGCACCAGATCATATCTTCATTGTTATTGGTTCGATTGTGACGTACGAGGGCTCGTTGGAACGGTGAGGAGACGGGAAATACGAACCTCTTTAAACCTCTTTAAACCTGTTCAATACCTGTTCAATACCTGTTCAATACCTGTTCAAACCTGTTCAATAACTGTTCAATACCTGTTCAATACCTGTTCAATACCTGTTCAATACCTGTTCAATACCTGTTCAATACCTGTTCAAACCTGTTCAAACCCTCAAATGACCAGAATCGACCTTAGATTTTCTTATGGAGATTTACATGGGAAAATGACGGTTTTTGCGCTGGTTCTCTCTTAGCCCCTTTACTTTCCGGGCCCGTGTCCGTACAAAAAACAATATTATTAAATCGTTTTCGTTTATGGACACCAAAGCAGGTGGCACCTTTGTTCGCTAACCATTGCACTAGTCAAGTTTTAGGAGACATCAATTGGATTTTCCAAATTTGAATTTGTATCAGCCCGAGTCGATCTGAGAAATTAGATCGACTTTATTCTAACCAATCTAAGATTTAAAAATTCCATTGAAAGCGTTCAGACTTTTCCTGGAGCAGATGTCCCCTCAGACCATAACTTCCTTGTCACAAAAATGAAACTGAGGGTAAAAAGATAATAAAATCCAAAAGTTTTAAGGTGAATACTCAGTTACTCAAGATAAATGGATTCCGTGCTGAGGCTTTAACTTGTATCAATCAAGAAATGAAGAAATTAACATCAGAAATTAAAAACACCGAGACTGCATGATGAGCAAAATCAAAGATTATGTTATAAAAACACAGAAAGAAACTCTACAAAAAAAAAACAGAAAGCCGAAAACCTTGAATGACTCAAGAAATACTGGAAATTAGGGAACAAAGAAGAAAATAAGTAAGTGATAGAAACAAAAAAACCCAAATAAGTACAGAGAAAAAGATAAATTAATAAGGAACAAAATCAAAGAGGCTAAGAAAAAATAGATGATGGAAACATTCATCGAAGTGGCAGAATTGCAGAAAAAGCATGATCATTATAATTTACTAGACTACTTGACTATAGATTAATCAGCTTAATGTCACATTAAAAACATTTTTAAAGATTAGACATGCAAGAATATTCAGAAACTGCGAAGCAGATATGATATATAATTTCACAACTCTTGCCCAATAATGTCGAGACCAATAAAAGATCTTTTTGTTGCGTTCATAGACTATGAGAAAGCTTTCGACAAAGTTAAACATAACATTTTCATGGACATTAAAAGACGAACGATATCATATTTGGGGCATATACTTAGAAATGACAAGTACGAGTTGTTACAGCTGATTTTTTTTTAACCTATTCTCTATCCTTCCATTGTTGGATATAGGTCTTCCCCAGTTCTCCCCATCTTTCCCTATCTTAAGCTGTTCTCTGCCATGTGGGACCTCCTTGTTTCCTGATGTCATCTTTCCACCTCATCTGTGGTCTGCCTCTTGATCTCTTTGCATTGTATGGACGCCACTTTCCGATGGCATTGTTCCATCTTCCGTCTTAAAGACGTTCATTGTGTCCAGCCCATTTCCATTTCAGTTTTGCTGCTTGTTCTATCGCGTCTACTGTCTTTGTTCTGGTTCTAATCCACTGGATACGTTTTCTATCTCTAAGTGATACACCCAACATTTGTCTCTTCATCGCTCTTTGTGCCTACAGTTGATTATAAAGGATAAAATCGAAGGAAAAAGCGGGCCTGGCCGACGATAAATATCCTGGCTGAAAAACATTCGCGACTAGACCTGGTTAAACACACAGAACCTCTTAAGAAAAGCAGAAGATAGAGACGAATTTGTAATGATTATAGCCAATCTTCATTAGTGGAGACGGCACTAGAAGAAGAAGATCAGCCCTAGTGTTTGATGAAGCAGGGATATGTTGAAATAAGTCACAACACTCTATAACACTGAAGAACATTTTTAGTGCATCAAATTGTAAGCCTTGGCCTAAGTACTTATACTAAGTACCCTACTAACGACGTTTTTCCATTCTACCCTATTGAGGATTTTTGTTCGCCACTGCCCGATGTTCTTGGTTTTCAGATTTTCCTCTGCATCGCCTATCCATCTTTTAAGTGGCCTTCTTGTCCTGCTTTTTTGGGGTTTCCATCTCTGGATTACTTCTGTAGTTCGATTATCTGACATTCTTTCTAAGTGGTCAAACCGTTTATATCTGCGCTCTACAATAGTTCATCCGGAACTCTAACGTAAGTGCTATTACAATTAAATGAGGATTGGGGGAGTGTGTCAAGCCACAATGGTAAGTGTTGAAAGAAATATGAAAAAATCACGCTTTATTATTTTAACGATTAGGCAGGCATTTTATACACCTTTAGTGTCGTTTATATGCCAACACCACGATAAACCAAACTTCATGATGGTCAGTTGTTTGTACCTGTAATGAGAGCACGAGCTGACAAATTTTCATCTTTTCTAAAGCAACGAAGGTCTGAGGTTTACGGGCTCTCACGCTGGTTGTTGTTTAACCTCAATTACCATATCTACTATATTTACTTACTTTTTCTATTTGGAATTATTTTGTTTTGTTTTTTTTTTTAAACTATTTTTTCTTGTATCAAGACTTTTATTCACTTTATTGTTGTAAAATATGTTGCCTTACGTTCTCAATTTGCGAGTTTTATTGAAGGAATAAAACAAGATATTTATTTATCCTATTGATGAAACGTTACCACCTAAACCTAAAAAGATATATCCAAATTCTGTGCCGGCCAGAATTATATTCTCTTTAGTTTTCGCCAATTTTTACACTATGAAAAAATTAAGAAATATTGTGATGATAATGTTAAAGAAAATATGTTTTAAGAAAAACCACCGCTCAGTATAGAAGTAATAAGAACCAGTCAACCGTTCTTTGTTATCTTTGTCGTCCTTTCGTCCCGAAGCCGCTGTCGTAATAGTTTCTAACTAGTTTTCGTGAGACGAGCCGGAGACATGAATTTAAAGCCCTTGATAAGATGGCATTAGTTCAGGAATGTAAGGACGCTCTTAAGACTTCAATGAACATCTGAAAAGAATGTCACTCGAACATTGGAGCACCACTATAGAAGGGGCCACTCGAGTGTGTGAGGGAGAGAGAGAGATATTCGAAACGGAGCTTGTTAGCCAACTTCTTACGGTATGGTGAAAAGTGTTTAAAGTTCTGGTTTGTGCATGGGATTTGTACAATTTTATATAAAAAAAGAGATTTAAAGAAAGAAGGTACTAAACCATTTCAACAGTTTTCGAAGTAGAAATAATGAAAATTGCAAGTAATATCCTAACTAACAGCCGGATACTTCAGGCAATTAAAGTGTCTGACTTTAGAAGGCAGAAGGCCGAGGATCTAATCAAGGCACCGAGGAAAACAAATATTATAAATTTTTATATATCTTCAGGCCGTAAGCATAAATAAATGTTTGATGGATTGGATGATGGACAGATATGTGCAGTGAAACTAAGAATTCATGTTACAAAGAGAATACAACAGCAATTTCCATTAAAAATAAATCAATAGAAAACAACATTGTGTTTACAAAAGCAGACAAAGGTAACACTACTATTGCTATAGATAAAATAGAATATAATAACAAAACAATAGAATTCTTAAATAATCAAAATATTGAAACTTTACACAAAGATCCGACAGAAAAATATCAAAAACAAATTAAGCTAGCGTTAGAAAATTCAAAAGCAATATTAAATCCAATAGAACAGAAATACCTCAATATCATGAACCCATATCCTCCTAAATTATACTCTTTCATTAAACTACACAAACCGGATCACCCAATAAGACCTGTAGTTTCTTTTTATACAGCTCCGTCATATAAACTTTCCAAAAAACTGTTAGAGATTATTTTAGAACACACTAAATTTTCACCTAAATTTACCATAAAAAATACAATAGAACTAGTTAATAAAATACAACATTTTCAATTACCTAACAACTCCAGATTAATTTCATTTGACGTAAAAAATCTTTTTCCTAGTATCCCTCCTACAGAAACTTTAATTCTAGTAAAAAACCTTTTAGACCAAAATAGTACAAATCCAGTAATTACATCTGAAATATTACATCTTCTTGAAGTTTGCATAAACCAGGACTACTTTGAATTTAATAATAAAATATATACAAATATATACAGTGCAGGACTTATAATGGGTAATCCTCTAAGCCCATTGCTATCAGATATTTTTATGGATCATCTAGAGACAAAAATTTCAAAACATCCCGTATTCAAACAGTTTTTATATTGGTGGAGATACGTAGACGACGTACTGGTATGTTTCACAGGAACTAACAGGCAAGTCGACCAATTTTCATCGTATATTAATTCACTTCATAGTCATATTGAATTTACAATAGAAACAGAACAAAATCAATGCATAAATTTTTTAGATTTAAAAATTAGCAGACTTCAAAACAAACATGACTTCTCTATATTTCACAAACCTACCCATACTGACACGACTATACACAATTCATCATCTCATCCAACACAACATAAACTGGCAGCTTATCATAGTATGTTACATAGATTAACCGAAATTCCGATGTCAAAAGACAACTTTGAGACAGAATTAAATATAATTAAGCAAATAGTAGTAAACAACGGATACAACGAACAAACAATTAATAAAATGTTAAATCAAAAACTACACAAGAAAGCCCTGAAAATAGTATTTCCACCACCAGAGAAAAAACCCAGTACCTTCTGCTTGATTACATATACAGGCAAAATAACAACAAAAATTGCCAAACATATAAAAAAGAAAGGAATAACACCAGCTTTCCGAACAAATAACAACCTAGGTAAATATATTAAAAATAACAAGAGTCAAAATAAAAAACACTTAAATAGTGGTGTGTATAAAATTCAATGTGGCGACTGCCCAAAAACTTACATCGGCCAAACTGGTAGAAACTTTGAGAAACGAATAGCAGAACATAAAAGGGCTTTCAAGAATAGAAAAACAGATTCGACATACGCACTTCACCTTCTAGATCATAATCATTCTTTTAATGACAAATTTAAAATTCTTCACGTTCAAAATAAAGGCCTTAAGCTATCTTTGTTAGAATCTATGGAAATCAATAAATTAAAAAACACAGATATAATTCTGAATGACCAACTTGAGACAAACAGTTCTCCCCTCCTCAACCTATTTCATTAGAGACTATAAATTGTAAACGCATGCCAAAAATAGATCACTTGAGAAAGGCTATCAGCCGAAACAGCTGTAGTGATAATAGTTAAAATAAAATAAATTTTGTGGAAGTTTGAAAACAAAGTTTTCAGTGTTTTATTGTTACATATATATTTAATCCTGTAAATCCTATTATTTAATTCAAGATCCTGCATAACCTTTTCCAGTTTTCCTCTGCGAGAGTACGCTGAGAACCGTAGATTATAGGAGGCAGAATCAATTTAATAAGACTTTTCAAATCTTGATACGTAGCTAAAGAACTTCTTCTTTAAGTGTCGTCTCCTTTAAGAATGTTGTCTAGCATTACGGTTATCTTCACCTTTGATACTGCTACTCTAAACAGTTTAAAGACAGGAACTTGATAAAATGTAAATGTTACATCTAAAAATTAGAATAAAAGCGGAAATCTCTATCACTATAGCTTCTTCTGTAACAATGGATTTATTGTTGCAATAAATTGCTGCTGCAGTTTTGTTTTATTTTTCAAAAATGGTAGTAGCAAATTTTGAGTTTTCTTGTACAATTTATTGATTCAGAATCATTTAGAATTGTGCACAATAATTCAGAACCTAAATTTCTTACTACTGTTTCCTTTTTTCCTATCTTTGATTCTCCTTTTCGAAGTTTTACCTCCGTTTCCATTGTATTTTCTTCTAACAATTTTATTAATAATCTATTTAATTTCTTATTAATTTTTATTATCAGTTAAGTATCATATTTCAAATAGAGTAATTCGTTCATTCATATTTAAAACATAAGTAAAGTTTCTTTACACATCTTACCCGCAACTAGCAATTCCACTTTCTCTCACAAAATCTATCTACATTTTTCTTCGTGCTACCGAAAACTTAAAGAACTAAACTTTCACAAATAATACCAAAACTGCCGTCTCAGAATCGCTTCGCCGGTTTGCGAAGCTCCTAACAACACACATACTAGAAGAGAATAGCGAAATTCGGAAAGCATCAGCGTTTCTCTAAGCGGTTTAGAGTGAGTTTCATTTATTTTAAGTTAAATTTAAAAATGTGAACGTTTCAGAAATAGAAAAATGTTACAAATCTGTATCTATGTTTAAATATTTATTGACGTTTTTTGTAGAAAAGCGCTGCAACTTTTTCTTAATTTATTGGACACTAAGATGCTCGTTAGTTAATAGTTAATTAGACTTTTTTTTTCTGTTTTTTGATCCCATAGAAATATTTATTACTATTTATATGACACACATGTCCAACCAGAATTCATCATCATCATCAGTAGCTCGACAACCCTTTCTGGGTCCTGGCTTCTTCTCGGATTTTCCGCCATTCTGTTCTGTTCTTTGCTTGGTTTTTCCAGTTAGTAATCTAAAGTGTTTTCAGATCTTGTTCCATGTATCTAAGTTTGGGTCTTCCCTTTGACCTTCTCCCTACTAGTGTTTGCCTCATTATATGTTTTGGCGTTCCAGTCACCAATATCTGTTCAACATGGCCCATCCAGCGCAGACGTCCGGTCTTTATAGATGTTACAATCAATCAATCAATCAATATTCTTTATTTCATCTGACTTTTACAAGTATTGAAATGCGTCAAAATACAATCTAAAAAACTATAGGTACATAGGTAGTAAAAAAAAGTAAAAACTATAAGCACAATCATGAAACATAAAATATACACAAAAACATACAAATTGTTAAAAAGATGCCTGCAAGTATTCCTCTAACGAATAGAAAGTGTTTGCCAGAAGTAATTTCTTAACTGTTCTCTTAAATACATAAATATTTAACTCTTTAACATAATTAGGTAATTTATTATACAAACTAACGCATGTTGGGTAAGGACCCTTGCCCACAACAGTCAAGTGACGAGCAGGGGTCACCAAATCATTTCTGTAACGAAAATTGTAGCCACTCATTAAGGAAACATCATTTCTGCAAATAAAATTACATCTATGTGACTTTACATATACAACACAACTGAAAATATACAGCGAAATTACAGTTAAAATATTTAATTGTTTAAAAATTGGTCTACAGGAATCCAAGCGCCTTCTAAACGTCATGGTACGAATAATTTTTTTTTGAAGAACAAGCACCTCATTAATACGCGAGCAATTTCCCGAACAAACTAAGCAATATTGCAAAATTGACTGTACATGAGCAAAATAGTAAAGTTTCAAGATTTCTAGGGAGACAAAATTCCTAAGTTGCCATAAAACATAACAGTGTACAATCTTCCCACTACATAATCAACGTGAGAACTCCAAGACAAATTAGAATCCAGATAAACACCTAACAACTTGGTGGAGTGGCTATTTACCACAGACCCATTGTCAAACCTTACTAATGGACTCATCTTCATAGTAGAAGGTGAAAAGGTTACCATATTGGTCTTTGATCCATTTAAGATTAGGGCATTATTTAAACAGTAAAGACTCATACTTTTTACAAGACAGTTTGCTTTTTAAACTACATGAGAAAAATTATTGGAATTTAGTGCAACTGTGATATCGTCAGCAAATTGAGTGACATAACAGCGTGATTGCTGTTCCAAGTTTTCTCCTCGAACGCTTATTGCATCAGAAAAATTATCTAATGGATTCCGAACCAAACATGTTTTGCTATCGTTTATCAGTTGATTTAAATCGTTGACGAAAATCAAAAATAAAAGAGGGCCGATGATACTTCCCTGTGGAACTCCGGAGAGAACACTTTCTTCTGAAGAAAATATTGTATTTCCATTCACATTAACCTTAATTTTTTGAAAAATTTTCGATAAAAAGGTTTGGATCCACTTTAACGCAGTTCCTCTAACACCACAATGATAAAGTTTTTCCAGCAGTATTGGATGATTTACAGTTTCAAAAGCTCGTGCTAAGTCAAAAAACAAACAGAAAACTTTATTACCCTTATCAAAGTTCGATAAAATATGATTGCACAGCGCTAGTAGTGCATCTTGCACACTTATACCTTCACGGAAACCAAATTGAAACTTTTCTATAATGTTGTGCCTTTTAATATATGAGAGGAGACGTATATGAAATGCCTTCTCATATATTTTTGAAAACACAGATAAAAGTGATAGGCCTCGATAGTTATTAAATTTTGATTTGATACCTTTTTTATGTATAGGCACAACTAGAGCAGTATTTAGAATTTGAGGAAAAATCCCTTCCTGAAATGAAAGGTTTACTAGAAATGTTAATTGTTTATATATGTTATGAGATACATGTAATAACATAGAATACGGGATCTCATCCAGTAAAGCAGAGGATTTTTTTTAAATATCTTTAATTATACTCTTTATTTCTTCATCACTAACAGGATAAAGGAAAAGGGAGTGTATAGGCGAAGAAAGATTCTTAGGATTATAGTCAGGTGAAGTTTGCAATAAATAGAGTAGTAAAGACGGCAAAAGACCATTCCCTAATAGAAAGATGATCAGTAGTAAGACCACGAAAGCGATGGAACTACAACTTACTGAAGGCACATTGAGAAACAAACAGAGTCATGTCTATATACAAAAAAAGAAGAATTTAATTGACATATCATTAGGTCTGCTTATTTTGTTACTTTTCATATTTTTAATTGCGTATTTTTTTGTTTCTTTAGTATCGTTGGCCCCTTTTTTGAATCCCTGACTAAAATTATCAGCTGTATATAATATAATCTTAATATATTCAAAGAGTCATATATTTCCCTTTCAGTTCTTCAACCTGTTTTCACTGACTGTACTCTTACTTTGTTTCCTTAATTTTTTTTATTTACCTGTATTTTAACCTGTATTTAAGGCCTTTTGACTTATTGCTTTCATTTATAAGCCTTAAAATTTCTTCAGTCCACATTTTTTGTTTGTCATTCGTGTTTTAAAAGTTTTTGGATAACATAAATTTATTTTCTTTCACTAAAATATATGACTTTAGGCTCGTTTTTAAATAAACGTCTATTAACACCACGATAATTCGATTTGTAATAATAAAAAGAAAAAAAGTAATTTATGGTGTGTCATATTCTCGCCTCCACCAATCAATCAATGATCCGTTCTAGGCTAGAACGAGCCGCGAGCCATTCTCTATACCTCCGCCGTCATAAACTTCTTTGATGGGAAAATTAAAGTGAAAACGATTTTATCGCCGCGGCAGTCGCGCCGAAAAGAGTGGAAGTGATTATTTTCTCATATCTTCCGATATTTTATTTGTCGAAGGGAATCAAGGAAGTTGCTCGGGGATTGAGTAAGTTATTACGGCATGTCAGCGAAACATTAAATCTCTATCGATCGAGTGGCGAGACGGTTTATTGCGATAGTTTTCGGAAGAAGTGAAAAGCTGAAAATAATTACTTCTATTCCCAAAGGAGACGATCTAACCGAATGGATTGGGAGTGTATATGATTGATATTAGTGTGAGATTTTTGGAAAATTTGTCATCTCTAATCCAAAATGTTTAATAATATATACAATAAAATTTTATTTCGTTTAGGGGAAGATTGGGGAATATCGACTACTTAAGACAAAACTGTTATAGACTGTTTGCGCTATAGCTTTTACGAATTTAAAACTTATAATCATTCTGTTAACCAATTATATACTTTCGATCTCTATTGGCTAAAGAGTACGATAATAAACCACCAACACCAGAGGTGACAATTAACGAAGAAATAAATAATAAGGAGGAACAGAAAAAAAGAATCATTAAGGAAATTAAAAAAATAGAAAATCACCAGAAGAGGAGAGAATACCGAATGAACTCCTTGGCGCACCAGATCTAACCAAACAAATATTAAAACCAATCCAAAAAATAATAGAACAAAACAGAAAAGTGATAACTAATAAATTGAATAAAATAATAATACTAGCAGAATAACAACAAGGTTTTAGGCCGGGAAGATCATGGATTGACGGTATATTTATAATGAGGCAAGTGCAAAAGAAATCATTCTATCTATCTAATTAGCCTTCTTCGGTCCATCTTTGGACATAGGCCTCCCCAATCCTTTTCCATTCTTCTGTGTCTGTCGCTACAGTCATCCATCGAGAGCCCACGTGCTTCTTGATATCATCTGATTATCTCACTTGGGGCCTTCCTTATTATAATTATTACTAATTTATTACAATTTAATAGACTATTTTATACCAATTTGTGGGTCTTACCTTGTCTGCTTAAACACTTTATTCATTTTGAAAAACCACAGACATGTAATATTTGCATAATTACTGTAATTTATATCGTCTATCTTTGTTTATCTTTATAAGACAACACCCTAATATGAGTTTTATTATTTCAACATTTAATTAACTTTGTATCAAGACCTGAAGATGCTTTGCATATTGTAGAAAGCGAAAACGGTCATCTGAATAGTAAAATTAAATTAGTTGTGAGTAAGTCTTATTTATTATTTCTTTTACTTACTTGTCAAATTCTTGTTACGCTGCTTTACAAACTCCTCCATAGGACACAGCACCACAAATCGCTGATTTACTCAACAAATTTGCCTCTCCATAAAAAATTGCAGGCTTTGAAGAACTACACGCCGCAATCTATTTCTTCCGCAACAATATCTTCCTTAACTACACTTCATTGCTTACTAACCAATTTCCGATGACAAAAACGAATAACGAAAAACCATTACGAATTTAAAAAAGAAAAGTTTGGACTAAACAATGAAACCAACTCTTATTGTGATCTATTTCAAAGTGATCTCATTCGCCCAACCCGGTAAAAACAAATCATAAATGGAAAGTTTCCTGTTTATTTGACACGCAAAATATCCTAAAGCGGCATAACGCTCAAAAGAAATACCAAAGAAATATCCATCTGTGCTATATAAATAAACTTAAAATGTTTATATTATCAATCTCAGCGACGCAAAAAGATTGAAAATATTTTTTGATGGTTTACCATGTACAAAGGGAAATAGAACTGCTACAACAGTAAAAAAGAAAATATGGAAGTAACTTGGAATAATGGAAAATATTATTAAACCCATAATAGCAAGTGAACCGGTATTATTTTGATTTTATTACTAGTAAACGGCGTATTTGAATTGGAGCTCCCTCTTCGTATTGTCTTGTCAGAGTATAGTTTCGTATCATAATATTTGATACAAATACATCTGCTTTGGATCAACGTTTGAATTGGAGTTCTATAGTGAAATGGGAAAAATTTAATATTAGAAATATTCCGCCACTGTGAAAAATGGTTTTTTCGAATGAATTCACACGTTTTAATAGTGTTGACAGTGTGCGCTACTGTTGTCTGTAGCCCTAATTTAAACACAAACAAAAGTCGATAGTGAGTGATGTTTTCTAACGAGATAGAGATGTTCACAAAGCTATTCTGAACGACGTTCAAACTTTAAATTGACATAATAAATTAGCATCGCTTGCATTTCGGAATTCGCCAAAACGCTTTTAAACTAAAATGCGATAATGCCTTCTCTTGCAATAACATTACTCGAGTGGAGTGACTCTTTTGCATATTCGATGCAAACATCTTTTTGTTTCGGGTCACTTCCGAATGACACTTTAATACTTTCAAATGAGTCTTAATGAGATCTGGAAAAGAAGTTGGGCGTGTATTTAAAATGTCTGGAAAGAGTTTCAGCGGAAAGGAATTCGTTTAAAACGTTAGGTGTTTAATTGCTGGCTGAAAACCGTTTAGTACGCGAGATGGTATTAAAAAAGTAATTAAAATTTAATAATAGGTATTTTTTAGTTTTAATAATTAGTCTATTTAGATATGTTTCCAAAATGCTCTTTCTTTAGGCATCAGAGTCTTTTAAAGCACAAACTTTGGAATAAAGAAAATATACAAAGGAAAGCATATTTCCTTCCTATAAAAAAGATAAGCTTAAGATAAGACTCAGTTTGCCCGTTACATAAAAAGGGAAACCAACTGGAATGCAATAATTACCGCGGAATAACTCTCATAAATACAGCATACAAGATATTGTCAAACATTTTGCCCGAGAGATTGAAGCCTTATACCAAAATGTTTCTAGAAGAATATCAGGCAGGATTAAGGCGTGGACGTTCAACCATTAACCAGATCTTTACACTACGATAGATCCTCGAAAAAGCGCAAGAGTTTAACATAGATATGTATCATATTTTTGTCGATTTTAAAGCGGCATATGACAGTGTCTTTAGACCAAGTCTTTACAACGCTATAAATGAGTTAGGAATTTCAGAAAAACTTATATGTTTGATAAAAATGACAATGGTGAAGATGCTATCAGCAGTAAAAATTCAAAACGACTCGTCAACTCCATTTGAAATACATAGGGGCTTAAGGAAGGGAGATGCGCTTGCGTGTCAGCTTTTTAATGTCGCCTTCATTGCTAAATATATAGCTCTAGAAAAATTTTTAAATGTTAGATAATAAATATGTCCGGCACTATTTTATACAACGAGCATCAATGCTTAGCATACGCTGAAGATATGGTTCCTATTGCAAGAAATAGAAAAGAAGTGGCAAATATAGCAAACACACTGATTTAGAAAAGCTCTAAAATGAGACTAAAAGTTAATATTACTAAATTGGAGTACATAGAAATCTCAAGCAAAAAAGAAATAAACACCAGGGGATCCTTTAAATTGGAGGTGAAGGATGGATCAGTTGTAGATCTTGAGAAGGTGGATGAATATATGAACTTGGGTACTCTTATTAATCAGACATGTAAGAAAGAAACTGAAATCAACCTGAGAGTGACCAAAAGCAACAGGTGTGCTGGAGCCTTGAGCAAAATAATTAGGGCCAAAGATATATCTCGTAATACAAATACAAGAGAAAAGAATGCAAGGTAATAGACTACTCAAGAGATGTAGTGATGGAAGGTGTCAGAAAGGTGGGAATCAGAGATTGGAAGCTGATACCTAAGAACAGAAAACGGTGGAGATTATCCATCTAGTAATGGGCCTAAAAGGCCTCTTAACGATGTACATATATAATACAACCCTAAACCCCTACACTTCTTTGGAGATATAGATAAGGTAAATGGAATAATCCATTATCGGTATCTCTCATATAATGATTTGATGATCGCCTTTTTAATCCTTATTGTAATATCAATAATAATTCAAATTTTTGTCAGTGTGTAGTGATTTTCTTGTGGTTTATTTCCATATGAAATATTAACTGCATAACATAACATAATCAAATTATTTGTGGAACCATATTAATATGTAGTTTCAGAATCATGGGTGTTAGTATTTCATTTGTGGACCCTAATATTTTAAATACTCGTTGTAAAGAGAAATTATGCTTTCTGTTTTATAGTTTAATTTATATACCTTTCAGCTTGCAACCCTTCTTAACTTTTGGGATCAAAATAAACTCAAAACTTTTCTTTTATAACCTAAGTTCTTACCGAAATAATCCCGCGCACGAAAAAGGCAAAATAACTGCAAATTTTATAAAAAAAACCGTGACTTTTATTACCCAGGACTCATACTAAAGCTGACTGAAAATGGTAAGTTTTACCCATCATTTAAGCGACAAAACATTTTATTAAAACGGGCTAATACCCGAAGCCTTATTGAGGCTGTGTGGGAGACTACATCAACCAAATACAAATTGCCCATGAAAAACGAATGAGGCCGGAGGGAAAGGCAGGCAATAATGGAAGGGATCGGAAAATAAAAAAATGGAGGAAATAACTTACTTAGGGCGACACAAATTTCATTTTCAGCAATAAAGAAAATTTTCGGTGTCTGTTTTCTGAACTTTACACGTGATTTACTTTTTTGATATTAAACTGTGGGCCTGGAATTTAAATAATACAGTGTGGGAAGGACCAGAGTTAAGGAGGATGTGATGTTCAGATAGATTTGGGAATTTTACATGTCGTCATGTCGTAAGATTGTTTGAAAGTCTAATTTAAAATGAAATGTGTTATCATACTCCGCGGCTTGAAGAAAAATATTCAAGCACAGTGTAAACAATTCTAATCTCATAAATGTAGCCAAAGTACCAGACAATTAAAATGGCATTTGTTTTATGTTAATTTTCCTGAAGCATAATTTTGACAAACAAAGATTTTTCCACGATTAAAAAACCTATAACAAAAAGTCCATATCAGATTTTATTAACAATCTAGAATCCAAGTTACACGTAGCAGTTTATCTGTAATCTTTGATATAAGAACTAGTTTCTAAATATGAATTATATAGAATTAATATAAATAAAAAACATTGGGAACAAATAAAAAGAGTTTAGTGCTTGGACCGTTTGGTTTTAAAAATGGACTTGACACGATAGAGGTAATCTTTTATATGTAAATAATAACACAGAATTGTTTAGAACAAAGAAACGATGTTCTATCGATTATAAGAACGCATTCGACAGCGTAAAACACGAACTAACGATAAAATATCTACAAGAGTTGGGATTGGGTGAAAAGGATTTAAGAGTCATTTTGCCAATCTGTATTTTCAAACAAATCACACAAAATCTATACCAGATGAACAGTTTCTTCTCTAAAAAATATCACAGAAGATTGACGTCAAAAAGTCCAGATGCTAAAACCAAAAACGAGATAGACTAGACTTTTGATTTGGTTTGAGTCTTCTTACAAACTCTCTCTGATGACGGATAGACCTAGAAACACGTGTTAAAGAATTATAAGAGACTCAAATTAAATCGAAACGCAACCTTCGTATATTTATTTAACTAAATAAACGTTATTATTATTATAAATAATTTTACTCTAGTGTAAAAATTTAACGCATATCACTTTTAAACTGAAAACACATGATTAACGAGGATTTCACATCAACCAATCCACTCGCTTCGCCAGATCAACTGCTCAAGGAATACTTTCCTCAAGCATGATTGTTTTATTTTGATAGTTTATACAATTGGAAATAATTTTCTCTAGTTCATCAGGTATCTTTTATCCTTAAGATTGTATAAAATATTTCATTGTGCCATCTCTGGTTAAGTTAAATGCAATTAAAGCTTCTTTAATCATACCTTGAATGCAATATAAACACTCATCAAAAGCTATTTAACGTAATGCAGCTTACTAGAGCGATGCAACAATTTCTAAAGAAGTTTATTATTGAGGAAGTTCATCTCATTATTTAATCAGTTATTATGTACGGCTCGTCTGGCGTACATCTTGTGAAGTTTCTATATTCACTCGATGTCTAGCACCGAGCACATTCCATGCACCGAGACGTTTACATTTCATTATACTTGGTAATTTCTGAATAGCGAAAGATTCATCTTTACGGAGTTAGTAGTGGGCTACGATTTAGAAATTTAGAATAACTTCGTTAGGTAAAGATAAAATGCGAGTTATCCTGAGTTAGGAAGTATGAAATATTTAAAAAGAAGGACCTGCATAAGTTTCAACTTGTATAATGCAGCTGTCCTTTAAACTAACGATCTAAACGCCAAAGCCAGTGTTCAAATAAGCTATGCGCAATAATGCTGAGGATTTTTATTTATCGTATGGCACTAGACACATTTACGTTTAGATTTACATAATATATTTTGTATAAAACATAATACATATCTTTTCAAACGATTATCTAACTTATCTATATTGTCTATCTACTCTGGAGTCGCCATTAGGAAATCCACTGGCTTGCCATGATAGGATCTTGTGGGAGACTGTTCTGTAATGTGACAGATGATTTTGGTTGTCCACAGTCACAGAATAGAGATGGTTGTTTACCCCATTTGTTCATCATGCAACCGCATCTGCCGTGTCAAAACCTGGTGGTTTTTGTTTGATGTAGGGTAAGCTGCTATTTTGTTGTTCCATCCATTCTCGAGTCCAAGTGGTCGTTAAGTTGAACTCATTTTCCACAGAAATGTGTGCTTTTTTTGTTGGCGGTCGTCTGGAGAAAAGTATTTCCGCTGTTTTTGGACAGATGTTCCTTAAAAGATAGGATTCTGTCAAGAATCACACCAAGGTACTTTGGTGTTTTATTGCAGGCAAGTGTGGTATTCTCGAATTGAGTGTTCTTCCTGCAAGCTTGTTTAGGCGAAAACTGGAAACCTCTGTTTTGGTAGCGTTTGGTTGGAGCCTCCATTTACGCAAATACTTTCCCACTGTATGTAAGTCCGCCGCGAGGATTTCTTCTGTTTCTTTAAATAACTTACACTTTGATGCACGGACCCAGTCATCGGCGTAACCAAACTTTCTTAATCTTGTTTTTGCTATATCAGTGATGTAGAGGCTAAAGAGGAGAGGAGCTAGGACAGATCCCTGAGGGAGTTAATTCTTTAAGTTTCTTGGGGTACTGATGTCGGTTCCCATGATTACTTGAATCGTTCAGTCGGTTGATTATTTGAGCGGTAAATTTACAGGAGATTATATAGAGGAGACTGTATATATCATGCCTTCTCTCCAGAGTGTATCGTAGGCCGCTGTTAGGTCTATGAATACATCTGCAGTTTTAAGTTTTCTCTGAAACCCTGCCCCAGCCCCACATCAATGTGGTAAGAAAAACAACGTGATCTGCGCAGCTTCTTTTCGGCCAGAAACCTGCCTTATCAACCGGTATTGATTCACGGACTAATTATTTTGTACATAAGTCGCTGTAGTAGCTTGAACGTCGACGATAGTAGGGCTATTGGGTCTGTAGTTTTTAGGGGTTTTATAATTTGGTTTCCTTGGTTTTAATATGGCAATGACCTTCGAGCGTTTGATTTCCTATGGTACAGGTCTTCATAATGTCTGTGAAAAAGTGGACCCTCCATTTTCTCGAATATTTGAGGCTGTTAATTAAGAATTCGGGATGAATATTGTCAAAACCTGGGGCTTAACCTGGCTTTACTTGAGAGCTCTAGTGACTTCTTCGCAAGTGAAAGGGCGGAAGTATTCGGTTTTTGTCGATTGGAATTTAAATGTTTTCAGTTCTCGTTTTACCTTGATTAGGTATGGCTTGTCTTTCGGGGCCCTAGATATTTCGGGGCGTTGATACCAGATGTTGGGTAACCGTGTTTAAGTTAATTTTTGTTTTGTTTCTTGTTTTAGGAGTTCCGCTTCCTAATCTTCTTAGTAGTGTCCATTCTTGTCTACTTGATGTGTGAAAATTAAGACTTTGAGACTACAGATTTCGTCAATTTTTGGTTGCCTTGCTCTACCATGGACGAGAAATGAATGTGATTATAGGAGTTTGAGTTCTTGCCTCTATGATCACTAAGCGGTGTTGGCTGTTTGAGAAGTCGTCCATTATGTCGTCCTCAATGCTAAGGAAGGAAATGTACAATTTCAGTCCGTCTTTATGTTCATGTTAAAAGAGTTGTTCTTTGTCTATTGATCCACTCGGATAATGATAACGTTGGGAAAGTTAAAGTTTGGAAATCTCGTTTGGCATAACAGACAATAAAATGCAATTTTATGCACATCGTGCATAAAAACACGTATTTCAAATGTGAATACGGAAAAGTAACCTTTCCTCCTTTTATTAATGTTTTTTTCCGCAAATCGCCAGGAAATTTTGACATTCCTGTCAAAATTTCTTGAAGAAAAAGTCAGGACTTCCTTACTGTAAGGAAATGTCATTTCCTTACTGTAAGGAAATGATATTTCCGTACAGTTGTTAGTGTTCTACATAATAAATACTCAATACGTTTCCATAGTAACCCAAGTAATTTTATTAGGAATTTCAAAGCACCATTTATTTGGGAATAAAATTATCGCGTTTTTTTTAAATCAATCAATATCTGTCGAATTTTAAACGATTTGCGGAAAAATAGTATGTTTACCTCGTAGGAAAAGCCACATTCCTGGACTCTGTGTTGCTAAGTCTCGGCTTGTGCCTCGACTTAGCAATCTTCACAGTCGTCCAGGAATGTTAAGCTTTTCCTACCCGGTAAACAATGTACTATAGTGTGTAGTTTCCTCCTTTTATTAATGTGGGCTGTTATCCTTATGGATTGAAGGAGTTTTCTTCTTGTTTTGTTTTTTTTTAAATCAAAAACTTTATTTACTATACATAATACATAAAATATACAGCCGTTTTTTTTATTTTCTATATATTTCCCTAGGGCACTAACCTTTCATCTATGAAGAGTAATTTGGTTCATTCATCAGCACTGCCCTGACAGAAACAAGCAAATATAGCTGTATAATAATGTAAGCTATATAATAAGCTCTTACATCACAACAGAGGCAATTAAGATTTGCTTTAAACCATGAGCTACAAAATCAAGATTTTTGGGAGAGAGTAATATTGACGGATGAGAAAATTTCTCAAACGCAATCTTCTAAAAACGGCAAATTTGGGATGTATAGACCAAATAATACATTTAATTCTCTACATGTTGATAGATATCGAGCAGTTAGTCATTTAAGCGCCAATGTATGGGAATGGATTTCATCTAGAGGAATGGGAATGGTATGGCGTATTAATGGCAGATTTGTTGGGGAGACTTATCGGAACATTCTAGAAAACATCATGTTTCCTAGTGTAAAACAGTTGTATTCAGAAAATAATTTTATCATCTAACAAGATAATTGTCCTGTTCACACTGCAAATATAATAAACCAGTGATTCCAGAGTAACAACATCGAAACCTTACCATGGCCCAGCTACAGTCCAGATTTAAGCCCAGTCGAGAATGTGTGGGAGGTTTATTATAAAACGGTTGTATCGGCATGATTGTATATCTCAAAATGCTGAAGATCTGTGTCACAGTATACAATAGGTTTGGGAGAGCTCTTTAAAAAAGACAATTTCATAGTTTCTTTCACGCAGATATACCGACTATATAAGATATATATATATATATATATATATATATATATATATATATATATATATATATAAGACTATAAGCTGTTATTAATGCTGATGGAGATATTACGAAATATTTATTTTATTTTTACATACCTCAATTTAGTATGGTTTTGGTCTTCCAGACTCTCGCTTTCTTCCGAGAGTTTTTTGTTCCTTCCATTTGTAATTAATAGAAAAACTATGGTTCTGCTTATGTTAAAATGTTTTGCTGCCTCTGATAGTGCCCAATTATCAAATATCTTTTAATTTGGTTACAATTCTTGCTTTAATATATTGTTAAGTCGTTTGTTTTATTCCTTAATAATAATAATAGCAACAACCCTATTTTATGTAAAAACCTATCATTTATATACTCTTTATAAAATACAGGAATTCAAAATATTATCAAAATTTACACCTTAATAATTATTACAATTTATGAATTAACATATAGTAATCAACTATTTGTTGTTTGTTCGTTTATTCTATTATTTGTATGTCATAATAAATATAATATAATGTCAGGCCAATTAAATACACTGTTCAAAATGATCAAATCTTACAATAAATATAATATAATGTCAGGCCAATCAAATACACTGTTCAAAATGATCAAATCTTACTAAGGGTCGCATCAGTTTTTTTAAGAACCAGCTGTACCTTGCACCATTATTTAAGTATGTTTATAATATTTATAAACCATATCGATTTTTTAATATAAAACATAAAATTTCATTTTCTAATGCAGAAAAATATTTTTTCGTAAAATCCAACATAGAGAGATTTATGTTGTTGTGTTCCATCTCAGTAATTTTCTATTTCTTTTAGAAATAATAAACATAACTTCCAGAGATATGGGACAAAACAATGTATTTTCTAAATGGTCGACTATACCGTCGATTTACAATTTCCCGTGTCATAAATATTCGTTAAAACTCAGACCTATTCACTCTAACGACTTATCGAAAAAGCGGGATATGAAAAACTGCTTTCTCAATGGACCTTCCTCATCTATAACAATCAACGCACTTATGTTAGAAGTCGTGTAGAGTTGAAACTGTTCTTTAGTGAATCGTTCAGGACGGTTTAAATATTGTTGAAATCTATTGAATCCGACTCCATTTTCGTTTTAAACTTAGATGATGTATATTCGGGTATACAATTTGATGAAACTTAATTATTTCACCCCTGTCAGAAGTTCTTATGTTATTTCATTATTACGAGTCCGCGGAGAAAAATTTATCTAATAGTTGCAGTTGACTTTGATTTTCATCTCGTGCTTTAAATATGTTTTCAAAATATTTGAATTATTTCCATCTTTCATCTAAGTTTTTATTAGTTCCACTCAAAAGATTTTTCTCTCCATTGTTTGTAAAGCGAATGAAAAAAAAATCACAAAAGTACTTTAAAGATGATTATATAAAATATTGTAAATCTAGGCTTAATGTTTTTGTTTAGACCGTCTAGTAATAATGTTGAATATAAAGGCACCTTTGCAAATAGCTGGTGCTAATCTCACTAGCACGCCATTTCTTACGTGGCGAAGTCAGTCATTTGTTGTGCTTTGTACCGGTACGCTAGTGACTGGAGCGATGTCTTTACACGTGTCTAAAAGCACTGGTGTAGGGTTAGAAAAAAATAGACTAGCATCCACATACTCTTTACTGAGACCTACTTTCGTCAATGTTTGAAACAGCTTTTTCAAAGATACCGTATCGTATGCCTTCTCTAAATCTACGAATAACAGGTAGGTAGATAGATTCCTTGCCTTCCGTTTTTAGATTACGTGCTGCAGAACGAATATACTATCAGTGCACGATCTTCCTGCACGAAATCCATTTTGTTCTTCTGTACCTTCGTATTCTGATTCTATTTTTTCTTTTATTATTCGACCGTACACCTACGTACCTCCCCATTGAGCTGATAACAGTTATTCCCCTATAATTAGAGTATTTGCGGTTATCTCCTTTCTTGAATATTGAGCTGATGTGTCCAAAATTCCAATCGTCAGTGATATTTTGTTTTTTTAAGCATTTGCTAAATAGTTGACCCACATATCATGTAATATTTTTGATCCATACTTAACAACTCAATGGGGATGTCTCCAGGTCCTGTTGCTTTACCGTTTTTCAATCTTTTGAGGGCATCGCTTAACTCTCCGGTTGTTATCTTAATTATTTGTGTATGTTCGGATATTTTTTCCATTTCGATCTCTTGGAACTTACATCTATCCTCTGTCAGTAAGACCCTCCTTCCGGTCGAGGAGATAAGAATACGACCGGGGCCAGAAGACCCTGCCTGTCGTAAGAGGCGACTAATGGGCGGATATGAGAGGTGGAGGGCCGTCGTTTGAGGTGTCGGGTTGGTAGAAACGCACAGAGATGCTTAGTCATCTCAGTCACCGGTCTACATTCCTAGTATCCGAGACGAGCACCTCGTGGGACCACTCTACTCTCATTTTCCACAAGAGCCGGGTGTGGTTAAACGAGCCAGGTACGGAGGTTCCCCAGAAGCTGACACCGCGGAAGGGGAACGGGTGACCCAGCGCGTAACCACACCTCGGAATGATCTAACGAGTGGTAGAGGAGCGATTCCTCGGCGGCGACCTGTCTACGTGCGAGGTGGTATTCCACCACCTGCGTGCCTTTCCGCCTCCGGGGGGAGGACTCACGGAAGGGTGGCGTGACCCGCAACACAGGTACTACGGGGGAGGTGGAGCCCCACGGTGTGTAAACATCGTGCCACCTCCATTTGGTGTCGGACTCGTAGGGGCAGTGGCATGCGCTAACGGTCGTATGCCGAAAGGCCAGGTAGACCAGGGTCCTGCCAGAATTTATTTTTGGAGGGCACAAAGCAACGCTATGTCAGTAAGACCTGATAATAGTGTTTCCTCTGTTTTATTTATATTAACTGTAAGTTAGATTTTTCCTTTCCTTCCATCCGGAGAGACTTTATCATCTTTCAAGCTTGCGCAACTCTTGTTCCACTTATGTACCTATCCACCTCTGCACATTTTCGATCCCACATCTCATTTTCACTTTTCCCACTACCTCTCGTTTTAAACCTCGATTTAATTTTATTTTTTACATAACTTGTAATGTTCCTCCTTTTCCGTTGACATCCATTTCTAAAAAGTTTTCTTCTTGTTTATTAATGTTTTCATATTCTTCGACTACCATACTTGATTTTTTGTTTCATGTTTGTCTTTATAACCTAAAGCTTCATTTGCAGCCTTATGAATGCATTTTTTAAGTTGCTGGTATAATTCTTCCGCAGATATATTTTCTCGATCCACATTTTGTAATTTTGTGGCCAGTCGTAATTTGTAAAGAAATTTCGTTGAATTTTCTCTTAAGCTTTTTAGGTTATATTTAGGGGATGTTACTTCGTGTCCTTTTTCTATATTCTATACCTGAGTGTTATTGTTTTCGGAATAGTTAACTATCACGTTGGTCATAAGTAAACCATCGATGGTCGGATCCACATTCTGATCTACGGTATAGCCTTACGTCAGTTGTGTTCAGCTTGGAAGTTTGACGTTGGATTACATAGTCAATTATCGAGCGCAGATTCCTAGTAGGTTATATCCATGTAAATTTCTGGATGTCTTTATGTTGAAAAAATTCATTTATAATTTTGAGAGACATTGATTCACAAAAATCTCTAAGACGCATTCCGTTTTCATTGGTTATTTGTTCCACATATCTTCCTACGACTCTGCTATTTTCTTCTCTCCCTACTCTGTCCTTTAAATCTTCTAGTATAAAGATTTTACAGTTTGTTTAACTTCAGAGACTATTTCATTCATATTGGGTAGAAATCGTCTCTACTTTCTGGATCTTCATCTTCATTTGGGGTATACACTCCGCCAATTACGATGTTGTGCCCATTCGTTTTCATTTCCAGTATTAGCAGTTATTCACTTACATCAGTCAGCTGTTATCTGTACCTACTCCAATGTTGATGTATATATTCTCCTTTCTCTTCTTCGAATACTTCTGCTGGTTTGGTTTTAAGTCCTTGTACATTCCATGTAGCCAATATCATTTTCCTTTTCAAGGGATAAGTTGCTAGCCTATCGCCTCAACCTTCCTCCTCTATCCGGACTTGGGACCGGCACCAGCATTTACTAAGCTACTCAATCCACCCAGCACTTACCGGAGGCGGAGTTATCTTTATCATGATTGAAACCTTATTTATCTACAGTTTTTTAAAAATAATACTAAAAACACAATTAATTTATAATATTTATTTAACTTAACTCTAACATACAAATTAGACTAACTCTTATAATTTTAGTTATCTCTATAGAGCTCTTTAATTATCTCTAGAGAACTTTATCAACGCCGCTCGAACACCTTGAAATTATCTCAAAAGCGGTAGGTAGCCCCTCGTGCCGTCAGGCCGTTGAAATCTCGCATCGCCGATAAACACCTACTTTGACGAGTGTCTTCTAAACAGTCGGAGGTTATTGAACACTGTCTTGATGTTCGATCATAGACAAGGGGTTCACATAACACTATCTTCCGCTTTTCTTAGTTTATTTCCTTCTTTTAGTTTCTATCTCCTCAATTCAAAATATCTGTCAGTTTTTCCTTGCTTCGCATTTTAGTGCGTTTACTTATATTGGTTACCTTTTTGCATTTTCAAACATTGACATTATTTTTAATTTAGATGAACTTAAAATAATTAACCCAATCCCATTAGTTCTGAAGCTATTTTTTTGTGACATTTTAATGTTATGCATTTACTACCTTTAATAAATAAACAAACTAATTTAATAACATATTTTCAACTGAAATTGTGGTTAATAACCGTCGATTCGTTTAATATGAGGGTTGTCTTTTGTAAATTTTAAATATAGCGATAAAGACAAAAAATATATAGGCTTACAGTACTTTATTGCTTTTCAGAATATGTCCCACCAAGATCGATACACTTTTACATACATTAAAACCAATTGGTAAAACAGTTATTCCAGTCTTCAGTTGACACCTGCAAAATCGCTGTTGTTAAACACATCGATGGCTTCCTCTGGCGACTGAAATCGCTGCCCACACATTGAATTCTTGATCTTTGGGAACGTGAAAAAGTCATTGGGACTTAGGTCGGACCTATACGGTGGATGGTTAAACAATTCGATGTTTTGAAGCTACAAAAACTCAATTGGCATTTGAGCAATATGAGCACTTGCATTCTTATGATATAGGATGATTGGCCGTTGTGTGTTGCTTTGCCAGAGTTTCGCTATAACTTCTGGTAAACAAACAGTTATAAATGCCAATGAAAAGTGACTCGAGGTTACATTTGTGTCGGAAGATTTTATGGATGGCACTCTTTAAGCGGCTATATGCAAAACTACAAAGACAAACCTCGTATGCTATCGGCAGTTCCATGTTATCTTATCGTGCTATCCCTGTTTCCTATTGTTTTTCCGGTTTTTATGACATTTGGTGGAATGCCTCTATCTTAATTACATTAAGATGTGAAAGTAAGAAACTAAAAAATAAAATATGTGAGATTATGTGTACATTCGAGATAAACAGTCGTTTATTTTGATAAAATTCGTGTCTACAACTAGCGTTGTACTAATTTGTTGATCTGAATCAATTTTTTTGAAGTACTCAGTTTAGTTTTCTTTAAACAATGCATTCCATAAAAACACCATCGATTCTCAATGAAATTCTAGTTTATCTTTAATAGTAGGATTTAATAAACTGATTTATTTGGTGAACTCACGTTTGGGACAAGTACGCAATTAGTTATAACAAAAAGCGATCTTAAATAAAGGAGTAATACCAAGAAATCGAATCATTAAAAAGAACGAGTGGCCCCAATTTTACAACCCCATCTGGCGATTCTGAAGATAAATTTTGAGAAGACAAGCTCAAATTAAGATAAAACGAAAAATAAGGGGGCGCCGGTCTGTTCCCGTGCACGTATGTGATCATATTTTATTGGTTTTGACGGAATCCTCTTGTGGTTCGTTCTGCTCCTCGTTTTGTTAAGAGAAATCCGTTTGGGGATTGTCAGGGAATCAGAAACAAGTCGGAATAGAGGCATGGATTCGCGTAATGGATGTGGGTCGTCAGGTGGGTAAATATTGAAATATAAATCGAGATATTGGATTCCGAGGAACGGGATAATAACGTGTCATTGGAGGAATGGATGTCGATACTTATATAGTATTCATGCCGATGAATTATGTATGGTGAAATGCGTGAAGGGTGTCAGGAAAATTAGCCATAGTAGCTTCGATATGCTGAGGATGTAATTCCGATAGTTAATGCAAAAATAAATCTAAAAATCTTGTAAAAATAAAAGTAAAAAAGCTTAAAAAATAATGAACATTATGTTAATATGTATTATAAGTCTGGTTAATTCACATATGAAAGACTGTTTTTTTTGTTATCCAGGTGAGCATCTGTTGGTTTTTTATTTCCCGTTTTTTTGGTTTCCTGGAAAATTGAAAGCATGTTTTTATTTTCTCTGCATGTTTTCCCAAAAAATAAATTGTTGGTTTTTGTTGCGATAGTTTATAAATTAAGGCACCAAAAATAATGCCAATTTTCTAGGTGTCTTTATGTATCCACTTTTTTATTTACTTATAGTATTCATTTAATCGTATCCAGTAATCGTTTTTTAGTTTAGTGAAGACGGAGTGAGGTCTTTATAAAGAATTCTATAATGAATTATCCAACACTTTATCTAAGCTTTTAAAAAGATTTTTCAAAAACCATGGGAAATTTGATTATGGGAGATCTAAATGCCAAGATTATAGGGATTGTAGGGTAGGGGACAATACACACTCCAAAAAAAATAGTTCCAATATCACACTAGACTGCCCTAGAGTGGAATTCCTAAGGAAAAAGAAAAAGAGGTCGCCCAGTACAAACTTGGAGAAGATCCATCATGGACGAGATAAGAGGCCAAGGAAAGTCTTGGAATGACGTGAAGACCTTAGCGCAAAATAGAACCCGATGGCGCGTTTTCACTGAAGCTCTATGCTCCACTTAGGAGTTCAAGAACGTATATATATATATATATATTTATATATTTATACTTTATCTTCCAATATATTTTTCAAAACATCGATAATTTTTATTTGAAACACAGTTTTTCGAATCCCAATACTTCTCCACTGCGATTTAGTACGGCTCACGCGTTTTGTACCTCAGCATATTTCAATCCTCACGTAACCCAAAATTTGGCGCAACTCGTGACAAGTCATAATTAGTAACATAAATGCGCCGCTACTATCTAATTAGCAAAACTTTCAAACTTTATAATTGACATGCTTGTTCCTACATCCGAATATGCTCAGAATGTAAACATAATAGTATAGACTGGTTACATACGTCCCAATTTCGTATAATTCAATTTCGCTGACTCATATTTAACTTTGGTACAAATTAGATTCCGGAATTACTGACGCGTCGATTATAAGGAGACTGTGTTGATACTTTTGGTAGTGTATGCACTTTACTACGTGATTACGATTCTCTTATGCATTAATTTGAGATCCGTATTAAGAAAAAATAATAGCAATTTAATGACAACGATTGATACCAAATATCTAGCCTACGCCAGTGTTCACAACCCTGGAGAGTTGGATTATTTAATAATTAGAGAATTTCAGGGACATTGAATTATTATATTTAAAAAAATTATGGCACACGAGAAAAAATGATCTTCAAATTAAATTTTAATGCATTACATTATGGATAATTGTTTTTAACCAAACTTTTTTAAGTAACCGAACGATTACCGCTAGAAGTAATCCCCCATTTGTTGCTCAACAGCTACGTTTGGAAACACTGACATGTGGTGCGACATTTCATTGTCCTGGAGCTGAAAAATTGACTCCAAAGGCGGAAGAGCTAAATTAGCCAACGGCATTGAGATGTGGAAAACCACAGGATGACTGCCACATTAAAGATCCGCTAGGATATCTCCAGGACACCATAATGGGATCAGAGAGACAAAAGTTCAAAGGATCGATACGTGGAACATTTGAAGCATGTACCAAGTAGGCAAAGCAGCAAATACTATTCAAGAAATGACTCGCCTGAACATAGATATTTTAGGATGCAGTGAGGTTCGATGGCCAAATTCTGTGATAAGAATTATAGATGAACACCATATCTAATATTCTGGAGACGACAACATGAAACAGAAATGGCGCAGCGATAATAATATAAAGGGAAATAGCTAAAGCAGTAATAGGATTACCGCGCATAAACACAGTTGTGCTATTGAAAATTAACTCAAGTCCCTCTAATATAAACATCATTCAGGTCTACGCACCGACATCAGAATTCACTGAAGAATAAATAGAAGAAAGAAAGAATCTATCAGATTCAAGACTCTCTAAAACTGACCACAAAATATGAACTTACTATTATTCTGGCCGATTTCAATGCCAAAATAGAAGAAGGTATAGTCGAGAATGTAGTGGGGTCATGTTATGGTCTTGGCATAAGAAACGAAAGAGAAGAAAGACTAATCCAATTCTGCCAAGAGACGGATTTGGTTGTAACAAATATACTTTTTAAATTATATCCAAGAATTCTATTACCTCAACAAAAATATATTCAGAGGCAGATGTCTTCTGAGACCATTGGTTGCAAATATCAACATACCGACTCAAAATAATATATAAGAAAATGAGGCCCAAGATAGGTATATAAAACTACTAAAAGAAAATGACACCCAGAAAAAAGTAAAAAGAAATTAATAAGAATTTTGCGAAAATAGTTGAAGACACTTCTAGAGGCATAGAAGAAACGTGGATTTAAAGAAACGTTTAAATATCTAAAATTAAAAAGTGAAAAGAAGCAAGAATGAATGACAAATAAAATATTGCAGATGATAGAAGAGCGACGAGGATTAAAAGGTAGAAATGACAACGAATACAAAAAGTTGCATAAGACTATACTAAAGGAGATAAAAGGAGCAAAACATGCATGGCTGACGGAGAAATGTATAAAAGTTGAACTACACTACAACACAAACAATGACAATATATGCAAGAATTATTCGAAGATGCAGTCCCTACGGCTCAGAAATAACAAACAAATAAATAAGTATCACCATTAATTGGATTAAACAGGGGAAATCACCAGGACCTGATCAGGTGCATGGTCAAATTTTAAAACTGTTAGAGGCACACCAAATCATAGCTGTTACGAAGCTATTCAATAACACCTATGAGACTTCTATGAGGTTATTTACCAAAAGACTGCTACTATCAATGTTCACTCTACTTCAATGAACATCTGAGTGAAGTTCAATTTGGATTCAAAGCAGGACTCGGAACGAGAGAAGCACTTATTAGTTTTGCAAGTTCTACTACAGAGAGCCAGGAATATCAACTGCGATGTGTATGCATATTTCATTGATTTCGAGAAGGTATTTGATAAAGCTGTCAGAATTAGAGAATAAATATCACAATGAAAGTATTTACCCCAAGAGAATATTTAGACCATAAAATGAGTCTTATTATAATTTTTGCCTTCTTTTATAAAGTTCAAAAGCAGGCAAAATATTATATTCCCACTACATTAGAAAATTTATTTTGACAGAAAGTGGGAGACTAAATGAAATTAGCACAGATGTCATAGGATGTTGCTATTTCATAAAACTAGCTTGTCTGTCAACACAAAACAGAAAGAGAGGGGGCGAATATTTATTCTACGTGGCAGAAAGGGAGAGTAAATAAAGAGAGAAGAAAGAGAGGGCGTTAACTACTTTTTAAATAAAAAATAGTAAAATTAAACTGAAGATAAAGGAATTATAAAAAAATTAAAATAAAATAATTATTTAAACATAAATTAATAGAAATGAGACGTTTATAACGTTACACTTTGTCAAACTATTATATTTTGTTATTTAATTAATTTTTATCGGTTGTATGTCTGTTTTTGATCTGTTTCTTATATCCTTATCCACCCCAAATGAAGCTCCCAAACTGAGCAACGTCGTCTTCATTAAGTAACGATGAACGAGAACCTTTTTGTTATCTAGTTTTATCAGCTTTTTCGCTACAAGTTGTGCAATGTCATTAGATTCTTTTTCTTCTTCAAGTTCCACTCCTATCGGATTCTATAAGAAATCATTCTGGCAATCATAATTTTGTTGGTTACGCGCCTGAATAGTTCAATTAAACTGCATCCAAACCATTCACGGAGATTGCGTATCCACGAGATTTTACGTCTTTCTACGCTTCTTCTGCCTTTAATTTTACCATGTATTATATTCCTTAGTAGTTCGTATTTTTCATCTTTTATGATGTGCCCCAAGTATTCCAATTTCCTGATTTTTATGGAATTTAAAACTTCGCATTGTTTTCTTAGTTGTTCGAGAACTTGTTCGTTTGTTTTGCCATCCATCCATGATATTTTCAAAATACGTAAGTAGCACCACATTTCAAATGCTTTTAGGTTTTTAATGTTGGATTTTTTAAGTGTCCAAGCTTCAACCTCATACAAAAGGGTAGAGAAAATATAACATCGAAGCATTCTTATCCGGAGCGATATATTGATGTCGCGATTACAAAAAAGTTTCCTCATTCTATTAAAAGATGACCGTGCAATTTCCATGCGACATTTTATTTCTTTTGTCTGATCAGTATCTTCTGTGATCCATGCTGCGAGGTATTTGTACGAAGATATTTGTCCAATTTCTGTATTATCTAGTACTAGCTTAACTTCTATGTTTTGTGCTTTTGTAAATACCATGAACTTGGTTTTCTTTAAATTAGATATTAATATATATCATTAGATAGTCAAACCTAGTTAATTGTTTTTGTGATGGTGCCTTTTAGCACCTAAAATTGTAGTATATTTAACTGAATTTTAGTAAAGTTGTTTATATTTTTATTCGCAAGGAATATCAAGAGAGCCTTGTAATTATTCCCATCAGTTTCGAAATAATAATTCCCGCATCGACGCAGCACTTGCTCGGTAACCGTTCAAATTCGTGATGTAAAATGCATGACACAAACCGTGATGGTCTTTTATGTTGCTGCATGCAATCCTCGATGGATAGAGCTCATAACGTCCTGCCATGACGACGTCTAATCGCCGGTTTGATTGAACCATTTCAAATTCACAGTCAGTCTAGTTTAGATGGAACTAATGGGTGAGCGTGCCAGATATGGAGGCTTTGGAATAATGAACATTTGGCTTTCCGTGTTTTCGGATCGTCGATTTTTTAGGAATCGAGTTTCCGAAGTTTTGTTCGCGATGTTTCATGCCCGTTGTTAATTATAGTTTTATGCACATATATTTTTGTTCGCCATGGAATGTATGTTCGGGTATAAAAACTTTTATATCACTGCGGTTTGTTTGTTTCGAAGCAGTTTTTATATTTTTTTAACTGTATGTATGGATTTTTTTTCCGGACGATATTAAAAAATATATTGCTTAAAGCTATTTAAAAATGAAAAACCATCAATTAGTACAGTCACTGAAGGTTTTCACTCCGGTTTCGTTAAACCTCCATCGATTTTCATGAAAATAGGTGAGTAGTGACACCTTAAGAAACAAAAGTGACATGGTGTCGACTCTTTTTTTAGAGGTGGATGCCACCTCTTTTCGGGGGTGAAAATTATTTTATTAAAAATAACCCCAGGAATCGATAAACGGATCAAATTTAAACAAAACGTTAAAGTTATTACAAATCTGATAAAGTTATTATTATTATTATTATTTTTGCTGTAATCCCTTCAGGATGTGCCCAATATCGATAATCACGATATGCGCCAGTCGCAAACCCTGTGCTAAATTTTTTATTTAACAAAATCTGAAAACAATTGAAAATTTCTCATTTTTTTGCTCCTATTTTCGTTTATAATTCGGAAAATATTGATCCTAAAGAAAAAATTATAAGAAGTTAAAAGTTTCGTTATTCAATTTTACACAATATTACGTTAGCTAGAAATTAAAAATTTAATTTTTATTGTTGAAAAAATAGCAATAATTGGAAAAAAAGTACAAAAAAATGAAGTTAACCCTTTAAATGTTTTCGACTTTCTAAACTTGACTTACAAGCTCCATATTCCGCCTAAAAAAACTTTTTAATATGTTTAAAACCTGTGCTAAATTTTGTTAAGATCGGTCGAATAGGTTTTGCATAATAATTTTGCAATCCAGCCTACTAGAAAAAATCGCAAATTTTCAAATTTATTGTAAGCGCTAAATAAGGCTCCCAGATAGTTGCACATTCTTTTACATATAAAGAAAGGCTCAAACTTTCAAAGGCTTTTTGTAAAATTCAAATCGGTTCACTAGGAGAGCCTAGAAATTTTTTAAAAGTTTTAAACATTTTTTAGGCTTATAAACAAATTGAATAACTTTACGAGCTTTAAACATATCAATTTCAAAATTTATACACTTAAAGAACATTAAAAGACGCTTCTTTAAAAAAAAGATACATTCGGCTTACTGGTTGCCGAGATACTGAAGTTCAAAGTTGGCATACATTTGCCGTGTAACCATAAGTCATAGAGGGCTCGTTTTTAAACAAATACCCTCGTCTTGTCAAGTACTTTTTATATAAAAAGTTTTACGTAATACGCTTCTTGGCAACATCCATAAAAAAGACCAATAAAAAACCGTTTTCGCGTAAAATGTCGTTCGGAATGCATGGGAGGTGGTGGTGGGGAACATTCACTCGAAATGTGAATCGGCCAGTTCAAAATCATAGCGCGCGCTAAAAATTGCATTATCTCGGCTTCTTGTTAACCAATTTTGCTCTTTTTTTTTAATCGATGTCTCGGACGACAAGGATTTCAAATATCATATTTTCAAATACCATTTTTAATTACAAATTGGAAAATTTGCAATAAACAATTGTATGTAAGGCGACCGAAATAAAATTTTGTTTTTCATAAATAAACTTTATTTTGACTCAATCTTCAATAATTTTTTGAAAGTCTTTTTCTTTTTTTGAAAGGACAAGAATCTTCAAGTCTTATTTCTTCGTCAAAACCTTCATTTTCCATTTCAATATCTTCATCCTTGATCTGTAAATTTAATGTTTCTTCGCTATGTTTTTGAACTCGCCGATTCACATTTCGAGTGAATGTCCCCTACCACCACTTCTCATGCATTCCGAGCGACATTTTACGCGAAAACGGTTTTTTATTGGTATTTTTTATGGATGTTGCCATGAAGCGCATTACGTAAAACTTTTCATATCAAAAGTACTTGAGAAGACGAGGGTATTTGTTTAAAAACGAGCTCTCTATCACTTATGGTTACACGGCAAATGTATGCCAACTTTGACCTTCAATATCTCGGCAAATAAATAAAAAATTTAGCACAGGGTTTGCGACTGGCGCATATCGTGATTATCGATATTGGGCACATCCTGAAGGGATTCCAGCAAAAAGATAACTTCCTATGGAAAATGTCCAACCCAAAACAAATCCCGTCTAGACTATACTAGTCAATAACAAAATTACAAAAAGAAATAAAATTAAAATTTTTGGTTTAAAAGAAAAACAATATTTTAACTATAATATAAAACGGTCAAGTCTGTTTTTGAATGAGTTGGTAGAGGGAGCAGAGACAATGTTATCGTTAAGGTTATTCCAGTACTTAAAAACTCTATTTGGCAGAAAGTTCTGTCTTGATCTTGTAGAAAAATTTTCTTTCTTTAGTTTAAACTGATGAACTCTGAGGCGTTCATCTTGATTAATGGTAAACATTTCATCAAGATTTCCAAAATTAAATTTTAGTATTTTAAAAGTGGTAAGTCTCCACGTTATCGGCGAAGTTCAAACGAAGTTAGGTTAGCCTAAGCCTTAGTCGGCGAATTTAAGTGAAGTTAGGCAATAGCAGTAAGTTATAAAATAAATCAATACTTTTTGAGTTATTGAAGATCAAAGATTTTGATTTTTCGTAATAAAAGGCATGTTTTAAAGCGGTTTTTCATAAATAACTCAAAAACTATTAAGTTTTTATAAAATAGTTATTACTAAAATTGAGGCTGATAAAAATTGAATAAATTTTTTGCTTGAAAAACCTTTTAATATAAATTCAAAGTGAGTTATAGGTAATTAAATGTATTTTTTGTTTCGGCGAGTACTCAAATCTGAATATTCAAGCTTAAACAACGGAAAAACAATGCATTTTATAAAATATACTCAGAAATACCTGTAAAACGAGCCTTAAAAGTTGATAGCATCAACATTAAGTAAGTTATGATGCAAATAAGAGGACCCTTTCGAATTTTTTTGAAAAAAGTGAAAAATTAAAATAAAAATTTATAGTAACCCCTATATGCCTCGCTTTATTTTAGCATAAGTAATGACCTCAAAAATTTTGCCCGGTTTAGAATTATATTTTTGAAAGAAAATTTGATTTAAAAAAAAATCAGAATTTTTCACATTTTTATAAATTTCATTTTTTTTTTGAATAACTCCATATATACTCCATATACTTAAAAAATGATACAGAACAAAATTTGTGGTTTTTTTCTAGCATAGATTGTTCTTTTTTATATTTTTGTAGGATAAAAAATAACTGAGATAAAAACGTTTAAAACCTAAATTTTACTGCGAGAACCATGTAACCGGGGATCTTTAACCTTTTATTTAAAAAAAATAAGGGATTTAAAACATTAAATTTAATACGACTTTATAGCCCTTGAAATTACCTTTTAAATGTTCTAAGAATGAACCTGATATTATAAAAATTAACGGAGTTATTGTAAAAAAATCAATAACATTTTTTTAGAAAAATTTTTGGAGTAGAGGTTTTATATGTATATATAGGAAAAAGGTAGGTAATAAGAAGTAGATGTGTCGATAGTGTGCTCACGAAATATACATGTGTGAATGTATATTTTGAAGATAGAAAAAGCCAGTGAAAGGAATTCTGTATATCTGCTCAAATATAGTGGGACTTTCTAGTATGCTGTGTGTCTATTGAATATTGCAGTATAACACAACAGATATAGCTACTAAATTTAGGAATGTAAACATAAAACTAATATTTTGTAATATCTCCATCAGCATTGATAAGAGCTTGTAGCCTTCGGTCTATCTGCGTGAAAGAAACTATGAAATTGTGTTCTCCAGAGAGCTCTTCTCAAACCTGATGTATACCGTGTTACAGCTCTTTGGCATTTTGAGGTATAAAATTACGCTTATACAACAGTTTTATAATAACACATTCTGGATGGGGTTTAAATCTGGACTGTAGCTGGGCCATGGTAAGGTTTCAATGTTGCTATTTTGGAGTCTTTGGTGTATTATATTTGCAGTGTAAAGGTAGAGAATAAAACTACTTTCTGGATACAACTGTTCTATATTGGTAAACATGATGTTTCCTAGAATACCCAGATAAGTCTGCAATTAATACGCCATACCATTCCCATTCCTCTAGATGAAAAACATCCCCATACATTGGCGCTAAAATGACCAGCTGCTCGATGTCTATTAACATAAAGAGTATCAAAATTTATTATTATCTGGTCTCTACACCCCAATTTGCCCTTTTTAGAAGATTAAAACATTTTCTCATTCTCAAATATTATCCTGTCCCAGAAATCTTGATTTTGTAGCTGATAGTTTAAAGTAATGTAAGTAGATAGTGTAAAGTAGTTGTCTATCTTTCCAGAAACCGTTACATAATTTTTGCAGTTTTCACACAAAAGATTGTTTTTTTATTTTTCCATAATTGTAAGATCTTCATAAGCGGTCTATATTTTTGGTCTTCCAGAACCTTGCGTTTTTCCACGAATGTCTTGTTCTCTCCATCTTTTATTAATATTTAAAACTGTTGTTCTGTTTACGTTAAAATGGTTCGCTACCGCAGATAGTGACAATCATATTCTAATTTCGTTGCAATTCTTGCTTTTATTTCTTTTCTAGCATGTGAAGCTATTTTTTGAGGATAAACAAGTTATCTGACAAATTTTTAAATTTGACAGTAACAGTAACAGTATGTTAATAATAAGTATTTATCCTTCAAAATACACTGCTCAATTTTCTACAAAACACGCTTTAAGAGTCTTATCAGTTTCTTTAGGAACCAGCTGTATATTTTGCTGTACTGAAATTAGGCTCAACTTTCAAAACAATGTAGTGGTTGTTATAGTCCGCTGGTCGAAATTAGGCCATCTTCTCATATTCATAATCTGTTTGATTTTTTAGGTCTTCCCATGTATTTTTCTTTCTTTTTCGGAATATCTGCTTATTACAGTCATATTTTTCTCCTACAAGTATAAAATTGTCCTTCCTCATTAATATCCTACCGATATAATCATTTATAATTTGTTATTTTTGCAGATATGTATTTTTTCTGGAATTTGTACATCTGTGTAGTTGTTAAAATGTCAAGAAAATAGTAAATTTAGAAATAAATATAGCGAAAAATTTCTTTAACGAAAGCTCACGTCTTGTTAGAACGTACAATAGAAGTAATTGGATATTGAAGCAGCAAATATATGAATAAGAATTTGATTCTGGAATATTCTGCAAATTGTACATAATTTACTGAAATCTGGGACGACGAAATCTCCCAGTAAATATCTGATTTAACATCGAATAGATGTATTTGTGGATGTATTTTGTTTGTTTTGTAGTTGTAATTGGAAATATAGCGAAGCAAGTTAAATTTACACAAGCTAGTGAAAAGATAGATCATTTTTCAATAATTGGTAGTTTCTCAAATTTAATAAGGTGTAGTGTATACAGAGTATTTATTTTACTTAATATTTATTAGAACTGATTTTTTTAATATTTATTAATATGCTTTTTATTTCCTGCTACTTCGTAACAACTTTCCCATTCTTGTTTATCTTTAATATGCATAGTACTATTATCAAGTTCTTTTATTATCCTTTACTCTATTTTTAACATGTTTAGATTTTGATATTCATTCATAGTTCGTTTTTTTCGTACTTCTCCTATCTAGACTTATGGCAGATTTTTAAAGTGCATACTTCTTATCTCACGAAAAACCGAGACGTGGGTAGTAACCTTGTTGGTTTTTCAATCTTAATAATATGTTCGTTAAATCCTACTCTTTCATATGCTATGTCGCATGTTAGGATTCAATGAGTAGTTTATTTTGTACTCAGCCAGATGCCTTCTTTAAGTGAATAAATTAAAATTTGTCTTGCAGCTCAGAATCCCACACCGGAAAACCAGTAAGCCTCACGGATTCTGGGGGAGGCACAAGCTCAACACAACAAACAAAACCAGTTACTACTAGCCACATACACATCCAATCTATGGCTAAAGATGAAAAGCTCTACAAATTAGAAGAAGAACTATCCAAGATAAAGTGGGATATTGTAGAACTGTCATAAGTGAAAAGAAGAGGCGAACAATGCATGCATCTAAACTCTGGAAATCGCTTATACTATACAGGGAAAATAGACGAAACATTCGGTAGAGTAGGATTTCTTGTCAAAAAGTATCTCACACTATATATTTTTACATATAAAAGCGTTTCTAATAGAGTAGCTTATATTAGTGTATGCTCCCACAACCTACTTCGTCAAATAGGGCTATCCAGCAAGCGTAGAATGTGATAAACATGAATGAACATAAAATTGTACAAACACTACACTAAAACAAGGACAAACAGTTTAAAATTAATTAAAATAGTTCTACGCTCTACATTCTTTGGCGGTAACAGGAAAGAGAAAGGTGTTTAACGGAAATGCTAAGGTGACATATGACAGCTTTGATGGGCAGTCACAGTCATGGATATGTGATCTGCACATATTAAAATTCTGTGTAAGTATACTGACATTGACCAAAGGTCCAACTAAAACTACTATAGAAAATCAGCTTATGAAAAATGACATATAGAATATTTTGATTTAACTAGATTGCATAATTCATATCTCATACTCACACCCGTCTGTAATAATAAGGTTGTAAGTTTGAAAGTAAATGAAGTGTACATAAAGTGTGAATGAAAGAAATACACTAAACGATCTATTGGACAGTGGGTGGTTGACTACAATAAAATGGTCTACCAGGCACTGTCAATACTGTAAAAAAGAGAAGAAAACTGGCTATTAAATTTAAAAATAAAAATTAAAACAAAATTGAAAGCAGTGTATAAATAGAATATAAGTCAAGTAGTTCAGTTAAACCCCCATCCAATGGGAGAACTGTAAAACTAATATGTAATAGCGTTACTTAAGACCAACTGACCAACAGTGGCAGATGTTGAAATATACAACTGTGGAATTGGTATATCTAGATTACTCAGAGGTATGAAGAGTGAAATTAACTCCAACTGTAGATCAATTGAACCTGAGCAAGCTAGTTGTGTAAATTGTTAAAGAATACAATAGTAATGTTGATCAAAGCATGAAATTAATAAATTCTTAATGGATATACTCAGTGCAGGAAGTCTAAACAGCCGAGCTGGGTCCACTACGAGGTGAAGCTGCAATAAAGTTTTTAAAAATAGGTTTAAACTTAGAACAATTTAAATTAATTTGAGTGTTAATACAATGAAAGTTTCCATTCGTTTCCTTTGTGATCTAGAAATCTTCCAATAAATCCAACTCCAAATAGTTTTTCTTTCTACTGATGTTATGCAAAATAGACATTTTCAACACCAATACTGGTTCGTCTATTTTGCATAAATGAGATGTTATCGCCCAAAGTTATTCACACTTAGACTGGAAGACGTGTTCAACGACAGTAACTGGACAGATCAAGGAATAAATGTTAATGGAAGAAAACTGAGTCACTTAAGATACGCTGATGACATTGTAATATTTGCTACAAGTTTCGAAGAACTACAGACTATGATGACGCAACTATTTGAAGCTTCGGAAAAAGTAGGTCTTACGATGAACTATAATATAACTGTAAGCGAATACATCTACCTAAGACAGATAATGAAAGTTAACAAAGAAAATCAAACTGACGAAATTACCAGAAGAATAAGGTTAGTGTGGGCAGGATTTGGAAAACTAAGTTGGATCATGAAAAGCACTAAATTATATTTTTGAAAACCAGAATTTACGATCAGTGTATCTTCCCTATACTTACGTATGGTTCACAGACGTGGAGACTCAGCAAGTCTAATATGGATAAAATAGTAAAAGCACAAAGAGCGATGGAAAGCAGGAAATGCTCGGGATGAAACTTATATACAAAAAAACAAAAAATTGGATTAGAAGCAAAACCAAAGTAAAAGAAGTAGGAGAATATGCTGCCAAATTAAAATGGAGCTTCGCAGAACACAATGTCCGACTGAAGGATAAGAGATAGAACCACAAAATGAAGGCAAAAGAAGGCCAAAAATGAGATAGGCTGATAACATTAAGAAGATCGGAGGACACAACTGGAAGCAAGTGGCGCAAAATAGAAACACTTAATTGATTTGGGGGAGGCCTATGTCCAAAATTGAATTACTTAAGGCTGAATAAAAAGAAGACGAAGATGTTCCTTATTTCCTCTCCTTTTATTTAACACATCACACGCTCCACATTCGCTGCTCACTCTCTTTTTTAATTAGGTATTATACGATACCATCCGAAGAACTATTTTAAACCCACCACAACTAACTACCTACACAAAAAAATATATCGTCGTTAGGAATGAAATACCTCCAATGTGCAAATTTCTGGTAATTCAGATTTTAAACGATTCTGAATCGCTATGCATAGTTTTACAGTCTAGAAAAATATCCAATGTGCGTACCGATTCCTAACTTCCCTAATATCTAAAAATGCATTACTCCAATGTAACATATTATTAATTGTTGGACTGAAATAAATCCAATGTGCTTAAAAAACACATTGGAGCTATTATCTATTATAATATCTGCACATTGGAAGTATTTCATACTTTCATCTGTCAAATTCCTATCCTCAAATTTTCTCAAATAAGCTATTTACCAGTACAAAATGAGTGTTTTCAAGACAAGAACTAAAATAGTTGTACAAAATTCACTTAAGGAAGATCGGCAAAATTCTATCCAAACTTTTGCTCCTATTGAAAATGAAATTTATAATGAAAAATCCAAAAACAGATATGTAAACAAATTCACTACTACGGTTAGATATCTTTCATCTCATTATTGCTTAAATTAAGTAGGTAATAATTATTTTTCTTATTTCAGTTTGCCTGCAGCTACTATATTGGAACAGGAAAAAGGCAAAATTTGTGTTTTGGCGATGTACAACATATTACTAGACGGAATGGCATGTCAGTAAAGGAGAGATGTAACCATATTATAACGCCAAAATGTTTAAAAGAACACTTATTTAGATGTTCTTTAATTAGGCAGGACGATAGACTACGAATTTTAAAAAAATTTTGGATATTAACGTCGTGGGAACATAGAAGCACTTATGTTAAAAATCTTGTTCGGGCAAGAGCAGTGCAAAGGCGCCGAAAAGATACTCAAAATTCAGACAAACGGTCCAAAAAGAAGAGTGCTCGTGACTTTTTTTGTTTCTAAAGACGGAAGTTACCTCAAGGTATACCGAGTTATGTTTTTGAACACATTAAATTTAGGAGAAGACACAATGAAACGATGGGTCTCAAGGGAGCCAGCCACTCATGAAATTGATACTTCTAGTGAAAGTCTACAAGATTCCAACAAGATTACTCCAAGAAAAATGAGACAAATTTGCAAAGAAAAGAATGTTATGGAATGGTTGCAAAATATTCCTTAAGTTCCTTCACACTATTGTAGAGCATCTACTAGCAGAATATATGTTGACAACAGTATCATAACAACAGATTACATATACAGACTATATAAAGAATGGTGTGATGATAGAAAGCAGTCAGTTTCTCATATTAAGTTGTTTAAAGTTGTTTTAGAATCAGAGAAAATTGGCATACATAAGCAAAGGAAAGATCAATGTGATATTGCACATAAAATAAAGACAATAAGTACTGAAGATTATGATCAGCACATGTCAAAGCAGAAAGAAGAAAGACGGGCAAAGGAGTTATTAAAAAGTAGCGCAAATTCTGAAAAATTGGTTCTCACAGTTGATCTTCAAAGTTTCTTAACGTGTCCAAAAGTATTAGCTTCCCAATCGTATTATAAGCTCAAACTTCTAGTACACAACTTCACCATTGATTCTCTAAATGATGAAGATGTCCAGTTGTACGTTTGGCATAAAGTAAATGGTGGAGTCACTAGCAATGAATTTACATCTTGTCTTATAGATTATATAAATAATATTCCTGCTAACTATCAAACTCTTGTATTCATCTCAGATGGATGCAACTACCAAAATCGAAAAAGAACTCTGGCTAGTGCTATAAGTGATTCAGCAAGAGCAAAATCTCTTACAATACAGCAGTTATATCTTGAAAAAGGCCATACTATGATGGAAGCAGATTCAGTTCGTTTAACTTTGGACATTACTTTCAGACTCCAATTAATTAACCGATGGATTACATTGCTAGAATGCGTCTTGCTCGGCCAAAACATCCGTATAATATTAAAAATTTAGATTTTATGTTCTTTAAAAAGTACGCTATTGACAGTAACTTTCGTTCAATAAGACCTGGAAAAAATGCCAAAGATCCGCATGTTGTAGATATAAGACAATTAAAATATAGTCCCAATGGAGAGGTATACTACACCACTGATTACTCAGATAACTAGAAGCTACTACCACACAGAAGAGAAAGCCAAGACCTGTCGGTTTATGAAAACTCGCTCTTCAAGACACCTCCTGAAATATCAGAAGACAAGTTCAAATATCTGCAAGACCTCAAATCAGTTACTGAAAAAGCTCATCATCACTTTTACGATACTCTTCCTAAAAGCAACAAAAAATAATACTTTCGGTGGTGTTCGTAAAAATATCATACACTGATAGTACATGTCGAAGTTTGTTTATTTAAAATAAAAATAATACAAATCACTTTACTGTTTATATAATTCTTTTTCCCCTAATAACACCAAATTCAAGGTGTGTAGTACTATGACATGTCATACACAATATTTGAAATTCCTGCTATGTACCGGTTCAATCATTTATAATTTCTCCAATGTGCGCGTTTGTAATATTTTTCTTATTAGTTTATTGTTTTGTACTGATTTAAGGAATCAATTTCACCTTAATATCAATATCAATCTTAGTTTGGCCAAAAAATCAATTACTAATTTAATACAATATAAAATAGCGTTATTAAACTGTTTTTTGTGTCTCCTGTAAAATTAGGATATTTTTACATTGGAGATATTTCATTCCTAACGACGATATTTAAATCATGAATACGACTTTTTATCAAAAAATAGTGTCAACCATTATTTTACGCATAGTTTTTTGTTCAAACATGTTAGTTAAACAAAGTCTACAAAGCAATCTCATTATGAACTATGTAAGAGTGATACACGCTCTAAATCATTTAAAGACAATACACATGTTAAATTTTTTTAAGCGTTTATTCATTTATAAACAGTAAATATTTCTTCATAAATTTATAAACTTATATGGGATCGGAGGCAGTCTGCACAAGGAATTTCATAAACTCCGTGTTGTTCATTTAGAATGTTGTCTTTGATTGATCGGACATCAGATGAAAGTTTTTGTTGGGGGGTAAATATTGTTTTTATTTCTCTTGATTTAAGAATTTTGTCGATTTCGTTAGTGACACCTTTGACGTAAGGAAAAAAAGCTTTCGTATGATGAGGATCTGACTCTTTGGGTTGAGATTGAGTGGGAAATTGATGTCTGTGGATGCGCCTATTGATGTAATTTTCGCAGTAACCGTTTTGGATGGAGGGTTGTTTTAAACTAGAGAGCTCAGCGGGTCTGCTTGTATCATCGTTAAGGCGTATTAATCTAAAGACAATGATATTATTGACTGAATTAATTTATAAAGGTGATGGACGAGAGTTGGCATGCACAATTGGCAATCACGATTGGTATGGGAGGGTTTTCGATTAACAAAGTGATGAAAACCTTGGTATTGTTTTTTTATGATAACATCGAGGAACGGTATTACTAGAGCAGTGGCTTTAGTTGAAGCTGAGTACAGCCATCGTCGTATCGCTCGTACACTCAATATACCTCGAACTACCGTACAGGATGCTATCAGACGAATTTGGGTGACACGTTCGAACATCCGCAGGCCAGGCAAAGGCCGACATCGATGCACTGCAATTCGAGATGACCTCTTCATTGTTAGCAACGTGTTAAGAAAACGCTTTTGATGTGAGAAATGTTAGTGTGAGTGAACATACCATTAGAAGAAGACTGGTGGAAAGAAATATGTGGGCTTTTCGTCCAGCTCGCACCTTGCAACTGCTCCTATAACACCGTAGAGCTAAACTAGGTTTTGCGAGAGAATATGCTGACTGTACTGTGGCGGACTGGAAGAGCATACTGACGTCAACGTGCCAACAGGCGTCAAAATAAAAGATTTTTTTTCATGCACTATAACCAAAACAGTGTCTTATCAAGAAGGGCCAATATGATTTGGGAAGGTATCTCTTACGAAGTTTGTACTGTTCATTGGCCAAAACTTTATTTTGATGCAGGACAATGCACGTTGCCATACCGCAATATCCACTCGTAACTACCTTAATGAGGTATAAATTTAACTTTTACCATGGCTGGCACACATTCTCGACCTTAACCCAATTGAAAAGTTTGGGATAAACTCAAAATACGAATAAGAGCAAGATTACCAGCCTCTACATTCTTCCTAGAACTCAAGACAGATGCGGTATAGGAGTGGCAGAATATCCCCCAATCGGATATTCAGGATATCATGAATGAATTGCCGAACAGGTTTCAAGAAGTCCTATGAGACGGAGATATACTTTTCAAAATTATGTTTTTTTTTTTTAATTTTCTTCGAAGACTTTTAAACATTGCGTTTTTGCTAAGCATCCCTCGATAAACGACTTCTTTTAAGAATTTTATTCTTTACTTGTCCTCAAAGGCAGTTTTCACTGTACCTTTCATAAAATGTGATCCAAGATCCAAGACAATTTCTGCAAATTGAAAGAAATACAAGGTGGGCGGTTAATTGTGTCGGTGAGTGTATTTGAACTATATATTTTTCTTCAACAAGTAAAATGAGAGCTGTTTCTTTCATTTCTCTTTGTTTGTTTGTTTGTATATTTCATAAACGGTAAAATTTCTTTTGCTCTCGACAAAGGAAATAATCACAATAATTATTTAAAATATGAATCAAAACTGATTTGAAAAGTCGATCCTATATAGGAAAAAACATAGGAATAGTGGTATGAAATTTGGATAGAAAAGTCCTTACTAGACTATAAGTTTTATCTAAAAATGGATATTTTATTTGCGCACACTATTCGCTAACGCTTTTCAAATGAGTTTACCTATCGGATAATAATAGATCAAGTTACTAATGGAAAATCCATCGATGTTTGTGGAAATATATAACTCGTGCAATTCCTAACCCACAAATACCTCCATTATACCGTAGCCGATAAGTCCATAATAGCCTTCCGATAGTTTCAAACTTGGGTTTCATAGTTCGATTAAACTGAATGCCACAAAACCGCACTCCAAAATCACGGTGAATTCTCCCAGAAATGATGAAAATTACAGATGCAGCGATCCAATCTTAGATTACATTGTTAGCCTATCATTGGCAAACATTAATTATTATTCCAAATCGAAAATGATGGTCACAAATGGAAACTAAATGGAAAGGCTTTTCCGCCGAGCGTGCTAAATCACGAAGAAGGTCAATATCCGTTGTCGGACACAACGATTATTCTGTTTTGATAGATATGCCATGCTCGTTGATTTGTTTGATGATATTACTTCATAGACGACGTGATTGGCTTAGACAGAAACGCCAAAATACGGTATACACAATTTGTTCCACTCCATAAATTTTGGCTACGTACACAGTAAAATCTATTGAGTTGTTTGTACACAGTACACAACAGATACATTCAATATTGGCAGTTAAAAATTGTTTATTAATTTGAGTAACATATATGAGTTTTGATGAGAGAAACTATTGATTTATTGACGCAGTAATGTGGCGCGAATGAACTGATATTTAGTTTTTAATTCTTCTATTTTCTAAAATTCTATCATTTTCTAAATTTCTAAATTTTATTGGGTAATTTAACCAACAGAGGTGGTGACACAAATTGCAGCTTCTTCCGTAATAGGTAGAAACGGATCTTTACAACTTAATTTCTAACGGAAAATGGATAACGGAAATATAGGATAGCCATTTATGGGAAGATGTTCTAATAAAAAAATTACCGTTGGATTGGCGGGTAGTCTATGCTGATCAGGGAAAAGGTAGGCCAGGCACTCCGCCACAGTATAGGACTCAATGTCAACTAGGTGTTGAAAAACCTTTCTTTTAAAAGGTCTATAGTGTGTTTCCTGTTGAATGTCAGATGGTAGACTATTATAAATTTTAACATACGCATACAAAGGACTTCTCTATATTATAGACATTCTGTAAAGTAACAAATTCAAATTAAGGCTTCTTGTATTATATTCATGATTGAGAAGCAATTGATAAAACAAAGAAACATTTTTAAAAAGAAACATAATACATTCAAATATATACATGGCTGAGAAAGTGAGTATATTGAGTGATTTGAATCGGCCTTTACAGGATTCTCCCACCTTTAGTCTTCAGATCACCCGGACTGCCTTTTTGGACTATAAAGACAGTTACACTATCTACTGCATCACCCCAGAAGATTACTCCATATCGCATAACAGAATAAGAAATTGCATAATATACTGATAGTAAAATTCCCTGGTCCAGATAGCTCTTTAACACTCTTAATGAGTAACAGGCTCTATTTAGTTTTTTTGTTGTATTTGTTCCCCCAATTTAGATTATGGTCAATATAAAGACCAAGAAATTTAACTGATCTAGCAGGTTTCGTGTTTTGTGATAGAAAATTGATTGTATCTGGAAACTGTTCCCGTGACTTGCTGGTTCTAAAGTAAACAAAAACTGTTTTACCATTATTAAGCAATAATCAATTTCCATTGAACCACTGTTCAGCCTTGCTTAGAATGCAACCTACGAAAAGGAAGAATACAAAGTATTATGTAAACTTGAATTGAAAAAGTCTATTAAAATTAAACAAAACATTAGCAAAGAGGAACTAAAGACTATAAGAACTTAAAGACCGGCAGACAAGGGGAATGCAACTGTGATAATCGATAAAATTCAATATGACAACAAACTTAAAGATCTAATAATAAACGACCTTATACAAAAGTAACAAAAGGTCCAACAAAGCCTTTGGAAAACAAAATATATAGAATTTGCTCTGCCGCTATGAGGAGTCGTTCTAATGTTTTTTCCCAGAAAAGCACATTTGTGTCATGAACGAAATGTAAGAGGTTTGAGGAGCTACTAATCACTGCATTTGGAATGTAGACCAAAAAGAGAAAAGGCCCTAAGATACTTCCTTAGGATATACCTAATTTTAAATTGATCGGTTCGGAGTAAACCTTACATCCCCTTTTTTCCAGGCATACCTTTTTGCGAGGTATTTGTGAGGAATGATTGTATCAATTTTATTGCCAGTCCCTGTATTCCATAACGGTGTAATTTTTGTAATAAAAGAACATCATCTAGGCTTGGAAAGCCTTAGATTAATCCAAAAAAGCACCTAGTGTTTTCATCTGTGCCTCTAGTTTGTCCAAAATTTTTTATGTAAAATCATAGGTAGCTGTTTTATTGGTCAATAGTTTTTTATCTTAACAACATCACCTTTTTTATGTAGTGGTTTGACAATTGCCAGTTTTAAACTTTGAGAAAATTTACCTTGCCTGAAAGAAGCATTAACTATAAAAGAAAGAGGAAGAAAAATCTCTGATGAAACATATTTAATTAAGTTGGTTGATATTTCATAATAACCAGAGTTATGTTTATTTTTTAATTTATTTATTATGTGACTTATTTCTATCTCTAAAACGGGAGTTAAAAACATGCAATGATTATTTGGTTCGACGTTAATTTGAAAATTTTTTACATGCTTTATTTTCTTTACAGCTTTTGGCGCTGCATTTGCCATAAATTGATTTGTTTCGTAGAAACCACCTGGGGGTCACCTGAGTGGAAAACATGGTATAAAATTTTCTGAACTATATTATTTACCTCTAATGACTTAAAAACAGACACCCAGTCTCCACTACCTAACGTGAATTGAAAAAAACATTTATTTCCTTGCTAAATATTAATTTTTTTATTATATTTGACTCAAATTTATTTAACTCAAATTTTACCTTTTGAGCAGTATAATCAGATGTATGAGGATTGAATACAACAGAATCAAATATGTCAAGATTTGTAAAGAAATTATCTATACAGAATTTTTTGTTACCTTGTATGAGGGTAAAGTTGTTACGATATGAATTGGGAAAGAACAATTTTTGGGGTCCGGTCAGTAATTCTACGGCGAACATAGAAATAAAGATAAATCTTTGTAATTCTAATTATTGATTACTCCTGGTATTAGTCCACATGGATAGTGGTGTGGCTTATTAATTTGAACGTATCTTATTGGGTAATACTGAAATGTAATTGGTCAAATTTTTCGGAAGTGCATACACTATAACCAAATCTGGCTTTGTCGTTAGCAGGTAAAAATTGCTTCTCATGTTTCAAAGGCGGCAAGCATTTAAATAAACACAATAACAGTGTCGTCGTGATAAATTAATTTTATTTTATTTTAAACTTATTATATAAATTATTTTATTTTTATAGTAAAATTGTAAACTCATTTTTTAGTTCTCAAATTAATAAGCACATTACATTTCATTTGCATTATGTATGTATATACTTTTAATCATCACTTTTAAATTTCAATAAAAGTTTAGGAATTTTTAGGGTCCAGTCCCCAATAATTAAGAAATATAAACATTATTTGTAATTGATCACTAACGGTATTGTCCATATTGCAGCTGTGGTTTATTACTTTCTACGTATCTTATCGGGCACTACTGAAGTGTAATTAGTCAAATTCTTCCGAAGTTATTACGCTCAAACTTGATCGTTATCTGGTCAAAAATGCCTTCTCAGGTTTCTCATACTAAACTATATACGTGTACGACAGCAAGTTCACGTATATTTTTAATATTTTTGTGTAAACAGTAGTGTAAGTGTTGTGTTTTAGTTAAGTTTGAGTTAAGACAGTAGAAAATAAGTTGTAAATACATTAAAGAATATCGAGATGACAATAGAGACATTGTGTATCTTGATGAAACGTGGTTTGACACCCATGATGTAGTTCAATATGGCTGGATGGATGATAGCAAAAAGTGCTGCTTGAATACTCCTTGTTCGAGAGGAAAAAGAATTATAATTCTACATGCTGGAACTAAGAGCGGGTTTATACCTAATGCCTTGTTATTATCGGCCAAAAACATTAAACAGTGTCATCAGCTGATTATCATGAGGATATGACGGCTAAACTTTTCGAAAAATTGGCAACGGAACAGCTGTTACCGAATATTAAAACAAATTCCGTGATAGTAATGGATAATGCGTCATACCATTCTAGACTGTACACCAAAATTCCAAATACTAGCTCCAAGAAGGAAGATATCATAGAATTTATGGAGAACAAATGCATGGCAACACCTAGTAAATGTACCAAAAAGGAATTGTTGCAATTAATTAAGCAACAAAATTTTCAAAAAGAATATGTAATAGATAAACTCTTTGAACGCCACGGGCATACGGTTTTACGGCTCCCTACATATCATTGTGTTTTCAACCCAATTGAAATGATATGGGCCAATGTAAAAAAGAAATTGCGGAAAATGAATCAATCTCCCCAATTAAGTGACGTTGTTGTCCAAAATATAAGAACAGTGATCGAAGAACTTAACAAAACTGACATTTGGAAAAATTGTGTAGCGCATGTTCAAGTAAAAGAAAAAGAATATCCTACTTTACCACCAATTGAACCGGTAGTTATAAACACAAACGACGACTCAAGTTCTGGACACACGGATAGTGATAGTGTTTAATTGTTTGAATATTTCTACAAAGACTTCCACAACTTGTCAAAAATATGTTCTGTATATCGAAGTAGATGTGATCTCTCGATTAATCTATAACCTAAGAGACAATTCGACTGTAAGACGAATTGGCCGATTTCATGTAAGTATCTTTCATGAATTATAATAAGTTTCACCGATGAAACTTACAGATCATATTCATGATTATTTTTTACCAAAAAAAGGGATCAACTTTGTTTTGAGCGTAACTTGCTTACGTTTGATGCTAGAAACTTTTTTAAAAATCAAAAATAAAGATTTCTCTAAACAATTTAAAAAAAAGTAAAAAAACATTTTTTTTTGATTATTTTACGTTGAATTATTCGATAGGGAATTTGACGAATAGGTAAGAATCTATTTTTCATTAGCTATAACTCTGCTTCTGCTGGGTATACAGACTTCATGCATATACCATTGTTTTCACTTTTTTATAAACTGTATTTTTGCTACCAACATTTTTTCCATAAAATACTTACCTTTTGAGTTATTTGCGAGAAATCGTCCAAAAACGTGGTGTTTTTAATGAAAAATGAATATATTCACTCGCAAATAACTCGAAAAGTATTGATTTAGTAAAAACCTCTATAGAACAAAAGTTACCTAGAATTAGTCAGTTTATCCACTTCCGGACTTATTTTGGATGTATATCTTTTCACCCCCCAAGAAGGTGCGGTACTCACCCCCAGGGCAAAAATACACATCGGCACAACATCACTTTTTTTCTTTGACACGTTAGCTATATGTGTATGACAAATTTCATATCAATCCCAGTGGTTCTTTAAAATTTAGAAGTTTTTACAATATTTTACCGTTAGTGAATGGACTATATTGTGTATTACCTTTTAATCACCTTTGGTGTCAAGTTCATAAAGAAATGTGAATAATTAACAATATTATTACTGTTTAACAAAATATCAGACCTTAATTTAAAAATAAAAGTTTATTATTTAATTTCTATTGCGCCGCCTATGTTTTACAAAGACACCGACACTTGAGTGTCGAATTTTGTTTTTATGATTTGTCCAACTGACATCGTAGAAACTATATAGTCTTTGATGAAAGGTTTAATATCAAAGAAGCTCGCTCAAAAACATTTTCAATGTGTCTGGCAACCTCGCACGATCGCACCACATTTGACGAAACTATTAGTGTGGTCAGAAATTAACTTTATTTAACGGATCCTTTTCTCTCTCTCTATTCAATTCTGTCCCAGGGGGAGTGTAGTGGTCGACGTGATGTCGTGTATTGTCCGTCTTCAGAGATCTCTGTCTCTGGTCATTTCTTTTAATTCATGCATAGGTCTTTGGCATATTCCTGTAATTTAATCTATCCATCTCGTTGGGGATCTTCCTCGTGATCTTCGGCCTTCTACCTTTCCTTGTATTATGAGTCTTTTCATGTTTTCTGTGTTTGCTCTCATAACATGCCCAAAATATTTTAATTGTTGGAGATGGACTTTACTAGAGAGTCGTTGGCTAACTTTTAGCTCTCTTAAAATTGAATTATTTGTTCTGCGGTCGGTCCAAGGAATTCGTAACATTCGTCTCCAACAGAACATTTCAGTGGCGTCTATCTTTCTTCTCTCCGATTGTCTCAGAGTCCAAGATTCACATCCGTAGGTCAGTATTGGGAATATTAAGCAGTTGATTAACCTCATCTTTATCGCTCTTGAAATTTGACAGTCCTTCCATATTTTGGTCATTTTTGCTGTGGCAACTTTTGCTAGATCACATCTACGTTTAATCTCTTCTTGTAATGTGTTTGTGATTAATGATCCCAGATATAAGTATGAGCTCACAACCTCGAACCGGTCAATTGTGGTTATGTGTGGATGATTGTTGTGTACTCTATCCACTATCATGATCTTTGTCTTTGATATGTTTAATTGCAGACCAAATATTTGACTTTCGTTTTCGATCAGTCGTATAAGTTCTATCAGCTCTGCTTGACTATTTGCAAGAAGGGCTGTGTCATCTGCGAAACGTAGGTTGTTTAGTTTATGACCATTTATTGAGATGCCCTTTTCTCATCCTTCAAGTGCTCTTCGCATAATATACTTCCCATATATGTTGAATAATTGTGGAGATAGTATACATCCTTGTCTGACACCCCGGATCAGGAACGGATCCTTTTAGTCTCTTAACTATTCGACGGTTTCTTCAGAGTTTAAGCCAACCTTTTATACTATAATTTATCTTTGTACAGGTGACATATCCACTGTCGTGGCACCACTTGAGTATGTGTTTGTTATTGCTTTATGAGACGGTATTTGCTTTTGTTCGGGGGCTATGTGATGGTTAGCTCGATCATACACCGGATTTAGTAAAACGCAAGTTTAATTTAAATAAATTGGTACTCAAATAAATAAAAAACAAAATAAAATTTACTTCTATACAATTACGGAAAATAAAAAGACGAATCCTGGTAAATGACACCAACGGGGCTGAGGTCCGATGGTGATGTCGATAAAAGGAAAATAAATGTTAACGGCGTTTGGATAGATAGGACAAAGGACGATCTTTCGTCAATACCCAAAGACCGTGGGAGCGGCCGATCAATACTTGGCCCAGAAAAGATGTGGAGCAGATCCGGTCAATTAATATTCAATCTTCAACAGTACTCTCTAATCTGTACTCAAAGATCGTGGTAGAAGTTCTTGCAAGAATACTGCGGATTTAACTTAGTACTCTGTCGTTCTTCGCGACTTGTTATACTTTTGTCCGGTGTTCCACCTACAGTGCGCATCGATGGTAGGTTGGTAGGAGTGTCGACACACAGAAAGACTAATAGCTTTTGGCAAGCGATAGCACAATTGACGACTTTACACTACGCACTTCAAAAGTTCAGAGAATTTGCTTGCCTTTTTTCAAAATATTAAAATTAAAAATATGTATAGTTATCAAGTTACCAAGAAAACTATTTAACAATAATTGTTTTATTATTGAGCTCGTCTTTATTTTTATGTGTTTACTATACTACAGAAAAATAATATAAAAAAGGCCCAATCGCAGAATTCTAATAAAAATGTTGAGTTTACTTCTTAATTCAAAAATATTACTACAAGGAAAAAATAGAAAAGTACTATTTAAGAAAATGTGACTACTGCATACAATTTTCTAAGAAAGTAACATTCCGTCAGCGGTTTCTTAAGAGTATAGGGTCTCCAAAGTTGGAGCTTTCTAAAACAACTTTCCGTAAAGGTTTCCACTAACCCCATAAATCTTACCCTCTGCGAAGCATCGACGCCACCATAATCAAACAAACAAACCCCTAATAGAGAACAAAGTACACAGAAACCTTTGTGTAAAAGGCATCCGTGACACGTTACCCCAGTGTCTTTTAGAACGGCGATCCCTTTAGCGAAAATTAGGGCGGATCAGGATAGGTAGTAGGTACACGCGAATGAGACTTTATATATCGCCAACTTCAAATAAGGCGGTTTTGTAATGACGACTGCCGAGATTATAGCTGAAGGCGACACACGGCACTCCTCTTCCCTTCTCCCCGACTCTCGCTCTTCATACAGAAACGCTTCTTCTGTACTATGCTAATGAATTATTCAGCAGCTCGAAGGTGGTAGATGCAAAGGGAGCACGAGCTGTGCCTTATTTCCTTCATTTCCTACCGTTTTGCGTGTTTATCAATAAACGACATTGCTAAATAGACTTAAAACGTTTACTCTGAAAGTCTAACTTAAGGGTAGAATAGAAGATATTATTAATGAATGTAAGCCTCAGAATTATTCCGTCTTTAAATAGACATCTGGGTATAAGTAAACACAAGGAAATTTTGATTGCGGTTTCACAGAAAAGCTTTATTATGTATTATATAAAAGCATATATATATATATATATATATATATATATATATTATATAATTTCAGATGTTTTAGGGGTTTGACTCTGCATTAAATAGTTTTGGTTTTTAGAAAAACCATGGTTTTGACGAGTGTGACCTTGCCGAAACGTCGTCAAAACAATAGTTTTTCTAAAAAACCACAAATATATATATATATATATATATATATATATATATATATATATATATATATATATATATATATATATATATATAAATAGAAAAAATAAAATTAATGAATGAAAATAATTTCTATCCATGTGCGATCGGTACTCACCGGAGGGACCGCAGACGTTCGGATACATTTAGCGTCTCTTAGTAAAGACAATGACGTCGACTTTGCTAAGTATCAAGACAAATTACTCTACACACACACACACAAACACGCTACACTAGGTACCTGACTGTACCATGCCAATGATCTTAGTTGTCGAGGCATTAACTCAATAATAAAAAAAAAAAATAAAATAGAAACATTACATTTTACGAATAAATTTCATGTTTACACTTTTTTTAAAGAAAATTGACATGAAAAAAAAATTGGTACCTGCCATTGACATATGACATCTGGCTGACATACTGCATTTAAATAGTGCATGTTGGAAAGATCTTTGATGCTAGTCTTATTATTGATAGAATTTGGATATTTTTTATGTGAATCATCTCCAATATGCATTGGTCAAGCAATGCAAGCAATATGCTTTTGTTGTAATTTTGTTCTTTTTACAAAATCTGTACGTTTCCAAAATCAAAAGAATGGCTATTTTCTAGAGAATGTTTGGCTAGGGCTGTTGTTTAATGCGTTGGTTTGTACAGTATGTGTGAAACAAATATTCTATGTAGGTATTGGTGTGTTTGTCCAATATATGTTGAATTAGAGTCCTTACAATTTTTTTTATAAATAAAGTTTGATTGATGGTCTTTATTACCTTTAGGTTTAATTTTGAAAAAAATTTCCAGATGTTTTTGATGATTTATGTCCGACATTAATATTATACTTTAAAAACATTTTTGACATTTGTTCAGAAAATCTATTAATATAGGGTAATGATATAATATAAATATCCTATATTATAGGATTTGTTGGAGTTAGTGACATTATTATTATTATTGCTAGTTATGTTTTGGGTTTGTTTTGGTTTAGTATTGGAATTGGATTGATTTTTGATAATATAAATTCTTATTTTAATTGGGTTGTAAAATTCTGGTGGATAATTATTTTTTTCTAAAATATCTTTAACTTTTTTCAAATTTGCGGAATGGTAGTGTGGACTAGATAGTCTAATTGCTCTGTCAGTCAGACTGAACACAACTACTCGTTTATGGGCTATCGGTGCATTGGTATTAAAGTTTAGATATCTTCCAGACCAAACATTAAACATATTTTGTAAACTAGTAAACCAATCCTAGATTTGAAAGGACAAATATAGGTAGAAGAGTTTTACGAAACAATAAACATTAAAAATGAAAATAAAAAAGTGGTATAATTAGGATGTTAGTCAGAAATATTTGCATAAATTGTTTATTTACCATAGTAAAGTGGGTAACTGCAGTCAAACACAATAGATTTCGATATTGGTTATTCCAGTATCAAAATATCGAAGAATAGGTAGAAGAGGCAATGTAGTTTCTTGAAGTGTTGTGATTGGTCAAGGAGAAAATTTTAAAAAAGTTTATTTCTGTCACACGCTATTTTCTTAAATTTATTTTAATGTGAATATTTTTTAATAAAAGTATCATTTATTGTCTTTTATTTTCCAGGTAAGATACTTCACATTTTCTGAACTTTTGTATTAAGGTAAGATAACCCATTTATAAGTAAATTGCGATATATAATACTTTAAATGAATAAAAAAATAAGAATTGTTTTCGTTTTCACGAAAATTTCAGTTTCTTTTCATATAAATAGAGCGTAAAATGGAACATAATGGTAAACTTGCTGATTATGTAGGACTTATTAAAAGCAGCTGGTTAATTAATTAAAGTAGTTAACAATAGAATGAAATGAATGCTTGTAAATAAAAATAATAATAAATATAACTTATAAATTATTATCATTCCAGAAGAAGAAGAAATGATCGAAGATGTGCAGACAGAAAGATATAGTAATTTCGGTATAGTTTTTTTAATTGCTTCGTGTTCCTCATACCCTCTAAGAGTATAAGTCACTCATCTCAGATACTTATTGTATTAAAATGATTATGTTTTGGAGGTGAGAGCTTAACTCTCACAAATTATTCATCAGCATTCTAGCTTTACAACCCTACGTGGGTCTTAGCCTCCTCAAGAATTCTCTCCAGTCGTCTATATCTATCGGCTTTTCCCGCTAAGTCCATATTTCCATATTTCTCATATCTTCATCGATGTTATCAAGGAACTTTGGTCTAGAGTTTTCTCTTCTTCTCTGACCAATAGGTCCATCAAGGAGCGTTAGTAGATTATCTACACGGATTAGTCACTGAAAGTGAGATAAAGATGAAATATTTTGAGATTCACACTGTAAATGCTGTCTATTCTTAGATATTCTATATTTAGTTACGGAATATCTAATTATAGAATGTGAACCGATTTATTCTAATTTTTTGGAAAAACGCAAAAACACGTCAATTTATATTTGAAGGGGGAGACATTATATCATATTTAAGGTTGCTGGGAAATGCACCCTCTCACACCCTGTACCAACCATTTATTTTTTTTAAATTACTTCCCCATTTTTTTATTTGATATTTGGATTCTCCTCTTTGTACTGATTACAGAAATGTATAATACATGATGCTTGAAGTGATTAGTTTATGAGAAAAATAAATACAAAATCAAGAAAATTGGATTGAAAAAAAATTTTTAACAATTTTATTTCAAACATTTAGAATGAACATTTCACTACTAAACATTTATACAATAATTGTTCAAAATGACTGAGCTTCACTTTCATACAACAGTACAAACTATTTTGAAATTCTTCTCTGACAAACTTAACACGTCTGCATTTAATCGTCGACATTCATCCTCTATTCTTTGTCGTAAATCATCTAGAGATTCTGGTTAAGTAGCATAAATTTTGTTTTTAAATACCCCTATAAAAAGAAGTCTAGGGGTGTTCAATCCAGTGCCCTAGGTGGCCAATCCATCATCTGTCATCTTTTACCTATCCAAGGACCGGGTAACGTTTCGTTTAAAAATTATCGCACAGGTAAACCAAAGTGTGGAGAAGCTCCATCATGCTGAAATACAACCAAATCTTCAGAAAGGTTATCATCATTTTCTACTATTGTTCTAATACGATCAACCGCTTGCCTAAAGAATTCAAGATACGATGCACCATTTAAGTTTCCAGTGGTAAAGAAGGGTCCGATAATGTGATCACGTAGGATACCACACCGTCCGTTCAACCTTTGAGGATGCTGTGTGTAAAATTCGCGTACAATATGTGGATCACTCTCAGCCCAGTATCGGCAATTATATCTATTTACCAAACTGCTTAATGAGAACGAGCATTTATCCGAGAAGCAAATATTGTTTAATAATTGTGGATTGTTAATGATGCATTATATTATTAATTCGCAAAAGTCGGGACGACGATCAAAATCTTCAAATCTTCTTCATTTACCTCTTGTACTAATTTAATTTTATCTGGATGAAACTTAAATTTATGGAGGACTCGGAAGGCTGTAGAAAATGAAACACCGATTGCTCTGCTTATTGTTGATAGTGACTGTGATTGTTAAGCCTCTAAGTAAACTTGCTTTAAAATAGTTACTTGGATTGCTTCGTTATTTACAAGTCCCTGTCGGTTATGTTTTTTATTGCAAACTGACCCTCTTGCTCTAAATTTCTGCATCAGTTCAATCACATACTTATGAGGTGCATGTATATTGTAGTGTGTTTCATTAAAAATTCTAGCAGCAGCTCTTGCACAATTATTATTTTTGTAAAAATCATGAATGTGTTGCTTGTGTGAGTCCATTTCAAATAGGTAAAGAAATAAGAAATAAGACTAAGACAAATCCTGATTGTTAGTAAGTCTTATTTATTATTTCTTTACCTATTATGTTTGTAGTATAAACCTACAATTTTGATTCTTTCTTGCAAAGTGTACACCATTTCAGCGATCAAATTGCACACGTATCAAAATAAGCTGTTACTTACAAGTTATAACAAATTGTCGTTGGCTATTAACCGATTAAAACAAAAGAATAATATCGAAAAACTTTGATAAAACTTTAATAAAAAGTGAATTTTTTTGTTTCTTGGTTTTTGAAGGTACTACAAATAGTACGGTTAAATATTTAAAAAGTTTAAATTATGCTACAACCTATTTTGTTACAGTCAATTAAGGTGAGAGAGATACTATGTTGTTAACAGTAAAATTGTCCTATCTCATAAACTAATCACTTCAAGCCAAAGGTATTATACATTTTTAAAATCAGAACAAAAAGGAGAATCCAAATATCAAATGAAAAAAGGGGGAAGTAATTAAAAAAAATAAAGGGTTGATACAGGGATGAGAGGGTGCATTTCCCAGCAACCTTAAATATTGTATAATGTCTCCCCCTTCAAATATTAATTGACGTGTTCTTGCGTATTTCCAAAAAATTAGAGGTTCAAAAGTTATTTAAGGTGGATAGTTTTATCTGAAAAGCACTGTACAAGACATCTCAAATATCTTCACTTAACCTTAAAATCTAGTGGATAATAATTATAAAAGACAAATAGCAAAATTTAATCTGTCAACATGTCTGTGTACTCGTAGAATGATCGAGTGACTTAGAAAATATGACCTTAAAATGAAAATTAAAGCACTAGATAGCACTATGCATATTTTTGGTATCTCCCAAGCAAAACGAGTAAAAGAAGTGACAGCTAATTTGCATTCAGACCGTTCGTGCAGTTCCTGCTTCATTCCGAGTTATTAAAGTAATCGAAATGCTCGTCCCCCCGGCGCGGCGCTTTAATTTGTCTGATAAACTTGATGGATGCTTTTTAATAAAATTCAGGTAAAATGTTCCGGATAATTTAGACGGCCTTAATAAAGGAAGAGAGAGCGACATTATTTTAGCGGGCACATACTAAATTTCACAGTAAATTACTCCGTAATTTTACGGCAGTCTCCAGAACTGATACTTAAGCTCGCAAATTCCTTTGTGAATGTGCGAATCATAACTTAGAACTTCTTCTTTATAGAATGAGTTGATTTACTGACGGAACGGCTAATTTGTCTTCCTCGAACATTGAAATTCTCGAATTTAAGTTTTATAAATGGTGCCAGAAGGTTATTTCCTTCTGTTAGCACTTACGAGACGTTCCAAATCATTATAATCCAGTAGAAGTTTACTTTTTATTAGAAAAAACTGAGATATGGCTTTGCATAAAATGATGTCACTTACAAAAAAGAATATATAAATTCTAAAAAATTAAAGAAATGAAATATAAAGCACATCACATAATTTTCAACTTCAATTTTCCAATGAACTACAAAACAGCTCAAGCATTCTTTAACCAGCAAATCTGCAACCTTAGAAAAGTGCCCTCCTTTTCTCCATAGTACTAGAGATAGTGCAAGCACTCCTGACCACGGCTCAGTAGACGAAATTTGGTTTAGTCCCCACTTTCATGCGAAATGCATAATTGCAGTGTATAATTCCACTTATAATAGAACTTTTCTGTCTTTACGTGAATTTTGACTTTGCCTTCGCGCAGCTCCATGGTCAGGAGTGTTTGCACTATCTTTACAAACACTATAGATTTTCATTAATTTTTACCAACTGGACCATTTATACACATAATTCGTATTTTTGGTGCAAACTTTTTATATCTTTTTGCTGTTTGCCCAATAGATATGTTCTCAAACCTTTTGTAACATCTTCGCAATGAAAAAGTGTCCATCTCATGCAGTGTCATGTAACTGACGTAATATTTTTGCTATTTTATTTTTAGGTACATAAACTACAGTACAGCTGTAGCTTAGATTTTGTACTATAGTCATTTTCATAGGTTCTATAGACATTAATTACCCGGAAATTTTATTGACTCCAATAGGTTTTGAAATCCTAACTAGGTGTCGTTCCATCTTGCCAGGTTGATCTTTCACCTTTAGGGTTACATTTCAAGATATGTGCCCAGCCAAGCGTGGTGTTTTAATGGCTTAAAACCCAAAAAGTTATTTTTTATGAAAGACGAAACCACTGAACGGCCCTCAGTCTCCAGCAGTTCCAACCCCTCCAATCAATGTAGCGGTTGAAACAGGTTTGGAGCAGAGAGTGTTAAGAATCCCTGAAAAAATTGGGCTACTACAAAGAGCGACAAATTCATATTACTTCATAAAATTTTAGAACTCTTATATCAGACCAGATGATCTGATATAAGAGTTCTAACTGAAGGAACTGGAGGAAGAACTAAAAAACATAAAATGGGACATCATTGGCCTTAGTGAAATAAGACGAAGATGCGCCCAAATTACTTTTAAATCAGGACACATTTCATTTTAGAGGTGAAGGAGACACTTCAAATGGTGGAATCCTCATCATCTATGGCTCGACAATCCTCTGTGGATCTGGGCTTGCTCTAAGATTCGTCGCCATTCTGTTCGGTTTTTGGCAACATGTTGCCATCTTCTGATTTTAAGTATCCGTAAGTCGGTTTCAACTCCATCTAACCACCTAATGCGCGGTCGGCCTTTGCTTCTTCTTCCTACAGGTGTTCCTGTGGTTAGCTTTTTAGCAATCGTATTTTCTGCCATTCGTATTATGTGTCCAGCCCATCTAAGTCGCTGTGTTTTAATGAACTTTATGACATCTGGCTCATCAAAGAGCTGATACAAATGGTGGAGTAGGATTCATTATACACAGAAAGCACACACAAAATATAATTGAATTTAACAGCGTGAGCCCCAAGATATAATATCTCATATTCAAACTAAATGCAAGATATAACCTTAAGGAAATCCAGACATATTCTTCAACGACTACTCACTTGGATCAAGAAATTGAAAAATTTTATGAGGAGCTAGAAACAGAATTACATACCACACCAACATATTCGCAAATTTATTAGACGCAAATATTGACTAATCTGATGTTTCTTCTTCCTTCTAGTATGTAGACTTTAAAGCCTGTTTCTTCTTCAATATTAGCCTCCTAAATTGTTTAAATTGTGACACCATCTTTTTCTTGGTCTGCCAATACTTCTTCATCCATTTGGTGACTTATCTCGTGCTATTCGTACTATTCTATCCTCGGATATTCTACTGATGTGTTCGTTCCACTCATGTTCCACTCATGTTTTCACTCGTTTTGTCACCCATCCATTTAAGTCTTCTATATTGCATGCTCTTCCTATGTTTTCGCTTCTCTTCATATCCAACAGACTTCTTCCTGATATTCGTCGGAGTATTTTCATCTTTGTTGTTTCTAGCAGTCGTCTCGATTTAGATGTGTCAGGTCTTGTCTTCGCTGTGTATGATAATATAGGTCTAATTGCTGCTTTATAGATTCTTGTTTTTGTGTCTTGTCTTAGGTGTTTGTTCTTCCAGATTGTGTCATTAATAGAACCCGCCGCTTTACTTGCTTTTAAGCTTTGTTGTCGTACTTCTTTTTCAACATTTCCGTAACTAGTTATATCTATTCCCAGATGTCTAAACCTTGCTTCCTGCCTTATTATTGCCCATTATATGCCTATTATTTTTCCATATATTTCGATTTTACGCTGTAGTGGGTATTTAGATATTATCATACATTTGGTTTTTTCTGCTGTTATCATATTGTATTTATTAGCTGTTTTATTGAAGATATGTGTTAATCTTTAGAGCTCGTCTTCTGTCTCGGCGATTAATGTGGTGTCATCTGCATAACATAATATTTGGATTTCTTTGTTCCTCATTCTGTAGCCATGACCTTTACGTACTGCTTATATTATTTCGTCCTTTATTATATTAAAGAGAAGTGGGCTTAACGGCTTAATCTTATGCTAAATCGAAATATTGGTGTTGATGGAAGTGATATTGTGCAGACTATATCGTATAAGTACCTAGTACATAAAATTTGGTTGGGCAGAGATAACCAGACATGTGAGTTCCCACGTCGTATAGCATTAGCTTGAGCAGCGTTTGGCAAATTAAAGTATGTATTTAAATCGAATTTACCCATATGCGTCAGAAGGAAAATCTTTGACCAATGTGTGTTACCTATACTCACTTATGGGCTCTCACAAAAAAAGTAGTTAATAAGATTGTCGTAACTCAGATGGCCATGCAGCGCCAGATGTTGGGTGTCTCTCTAAGAGACCAAATTCTAAACAAAGAAATATGTCGTAGAACAAAAACAACAGACGCTATCGAAAAAATTGCATCGCTCAAATGAAATTGGGCATTGGATGGACAAAACAAACGTATTATAGAGTGGAGACTAAGGCAAGTCTTATTAAACTTGTTCTGACATACGCGTCAGAGACATGGACCATGATACAAAGCGACTAAGAACTGTTAGGCCGCTTTGAAAGCAGCTTTTGAAATTTAAAGTTGTATCAATGCTATAAAAAATGCAACATCGTCCGGTATATTAAAACTAATAGACTAAGATGGTTAGGACACCTTAAAAGAATAGACACTGGAGGCCCCCAAAGATATATATTTTATCAAGAGCCAGTAGGAACCAGGAAGAGAGGCAGGCCAAGATCTAGATTCAAAACTCAAGTCGAAGATGACTTGAGGAATCTAGGGGTCAAAAATTGGAAAGCCAGGGCGAAAGATAGGGGGGAATGGAGACTAATTCTTGAACAGGCCAAGACCACCCAGAGTTTTAGAGCCAAAGATGATGATGACTTAAGCAAGAAGCAATATGAAGCGGAGGATGCCTACCAACTAGATGGAGTGACGACCTGAGCGTGCTAGCAATAACTAGATGCAAGTTGCACAAGAGAGAGACAGATGGAAAGAGCTGAGTGAGTCCAATATCCAGCAGTGGACGCATACAGGTTGATGGTAATGATAATGATGTATTATGGATCATTTATTAGATATCCTGTAGCTATTCAGATTACCATATATCAATAATGTGACTGTGGGTGGTCGTACTTGGCAAAATCGTTATTTTAATTTTAAATACTGACTACGCTTCACGCTGCATGGCTCTTTCGGAATGGTATCTCCATTGGAATGAATTCTTTCGGCACTAAAAATATTAATAAGTCTTCACAATACCACTAGTTTTTTTCTGGTTTCGACAAGAACTACGAAGGAAGCGATGACTTTTTCTTTAATCTGAGGAAAACATTAGTGTTACTAGCATTCGCATCCAACATAATTATTTTCCCTTGTTACGAAAGCTTTTTGGGACTTATTCCACAAATCTTTTTGGCCCTTACAGGTTATCTGTTTAGCTGAAACATAATAAAAAAAAGGACTAAATTTTTTATTTCAAATTGACCCCGGAGAAAAGAAAGCTATCTCTTGACTGTTCTTCTTTGGAAAAAAATATCTTTCTGCTGTCAAATCTTATCTAATCTTTTTTGGCTTTCAATTCGACTCTTTGCGCTTCGACTGGAAATACCAAATTATTGTTGGAAGATTTTAGTGGAAGATTAAATGATTGCTAGTTTTCGCAACAAAAACAAAAATAAAATTAATAAAACGATTTTACAGTAAACTGCAAGTAATATCTTTCCTAGTTATCCGCGTAATCCTTGTTGTTCTTTTCCGTTAACTATTTTTCTTATATTATAAAATATGTTCCTATTGCGTTTTTATTTATTTTGCATTAAAAAAAATCGAACAAACGAAAAAGTTGTACGAATTAATTTCCTCAGCAACAAAACCTGTAATTCTGATGATTAAGTATGTTTTACTGAACAACCCCCATATATCATCAAATAACTCAAACCATCTGAAAAGTGTCACACCCTAAAGCACATTAGACTTCTTTTGAGCAGATCCCTCAAACCAGAGTTTTTCTTGGCTACGGCCGATGTTACGTGACCTAAACAAACAGGCCAATTTTCAATTATGGCATTTCGTATTGAATACAGTGATTAAAAGGGGTCCCGAATCGTCGCCAGGGATAATAATAACCGTAGCCAGGCCGACACAGTTTAGTTTGAAATGCCAAGCTGACCCTTCCACGGACTAGATTTTATGGGACAGTACATTTTGCGCGAATAGGAGATAATAAAATCAAGCGAAAAGGACTAAAACACAAAATTACTTCCTGACGCTATAGGATAATGTCCCGGCTTTGGTAAATTCGTTCCTAGTTTAAGGTTAGAATAGTACAGGATGTTAAGAGGGTCACTATTTAGGTTTTCAGGTAATTGATTCGAGTTGTAGTAGAGAATGGGAATGAGGATCTGCAGGGAGCAGAAAAAATTAATACTTTGTTTTGATTTAAACATCAAATTTAAATCTTAAATTGAATTAAAACATAAAATATTCTAGATATGCTTGTTATAACGTGTTTGTGTTTTTGTTAATTTACAATAGTTTTATTCTATGCTACCTGTGACCATTTATCTAACAGCAAATGTATGACTTAATGAAATTCGCCACAGTTCTAACAAATTTTTAGAGAAAAGCATATACATCCTATAGATATCTAATCTCTTATTTGGAGTTATTGTAAATCAATTCTGGTAATATGGGGTTGAGCGTTATGTTGCATATAAAGCAAAGGATGGACCCAAAGGTATTACGTATTCTTCTAAACTCAGTTGTGTACCTATCAAAGTTAAAACTAGCTGTTCGAAGAGTTAGAAGCGTCCACGAGCTTCGAACTACTTCCCATATTAGTCTAGCTCCATCACCAGACTCTCATCTAGGAAAAATTCAGTCCTGAAAGAGTTCATATCCTATAATACGTATTATATTCTGGAAAATTTAATTGTCTAAGCACAGCCTGTAATGATATGCCGTCAGAAGAGGACCAGTAACAGGTGGATGGTACGTCTACTAAAAGAAACCGCTGGCATATCTGTCAATCTAGCTAGAGTTTTCTCTGTTGTCAGTTTACATCTTCAGGAGATCTTCAATTGAAAGAATTTTTTAAAACGTCTTAAGTGCGTCTTAAAATCTTTGTAAATGCATCGTATATATCTTTAGTGAGTAAAATATTGCATTTAACTGTACTAAATTACTTTAGTATGAAAAAAAAGCTTTAGCTGATTCTTTTTATAGTTTCAGTTTATAGTAGAGTTTCACTAGTTTCTTTTTATATTAAATCATTTTTATAAAATCACGTTACACAAAATCCTTACATTTACCACATTTCAAGCACAAATCGTTCTTATTTCGTTCTTATTGCAGACAGCTTGATCAGGCACAGATAATGCTCCAAGAACTCCATACTGTCACAAAAAGAGTTGGTCTTAAAATAAATTTTTCAAAAACACAATTTATGACAAATTTAGTCCTCAACAAAAACATCTCAGTTGAAGACAAAGGTATTGAGCTAGTTGACTACTATAAATACTTGGGCCATGAGAATAAGTCGACACAACCAAACAATCGAGCTGAAAAGAAGAATAAATCTCGCTTGGGCTGCATTTGGAAAGATGAGGGATATTTTTAGGTCTAAGATTCCAATGTGTCTGACAAGAAAAGTATTTAATCAGTGTATTTTGCCAGTGATGACCTACAGTGCAGAATCCCTAACACTCACAAGAACAACAGTGAGTAAACTACAAGTTACTGAAAGGGCAATGAAGAAAATAATGTTAAGGATTTCTCTACGTGACAGAATACCCAATGCTACTAAACGCAAAAGATCAGGAGTAGCAGACGTTATTGAAAGGATAACAATACTAAAGTGAAACTGGAAAGGTCACGTAGCAAGATCAGTTGATGACCGGTGGATAAAAAGAATTTTGGAATGAAGACCCCAAATAAAAGCTAACAGAAATAGAGGTCGACCCAATAACGAGATGGACAGATGACATAAAGAGTGTGGAAAATATCGAACTTAGTACTGAAGTTCGTTTCGGTTGTGGAGTAAAAGTGATGATTTATTGACAGCAACTCGTAATTACACAATATGGTGTTCGTTCGGTAACTACTCAATTGACTGTGTTCATTTGAACTCAAATCCCCCAATTTATAATCTCACACATAATTGATACATAAGCACCTTAGGTCATTGCTTCGTTCATATCACACCACCTAACTTTTGCTTATAACACAATTTAATCTACGCCTTAATTGCGACACTTAGGAAGTTTAATTAGAAAATATTATTATTCGGCAATTTATTTAGTTGTAGGTAAATGAACTAATTATTAAATTATCATACGATATGGTTTTGCAATATATATATATATATATATATATATATATATATATATATATATATATATATATATATATATATATATATATATATATATATATATATATATAATGCAAACTTATACACGGTGAAACTATAAAAGATTAAGAAGTTAAGAATAATGTGAGATTACAAATTAAGGGGTTAATTTGTGATTGAACAAGTGACTACAAATTGGATTCAGATGGCGCAAAATCGGACTAACTGGAAAAGCATGCAAGAGGCCTATGTTTAGCAGTGGACGTTAGAGGCTAGTTGATGATGATGAAGCACAAATGATAAAAGGAAGATAAAATTGTTTTTCTTTGTTGTTCAGTTATTCCATTTTTCACTCGTCGATTTCATCGTCGAGATCCTTTGTATAAAAATGTGAGTTTGATTAACTATGTTAAGAACGTAGTAATCCTGCAGTGGGATCTTGGGCTGATAACAATTCTTCCTTAGCCGTTTCATTTCTCAAATAAAAATGTTTATTGAAAACAAAAAATCGTTTTTCTTCATATGTCATTTTTTCAACCACGTCAACTTTATTCAGCTGTCACAAATATACCAATGGCTGCATCAGGTCAAAATTGGACTTATTTGCCTAAAGAAGGTTAGAGTTTCTACAAATAATGTTTTTTTACCGAAGTGTTTTAATTAGTAAAGGAGGTTACTCATCAGACCATCCGATATGTTTTCTTATAATTAAAAATTAAAATAAATCAAAAACTGGTCTACAAGAAGTGTAAAGAAACCGGTTGTTTCTATCTTTTCTTTTACAGTCTGCGGCAATTAGGAAACCTCCCCGTTCTCCCAATTAAGCTTGTTTAACCTGCGCAATAAATCCCCTAACTTCCTTTTTATAGTTGACATATATAGCTGGGATTTCATTAAGGTGTGACATAAAGAATTTATGGATGTTTAGCTAAAGCGACCTTTTCCGAATTGGCGAATTTCCGAGACAAGTGTCTCGTTTGTAGCGCAAATATTGACTCGGGAAGACGAATAAATGATTTCGGGTACAAAAGGGATACGGTATCGAACGTAAGATGACGGGAGGTCGGGATTTTGAACAGGGATTTATCAAAACTTTCAGTTTTTTCACAATTTGCCGTCGAAACACAACGTTCAGCAGCGGGTTACTTAACCTTTCGAAATTGATATTTGTCATTAGTTTATTCTATTCGTCAGTATCTAAGATAATATAAAGTAAACAATAAATAGATGAGGATAAAATCTGTAACGAATCTATTTTGGGAAGCGAATAAATTTCCATTAGAGAATCAATTGTTCTTAAAGGTTCATCACATATTCTGAAGCTCTTGAGTGGAAATTTTTAAATGATTAGACCACTCCTAGATCCTAGACATCTTAGAGAAGCATAATAAACACGAAATTTTAGAATATATAATAGGCGCCTAATATGCTAACAGAAGAAGGTAGCACATAATCAATTGCAAAAGAAACATGAGTGTGACAAGGCGATTCCCTGTCAACCACATTATTTAACATAGCAGTAGAAGGAACAGTCAAGGCCAGCAAAATTAAAAGAACTATAGCCCACTCCTCAACACAAATAGTTGCATATGCAGATGATCAAGTTCTTATGGGAAGAGACAAGAAAAGATTAAAATAATTAATAACAATCCTGGCAAAAGAAACACGGAAAAGAGGTCTAGAAATTAACGAAGGAAAAGCAAAATATTTACTCTGCTCTAGAAGAGAAAATAACAGGGCGACAGAAATCAAAATAAAAAACTACACTTTTGAAAGAGTCCAAAAAATTAAAATATTTAGGAGTAATAGTGAATGGCCAAAATAAGAGACGTGAAGAAGTAACGGAACGAATACTAGCAGGCAACAACACATACTGGAGATATCATAGGCTTATGAGGACAAAAATTTATCCAGAAATACAAAACTGAAAATATGCAGAGTTGCAATCAGACTAGTGGTTACGTACGCAGCTGATTTTCAAAACAAAACTTATCAGACGGATTATGGGCCCGATAAGAATGGACAACGGAGAAATGAGAAGAAGAATGAACCATGAACTAAGAGACATAATGAAGGGAGAAGACATAGTTAGATTTATTAAAGCACACAGGCTTAGATGGCTGTGACATATAGAGAGAAGGAAAACGACCTACTGATTAAGAAGATCACCAGATGGAAACCAGCAACTGAAATTCCAAGGGAAAGACCCAAAGAGAGATGGAAGGACCAGGTCATGAGAGATATCCAAATTCTGGAAGTGAGAAACTGGAGGGAACTACGCATATATCGAAATGAGTGGAAAAAAATCGTAACGAAAGCCAACTGATACAATAAACTTTGACAAAATACAAGTGGAATGCAGAGTGATTTACTGCAATAAGCAAATCAGATAGCTCTAAGTAAGAGAGGCAAACATTTCACCTGGAATGAAAAGTTCTGATGATGATTTAAATTTTAAAAATATAGAAAACATAGTATTAAGGATTCCCCAAACCGACGCGAAACTTTCGCAGCGGAATCGCGGCGAATCGTAAGGCACGGCGACTTAAAGGATTCTCCACACCGACGCGAAACTTTTGCGACGCGAAACCGTTGCGGAACATTCGCAGGCGGAGCACTATTAAATTCATTATATATAATATATAATGAAAACTTACCATTTTCTCCTAGAAATGACCCTATATTATCCCAGACTTTATCCTTATTTCTTATATTTTTATAATCTTCGTCACTTAAATCATAAATTATAGGATATTGTTTTACAATTTCAATTAGTTTTTCTGTAACAGCCATTTTAATAATTCACGCGAAACTATAACTTGCTATGACTGCGGCGGAAAAAACCGTGCATGCAGCGTTTCATGAAACGTCAACGCTGTTCTGCCGCGACCGTTCCGGTTTCCGTCCGAACTTGTCTAAACACATGCATTAAGTCGCCGTGCCGCAGCGGAAATCGCGGCGAATCGTAAGGCACGGCGACTTAATGCATGTGTTTAGACAAGTTCGGACGGAAACCGGAACGGTCGCGGCAGAACAGCGTTGACGTTTCATGAAACGCTGCATGCACGGTTTTTTCCGCTGCAGTTATAGCAAGTTATAGTTTCGCGTGAATTATTAAAATGGCTGTTACAGAAAAACTAATTGAAATTGTGAAACAATATCCTATAATCTATGATTTAAGTGACGAAGATTATAAAAATATAAGAAAAAAGGATAAAGTCTGGGATAATATAGGGTCATTTCTAGGAGAAAATGGTAAGTTTTCATTATATATTATATATAATGAATTTAATAGTGCAAAAGTTTCGCGTCGGTGTGGGGAATCCTTAAAGCTTCGAGCTAGTCTACTGTAACGACAACTGTAGGTACCATCTTTTTTCTTAAGTTTTATTATAAACTTTTTAATGAGTAATAAATTGTCTAATGAATAACAAAAAGAGAATGCATAAAAAGATAATTATAAGCTGCTAAAAACCTTTTTCCCTATTTGTTGTACATGAAGAGAGCTTTTAAAGTTTATTCAGAGATTTAAAAGTAGAAAAGTAATTGGATTTCATAAAATATCTTTAAAAACTCGAAAGCAACTTTATTTAAAATATTTGAATGTGAATTTATTCTATTAAATACGTAAATCTGTATTTTTGCCATATTAAATCAAATTATTGTCGTCAAAGTATTAAAACGTTTATGTTTGAAAACGACGAATAAACTTCCTGAAAAATATAAAGAAGATTTTAATAATCGTTGAGCTTTATACCAACGTTAATGAAGATTGTTTTGAGTTTCGTGAATAAAAATTAACAACTCACAATTTCTAAACTTATTTCCATTGACGACGAAAATAATATTTCAACCGAAAATTATAATTCTCCCATCTCAAGATGGATTTTTTGAAAGCGTGAATCAATTTCCTTATATTGTCTATTCATACCGGCTTTCCCTTCAGAATTAATATTACATAATTTAATATTCTCACCCCATAACTCATCCGTGATTTTATCAGAAATACAATCCCGACAGTTTAACGCATCGGAATGGGGGGCACGTTTCAATTGAGACAAGGTATGACGATTCGTATGTATGAATGATGACTGATGTGTGTATGTGTGTGTACGTAATCCAGTCCCACAGGGATTTGTTCAGAGAAATGCAAGGTTAGCATTGGATCCGGGCGCATTGGCGGGGAATCTGCGGGAGAGGAGGAGCATGATTGATTGAAGAATTTCTTATCGTCGTCTTAAGCTGATTGCACTAAATTACACTGTAGGGTTTTTGGTTCCGGAAAAATTTGTACAAGTATCCATCTTTTACAAATGATTTTTGAACCATTTTGAGATAACAACAAAACTTTTAACTTCTTAATTTTAGTAGTATTTTAAGCTGTTTTAGTAATGGCTCAATATATACAAAGACTTATACTTTACAAAATAATATAATTTTGCTCTGATTGTGAGATTTGCTGTTTGGCCAAAAGAATCGGTGATATAATAATTTTTTAAATTATTTTTATATCAGTATTCAATTAAAGATAAAAAATAAATAATTGAAGAGAAAACAAAACTTGTTTACAAGATAGAACAATATCATATTCGTAAACAAAATCGAACAAAATTTCAGCCATATTATGATCCGCAAAAACAAAAATTGCATTAACACATCAAGAAGTATATACAAGTTCATCATCATCATCATTATCAATCAGCCCTGAGTTGTCCATTGTTGAACATAGGTCTCCTCTAGATTTTTGTTAGATTTTGTTAGAAACTAGATTTCACTGAAACTCAAACTCTGTACCACTGGAACAAATTCATCTCCACTGTGATAGGAAAAGACAAAATTAAGACTGGAAATTGGGGCACTGGAACACAAACTTTGAAACTTGTTAAAAAGACTGGAACAGTGTGGGTATATTTCAAATTCTCATTTTAACTGTAACTATAAAATGAAAATTAACTGCCACTAAACTTATTTTCCATAACGTGAGACGAAGAACAAAAGGACATTACAAATTTGATGAAATATTTTCACACTCACTAAAATCAACTGCCTCTGAGGTAGCGACCTCAGCGAGAATGTCGCAATTATCTTGCCGGAAAAACCTTTTTAGTGATTTAAATAAATGTTCATTTAAAACGCAGAATATTAAGCGGTTTCTATCAAAGGAATATCGAGGAAAATACGCATTTGTGAAATATAAACAAACTTTAAAATCGTTTACATTAACTCTAGCGACGCAAATGGGATCGAAATATATTTCGGGTATTTTAACTTGTACGATAGGAACGAAGAAACATGGAAAATATAATGCCTTCGTATATGTTCTAATACATATACCAAGGCATTTCAATATATACCAAGGAATTTATAAATGCTACAAAACTATCGAAAATATCTACCAAAACAACAAACTAGAAGTCAGAATAGATAAACAACTTACAGAATCTATAGAAATACATAGCGGAATAAGACAAGGGGTCTCATTGAGCCCCAAGCTCTTCAATTTAATCATGGTTGAAATCATCAAAAGCGTTAACAAAGGAAGATGTGATACTTAATGGGAAACAAAGAAATCAAAATAATTTGTTACGCAGACGACGCAATATTGATAGCCCAAGACGAAAATAGTCTGCAAAGACTGGTCCTCAGATTTTTAACATAAGAGCAAAAGAATTTAATCTGACAATCTTATTTCAGAAAACTAAAACAACAGTAGTCAGCAAATAACCAACCAGATGTAAAATAGAAATTGATAGCATCAGTATTGAACAAGTAATGAAAATAAAATATCTTGGAATTACACTGTCTAGCTGTGAAGACCTGGGCAAAGAAGTGAGAGATCAAGTACAAAAAGCAAATAGACTGGCAGGGTGCCTTAACACATTAACACTGAGATAGAGTCAAGAATTTATAAAGCCAGTGTAAGACCAATGGAAACGACAGAGGTAAGGCTACTGGAAATGACAGTTGAGAGTACTGAGAAGAATTAGAGGAAATACGCTGAGAGATCAAAAGACAAGTGAAGACGTTAGAAGAAAATGTAACGTACAGTATACAGATTGAACGAAATAAATTCGGAACATACGAAATACTATGTATTTCGGCTTAATTCCGTTCTAGGTGGTTGGCCAACAAAAGGTTGTCAAATAATTATATTATAAAAATCCAATACTTCAGCGGGCTGCTGGATTTTGAAATCATTCAAGAACAATTCAAAACTCTACCCAAATAGGTTGCCCCGCCCATCACGTATAAAAATTGAAAGCTACACATAAATCTAAGATTTTATTATGCTGTCAAACCACTTATCGCTTCCCATAGATGGATATTTTGAGCGGTGTTGCCAAAATCATTCCTCTAGATGTTTCTCAAATAGGTTGTTAACCATAAAATATTTACAGGAAAGAAATGAAATAACTACAAACCATTAAGTTTATTTTTGTTATTAGTCTGTTGTAGTAGATTGGTAAATACAATGAAAAATATAGGCAAATATCCGATTTATTTAAAGATACGAAGAAAATATAACTCTCAAAAAGATCCGCAAATCGGATTATTACACGGCAATTGGCAACATTGTTACGCAAACAACATTGTTGCGACACAGATAGTTGAACGATATTTTATACAATGTCTATTGTCAGGTATGGATTTATTTTTGTCCAAGTTTTATATTGGTCCACTACTTCAAATGCAGTTCAAACATACATATCTTAAATTTTATGATCCGATACTTCACTCAAAAGATGGAGTGACAACTGTGACGATAATATATTTTATCGTCTAGGGTACGCCTATGTGTTAAACAAAACATGTTTTTGTTCCGTCTCGAATAGTATAAAAGTCGAAACTAAAAGACAGCTAACCATTCTCGACGCGTTGAGTTGAGAATATCCTTGGGGACAGGTGAGTTGAACATGTCCCAAATCCTTCCGAACCCAGTCGATCTGGCGGGTTAAGCGAGATTGACAATCCCTCCTCTGGCTGCGTCAATCTGGTGCGTTGAACGAGATTGGCGTATCCTTTCTATCTGGTGCGTTGAACTAGATAGACATCTTTATCCCTGTCCAAGTACTCGTTCTGCGTTGAGGAACGAGTACGACCACAATTCCTCGATCGCCATATCTTAGTTTATCATATCGAATATCGTCACACCCATCTACCGAAATAAATAAACAGTACGTTTGTGTATTCAAGCATTATATTCAGTAGACACTTAACGATAATTACTATTTCATTTGTATATGTTAATTCGAAATAAATGTCTATACGAACGAATCTTGTTTCTCTGGCTGAATTACACTACCCGACCCCACACAACTTTCCATAAAGGTATTAATCAACAAGCAGAATTGCTTATAAAGAGAAAGTAAAAGAAGAACTTTTTTTAGAAGAACTGAATTGTTGTTTTTTCCGACGCAATTATAAATTTAAAATCTTCGATTAATCTTTGATTGTATTTATAACGTGGTAGATTCCCAGGACGACGGATCAATTGAATCAGTTGTGGGACTGTCTAATGTAATTCGATAACTATTTTTTATGATTTATTCCTTTCTTGAATATTTCGCTCTGTTAAATTCTTGTAGAAATGCAGTTTTTGATATAATGCGCTATTAATATATTCCTTTTTTATTACTACGATAAAGTTGTACTGTAGCTTACCTGTGAAAATATCAGACAACCCGCCAACGTATCTAATAGAATCGAAACATAATAAGATCCAAAGCCCACCTGCTCCTCTTCCTGCCGCCGCGGTCTGCCTGTTACAAGCAGACGTGATTCGTCCTTAAATCGTCTTTAAGGGATAAACCCTGGCATAGATGGATTCGGAGCGGAATTCCGACTGAAGGAGGAATCGGGATTGTATCATTTTCGAAGAACAAATTTCCATTTCTATTGACACGAGGAGTTATTGTAATGACAGTAACATATACGCGATTCCGCGACGAATACTGATGTCGTAAAAAATTTAAATAAATAGGAGGCGAGAGGGTGGCTTCGGCGTACGAGGACTAATGAAAACATTCATAAATATTTTTAAATTTTTATTGGTAAATATAAATCGATATTTCGTCCCGTTGTTTTAACTATTTATATTTCTTTTTGTCGATTAGTCACGCTATTATTATTTTTTCTTTGAGATAGTTGTTTTCCTCTTGTTTTTTCTTCATTCGTAGAAGATTTAAATCTTCATTAATCAAATATTCGTAATTATTAACACTTCCATTTTGTATTTATGACTTTTATAAGTCATTTAGGTATTATTTATCTGTTGTGTCTATATATATTTGCATGTTGAGCTGCAAAAGGGAGATGCACTGGCGTATCTCCTTTTCAACATAGCTCTGGAAAAGGCGGTCAGGAATGCCCAAATAGACAACAAAAGAAACATTTTTAATAAATCATTCAACATTTTGGCATATGCAGATGGTGTTGACCTAGTTGCCCGCACAACACGCAAGCTAGAAGAAATGTATACCACCTTGTCAAATGCCTCAAAAAATATGGGCCTGCAAGTAAATGAGGAGAAAACTAAGATAATGACATCACCACCCAACAATAGAGCCAAATACATTGGCTACCAATTCACGGTTGATAACTCTACCTTTGAAGTGGTCGACGAATTCACATACTTAGGCTCCCTGATCACCAAGGAGAAGGTCATGACGAAAGAAAATAAGCGAAGAATAATGCTAGCAAACAAACCCATTTTGGATTAAGTAGACATATGAGAAGCAGAAACTTCACCAAAAAAACAAAAATACCAGTGTTAACATATGGATCGGTGTTTGAAAAAGGAGGTACAACTACGAAATATATCACAGATATAAACATATATTTGGTGGTAAAGACGTAGTATCTCTTATAAAAATAGGAAAACTAAGATGGGCAGGACATCTGGCAGGATCACAGCAACACAATCCTCCTAAAAGAATCCTTATGTCACAACCTGTGGGAAGTAGAAATAGGGGTAGGCCAAATCTCAGATGGAGGGATGGTGTAGATGAGGATGGTAGAAAAATAGGCGCGGCAAACTGGCAACAATTGGCAATGGATAGAACTAACTTGCGTAATAGACTTGCGAAGGTCGAGGCTCTTTTTTAGGACTGTAGCACCAGTGATGATGAAAAGTCTTTAATCCTAAGCAAATGTACTTTTGAAATCTGGTATCGATTTCATTATTAATCAATGTATTTTAAAATAATGTATTAAAATAAAACAAACAGAAATAACTTGATTGCAAAAATAAATTTTACCTCCACAGATTGACTTTAATTTAATTTCTTTATGTTCTTCATATTTCTTTATGTTCTTAATATTTTGTAGGCGTGATATGTGTTTCTAGTAACGTATAATTTGAATATGCTTTGTCCCTTTACTGGTAAGTTCCCCAAGGGTTTCTTAGCTGAGATATCAATACCCAGTTCTATAAACTGACCCAATATTTCAGTTTCTTTTCGTAAAGGTTTTGAATGAGATGTCATTATTCGTAAATGAAGCTTAACAAATTTTTATCTTCCCGAGGCTATGCGCAGCAATAAAAAAATATTAATACTTTTTGACGCTGCACATCTTAAATTGCTTTATCCAAACCTTATTCACTGTAGGCCTCTAGCACACGGCCTGAATAGCATTCCTGTGACTTGACAGCTGTAATTTCTACTTGTTAACGAGTTAATAAAAAATGGGAAAAAATGTCCTTAAAGCTTTTCTTTTTAGAAAATGATTGCTCAACATTTCTTTATCAACTGAACCAGTGTTTACTGGTGGGGTACATAGTTAGATACAGCTTTATACTACGCCGATTCTATCGAAAATGTTAAAGCTTCGTATTGGAACAAGATATTGCAAGCAAGTCGATTACCAGGATGTTTTAGGTGACACAGAATTACAAATGAAAAGCAACCTTTATTTCGTGAGTGAAACAATAAATATTTGGAGAAACGGCAAATGTCATCAGTTAAGTCAATATAAAAATCAACAGGTTTGAAAAAGAAATGGAAGGTATTCCTAGAAAAATTGGTCGAAAAGTATTAACAAAACTCAAAAATGTATTAACAAAAAACGAAGAATTTCAAGAAATAAAGAAAATATTTTCAATTTTAAAAGGAGAACACGTTGAACATGGATCTGCCAGTAGTCCCAAAGTATAAGTATGCACGGATAACTAGTGTGGACGTTGAAAGAAGCTTTTCGATCTATAAAAATATTTTGAGTGACAGGCGCCGAAATTTTACAATAGAACTTTTAAATAAGTACATACTTACATGTTTTGAACAAAAATGATATAATTTGTTTGTATAATTAGTATATTGTTTAATTAGAAGTAAAAATGATACTTTTTCAATGAATTTACAAAATTCAATGCCTTTTATGAAGCTTTTGACTTTTACACTGTTGTGTCTAGGCGTAAAAGTGCTTCACTTTTACGTTTGGGCATAAAAATAACATTTTTATATCGCAATAACGTTACAAAAATTAATAGTTTTGTGATGTTTAACTGTAATGTTGTACGGAGTTGAGTCGTAGACTCTTATAGAAGTTACCTATAAGAAAATTAAGGTTTTCGGAATGTGGCATTATCGTTTACTGCTGAAGATATCCTATACCGACCACGTTACAAACCAGGACGTTTTATTAAGAATGCAATAAAAACAGCCAAAATTGAATATCTTGCTCACATCATAAGTAACGGTGAAAAATATGGGTTGCCTTAATTAATTCTAACAGATCTAGTAGTTTCCGTTTTGCTTGTCTTTTTTGCCCTCTAGGTACATCAATTCGTCGCCCTCTAGATACCCAATAATAAACATACCTGGTTTCGTCTAAAAATAGCACATATAGCCAATTTAGAAAGTTCCAGTCTTGGCGTTGAAAACATCAATTTAGGCGATCAATCTTGTACTGCCTTTACAACTCAAAAAACCCGTAACTGTTGTTTAGGACTTGGGCAAAATTTCTTTTGTCTATCGTTTAACTGAAACATCTGTAGCTTTCAAAAGTCGCCTTTAGAATTGCTCGTGAAAAATTGGTAGATTTTTTTTACCTGTTGGACAATGAATTTCTTAATCTATTACGGCATCCTGTGTTACGCCAACCACTGCAACTATGTCCTTCTGAGATATCCCGTGCTCCACAAGACCAATAATATTTCCCTTTTGTACATCTGTTACACCCACATAAGGCACTTTTTGGTTTTCTAACACAAAAGTTATTTTATTTATTTTCTTTTAATTTACAACTAAAAAAAATAATAACGTACCAAGCTGTGTTACCTAAATATGTGAATTTGCTTATTTTTAATTAAAACCTTCATTCTGCGCAACAGTAACAATTTTTTTCAAAAAAATAAATACAATGAGATCCCATATAAGTTTAGTTGTGTGTAGTCTATTTGGTTTCTTATAATTTTATCCTCTATATCCTGAGACAATTACCTAAGGATATGACTTAAAAAAGGAGCCGAATACAATAAATAAAATGAGTACCAGAAAAAAAGTACAAATGACAGTTTTGTACCAAGACGGTAATAGATAAAAAATACAGCGGTTGGTGTTATTGGCGACTTTTATAATGACCTTTAAATGTAAACTACAATAGGGTTTAGTTTTCTTCTGTGTACACATTTTTTATATTTTTTTCCTAGATTTTGTCGAACTCCCGTAAAATGTACCTTTCGGTCTTTCCCCAATTTTCACATCCCTCAAAAAAATTCGTCCCCTAACAGAAAACATCTTTCTTCGAAATAAAATATTTAAAATATTTCCCTGTGGCATTTTTTATTCACGTTGGGATTTGAATCTGACACTTGCTTTGTAGCGAGACATGATGCTAACTATGTCACCAGAGATCACGAGCTAAGAGATCTTTTACGTTTGCGAAATAATTTTTAGAGTTTTGACGCGTTTTCGTCCCCTTCGAAATCAATATAGCAGACCTTTGTGGTGTGAAAGAAGGGCGAAAGAGTAGAGTCAGTTTACAACATGAGAGATTTACCTTTATAGGACGTGTACAAAAAGTATGAGATACCTAATAAAAATGGTATAAAATCAAAAAATAGGTACGAACAGTGTTCTAAAGATTGCACCTTTTTGTATTTCAAATTTTTGATTATATGAACAAATCGAAAGTAAAGAAAATGGGAAATATATGAATTTAAAAAAGAATTTAAAAGATCCAGAAGATAGAAATACCTACATATATCACTGAACAGAGAATACAAAAGAATGGTGCTGATAGAAAACAGGAAAGGATTTCTGGGAGAAATTGACACAGTTAACATAAATTAAGAAGAGGCAGTACAGTTAATGAGTAAAAATAAAACTAAAACAATGAGAAATAAGGAACGGTATAGCTCCAGAGTCTAGAGACATTCCCATTAAACTGGTGAAACATGGACAAGACCTACTATTGTAAACGCTAAGGGATAATTTTAATAAATTATCCCTTATTCTTATTCAATTCTCATCAGAAACACTTGTGGTAGTTTAAACTGAAACGAAATACAATCTATTTGGCTGGTATAGTAACATAAACGTTATACCATTAAACAGGGGACTCAAACAGGGAGATACTTTATCACCCAAACTGTTCACCTTAGTTTTGGAGGATGTTTTTAAAAACCTAAATTGGAAATATAAGGGAATAAACATCAATGGCCGCTACCTCAGTAATCTACGATTTGCAGATGACATAATCCTGATAGCTACTGACCTACAAGAAATGCAAACTATGCTTTTAGAACTACATACCGAATCTTCTAAAATAGAACTGAAACTGAATTTAAACAAAAGTCATGCACTCAGAAGACACCGTGACAATAATAAACGATAAATTTATAGAAAAAGTTGAAGAATATATATACTTAGGACAAAAAATAATACTAAATAGGGCAATTCAAACTGACGAAATAAAAAGAAGACGAAAGTAAGCTTGAGCAGCATTCGGTAAACTGAACTATATACTCAGAAATCAACAAATTCAATTACGTCTTAGATCTAAAGTTTTTGATGCATGCATTCTTCCGATATTAACTTATGCGGCACAAACATGGAAAATAAAAAAAAAAGAATATGAATATACTTAGAGTCACTCAACACATGATGGATACACAGATGGAAAGAGCAATGCTAGGTATATCACTTAAGGACAAGAAAACAAACACATGGATAAGACAGAAAACCAAAGTCACCGATGTGGTGCAAAAATCGTTAAAGTTGAAATGGGAATACGCTGGACATGTAGCTAGGAGCGATTTAAACAAATGGCACAGATCAATTTTAACCTGGAGACCATACCAACCATACCAACACAAAAGACCCAGAGGCAGACCTCCTATGAGATGGACAGATGATCTGAAAAGGACTTCCGGGAAAAATTGGCTACAAGTAGCGTACAATAAAAAACAATGGAAAGAAAGACTTGAAGAGGCTTATGTTCAGATGTGGACGTGAATGGCTAGACGAAGAAGAAGAAGAAGTAACATAACATGCCTTAGTACGCTAGCAGCGACCTCTATACGAAGCAACAAGAAGTCAGAAGACTGCTGTTGGATAGCGAATTAGACCAACCGCAAATCCAAGCTTGCTGAAAGCTATTAGACGATGTTAGGAATAACCTTTTATTTCGATAATACATCTACAGTTCACCCACAATATGGTTGTTAATAATTAAATTAACATATAAGGCCATATAAGGTACAATTATATATTATAATATCTATAGTTATATATTATTTAGTAAGTTTTCTAGCTTCAGGAACTGGATAGCTGTGATGACTTGGCTCTGGTTAGATAATATATCTGTGATGTCGTCCTTCATGCCCAGTTCTTGGCGTCATTTATTGTAATGAGGGCAGTCCACAAGGATGTGTAGAACGCTTAGTGGAGATTGGCAATAGTGACAGATTGGCTTAGGTGTAGAGTTCTATGTGACCATGTGTAAATCTGGTGTGACCGATACGCAATCTTCTAGCAACAACCATCTCATTTCAGTTATATCAGGGATAACGAACTGCTCAATCGTCTGATCTATTTGGTGTAAAAATGTAGTGGATTGGTTCCAATGATTCTGCCAGTAATTTCGTACGAGTTTCTTTATACTAGTTTTTAGGTCACTGGCGATTTGTATATTAATTAGTGTAAAATTAAATACAGCAGCTTCTTTGGCAAAGCCATCGGCATTGTCGTTACCCGTAATCCCGATGTGGGAGTGAATCCATATAATAGTGATATGGATGTCGTGGATGAGAAGATTTTGGTAAGTGTCATGGATTTTTTCTACAAGAGGGTGATTAGTAAATAGATTATTGATGGACTGGATAGATGCAAGGGAGTCTGTACAGATGGCAATATGTTGGTTGGGTGCTGTGCAGCGTTTGAAAACTTGGTAAATAGCATACAGTTCACCAGTTTAAACGCTGCATATGGCAGGTATTTGACATGAACTAACGACTGTTTCCGTAGTAGTACTATTTCGTACAGTACTAGTTCCGTAGTTTTGCTCTTGGATGCGTCAGTGTAGAGGACCCGACCGAATTTCTTAAAATTAAAAATTTCTAGTAGTAACATTTTTTATTTGTTAAAAGCATTGTTATTTGTTCTGTGCCTGTACAGTCCAATACGTATCCATATTTCTTTACGGATTCTGTAAAATTTTATAGTTTTGCTAGAAAGTCTTTTATTTCGTGATAGTGACTAAATTCACTATATTGACGACGAATATTTCATATTAAAATATTCATTACCGGGATAAGATCAATAAACTCGTAAATTTGTTAAACCATTATTAAATTCTTTTATATTCGAGGTAATATTTTATAAGTTTTAAAAATCAGTTTTTTGTTAAGGAACAATATCATCTACTTGTTTGTTTCTATTATAGTTTCCCGTTTCCGTTCTGTTATTAATTACTGCTTCGATTTATCTCACTTAAAGCTGGTATCAGATCGAACTATAGCTAATGTAGGGTAAATAGGAATTTAAATTAACTGATAAGGTCATTTGCATAACGATAATGGATTTGGAAGATATTAAGGTTACGGTGAGACGTTCGGAATGCTTTCACATTTGCCGGGATTATTATTCGAGTTTCCAATATCTGCGACATGATATATAACACAGTTAATAAAGCAAATATGGTTGCACCTAACCATATTTTGTGGTGAAGATATTTATACGATTATCAAGTAATTAATCTCTTTAACATTTTTTTTTATTTCGTAGCGAAAAACAGTTGAAAAAACAATTTAGTAGCTAAAAACTAAGTGAAATTATTCTTCTTAACTATATTTTTTTATTAATTACTATTTAACTGGGAATAAGCCACAATTAAAGATAAAAATACGTTTATTGACGTTTCAATTTCAACTTCGGAAATCGTTCTCAAAATACAAACAGTAAATTAAACAAATTTTGTTTAATTAGTCTTAGCCAACAAAACTATTCACTCTACCTAATAATATCATTTGATGTGCTAGATATAAATATATATATATATATATATATATATATATATATATATATATATATATATATATATATATATATATATATATATATATATATATATATATATACTGCTCCATCATAGGCCGATCAGATACCAGCCTATTCTAGACTAAGCCGCAGATTCATCTAGAATTTTAAACTGCTGCATTAGCCCTTTTGTTTTGCTGTACACCGAGCTGGGAATTGAACTGACGTCTCTCGCATTGAAGTAAAGGAGAAGCCAGCCGCCCGGCCCGCTTATCATAATTATCATAATTATCGAAAGATACTTTCTCTTAATTTATTGTTTTCATTTTTCTGGCTTCTTCGTTTTGCTACATTTTTCTGATATATCAGGCCTTGAAGATATATCCAGATCATCCTTGTTGTGCAGTTTGTGGAAATTCTCTAATACTATTTGCTTTTGCTCATCGTTTAGCTTAGTAAAACACTGCATTTCACATCTAACAAATAACGCATCTATATAGCTAGGACATTCAATACATAACTTTATTTAACTTACTTGCAAGCACCTTCGGTTTGCCTGGGAGCAACCATCTTGTCTTTATAATCTGTCTGTGTACGCAGTACCACTGACTCTAGATTTTTGATTAAATTTCTTTGGTAAATATCATCATTTCTCACACCTCGCCGTCTTTTTCTAAGATTATCTGATTGAGGTGGCCCCTTCACTTTCAGTGCTTCTAGTTTTGTCCGAATTAGACATATTGCTAGAAAAATGTGATTATATTATTCTTAACTGCGCACAGTATCGAAGCCGGTAAATCACTGAAAATATTTCGTAGTACAAGGCTTGCATTTGAAATCAAAACAGAGCGTAAGGTCAAATACAGCATGAGACAAATTTAAATATTTATTTCCTAAAGGGACTAAGTCAGTTGACTTAGATCCTTTGTTCACGAAACCATTATTTTCTCACATAGAAATGCAAGAAAGGAAAAATCGAATTTAGTTCATTTTTTCACCAAACGGTAGGTTTTGGGCCAATAATTAATTAATTTCGCATATAAAAAAAAATGGAAAAAATAGCACTTAAATCCTTTCAGAAATTGGAATTTCAATTGTTTTGTTACGTTATATTTATGCTAAAATGGATCATCAATAAATCTTTCGACATTTTTAGAAAGCAAAAAGGGACAAAATGTCTAGATAAATCAGAATACTAACAAAAAAAAAATATATTTTTTATTTTGAGTCTATTTAAAAACAAAACAGCTAGATTTATACACACATACCGTATATTATACGATCCTCAACAATATTTTTACATTATTATGCCATCGTGCCATCTATTTTTCCATGCCCCTTTTAAGTGAGCAAGTTCATCTCTGTCTGTTTCCATTCAGCAAACCGTGTATCTATTTTTATGACTTGTCATAGAACATACTCGCTCTCACCAAACGCTTTATTAATAGAGATATATAGCGACAGCGGTGTTGTAAAGAAGAAGCTCTTCAGATTGCAGTAGGTCGACAGCGAATGCGACATATGGATAGAATATATTTATGTCAAGTGTGCAAAATATCTCTTTTACTTCGGAGTGTTCCCTGAATTTGACTTGTCGATGTTTTCAGACCAATTTTTTAAACTCAAATGAGTTAAATAACTTTGTTTCTCAATTTATTTACGATCTCTAATATAAGTTGCATTAAGTAAGTTTATCTACTTCCAGGAAAGCCTTGTTAATATTCGTTTGAGTTTTATTATAGTCCAGAGAAATAACGTAATGTAAAGTACCCCGTTAAGTACTTTCACCCGGTCAGATAAGTATTTTGAGTTTTATGGATCACAATAACTAAAACGTCTGTTTTCTGTAGTAGGTTCAGTGGACTTTTTAAATTATTATTAACAATTTAAGGCCAGAATGCACTATTAACAATAAGTAAAAAGTAAAGCATTTTGAACGAATTTTGAGGTATCAATTAAAAGAGAAAGAGGAAGAGAGAGAAAGAGAAATACAGGAATAGAGAAAGTTAGAGTTCTTTGCCAAAAACCGTTTCAAAACATGTTTTTTTGACTTGTTTGACATTTGACATTAGTGTCTGGAGTCTCGAAAGACTGAGACCTCGGAAGCCCTGAAGAAGACATCGAAGAAGATATCGAAAGCTCGGCGTAATTATAATCGACGCGGTTCAAACCCCGGAAGACTATTAAGTTTAATATTAATTCCTGTAATAGTATGAATCTTAGCTATAGGTTTAATTGTACTAACTGCGGAAACCTTTCGGAACATCAAAGCTGTAGCAAAGCTCTTGCTGAAATTTGTAAATATTATTTTTAATGTTAATAATAGTTAAAATAATGGGATGTTGGACATCAGTCAGAGAATGCAGTGGATTTAAAAATATATTACCACACTATTAGATATAACAGATACATTCCACAATTTTATGTAGTTGGTTACCCATTTGACCACAATAGACAGTGGCCTATCAGGTAGATTAGTTTTAGCAGATATGATGGTGTAATACCGAGTTACACGGAAAACAAGAGTTACAAGAAAACACGGGGAAAAACTTAAAAAAACATGACATGAGCAAACTGAAATGTAGTAAAGTAAAAGAAATAGTCAGCAAAATAATAAATCGAAAATTCAAAGAAATCGATAATACAATGGAAAGCACAGAAGAGAACATAGAATCATTTAATAAAACGCTAGACAACATTTCAGACAATATTATAAAAAACGAAGAAGGTAAGAGCAAGACATGGATGATGACAAAGGTTCTGCAGCTGATGGAAGAAAGAAGAAAAAACAAAAACAATTACTCTTTGTATAAAACATTACAACGATATATACCTACAGAGAAAGTTCAGAGACGCCAAATAGAAAGAACTGAAGAAAAAATTGCCAAGAAATGGAAATTTTACAATGAAATAGTATTTGACACAGTTCAACATCGAAAAATGATAGATGTTCTAACATAAACCAAAATAGATGATAAAGACCGGCGTATAATACAACCAATCAGCCACAATAAGAACAAATCTTGGAGATGAACTGACGGAAGCGATCCAGATTCTGCGAGGCGTTAGACAAGGATGTATACTTTCACCTATACTATTCAACCTATATTCAGAGGAAATATTTAGTGAAGCCTTAAACAATCGCGAACATGGAATCCTTTTAAATGAAGAACACACAGTTTACAGCAAAAAAAGTTAATAAAGTAAGTGAAAGATTTGGACTACAAGCAAACATATCAAAAACTATATTTATGGTCATCAGCAACAATAAAATTAGAGATGTTCAACTGCTTATGAAGAATACACCAGTGGACTGAGTAAAATAGTTTACCTATCTTGGAAGAATAGTGAACGAACAATGAGATTACTCACAAGAAGTAAAATGTAGAATAGAGAAGGCTGGGAGTGCATTCAGCAATATGGCTAAACTATTTAAAAACCACAGCCTTAATCTTTAGATAAAAGTAAGGCTCCTATAATGTTATGTCTCTTCGATATTATACTACGGAGTTAAATCCTGGACACTTAATGAAGCGATGAAACTTGAAGCCTTAAAGATGAAGAAAACAGAAGAATTCTAAGGATATCATGGTTGGACAACATAACCAACGAGACTCTACTATGACTAATGGGAAAAAAAGAGAAGTTATTTATACAATTAAAAGGAGAAAGTTAGAATACCTCGAACACATAATGAGAAACGGCACTAAATACAGATTACTGAAAATAATCCTTCTAGGGAAAGTTTTCGGAAAGCGAGGAATTTGGAGAAGAAGAATATCATGGTTAAAAAACCCGAAGAAATAGTTCTTTACACTAACAACTAATATATTTAATGCATTAGTTAATAAAATAAATATAGCCAGAATGATCGCCAATATTCGAAATGAATAGGCACTAAAAGAAGAAGAATACAGTGATTTAATTTTATACCTAGATCTGGCAAAAGCGTTTGATACGGTTAGTCACTTACAACTATTAGATATTTTAAGAGACATTGGTGTAAGAGAAAACACATTAATTTAATAGAAAGCTACTTAAAAAATCGATATCAAAGACTGCGGCTAGAAGGGAAATTAAGTAGTACTAGAAGCAACAATTTTGGTATACCACAAGGGACTGTACTAGGACCCATATTAATTATACTGTATATAAAAAATATTCTTACTTGCCAGACTGAATGTGATATATTAAGTTTTGCAGATGACACAGCAAGTTTGTACTCTGCAGATACATGGATGGAACTAAAGCGAAAAATGGAACATGACTTAAGAAGAATTATTTATATATTTAACCACAAACTCCTTAGAGTAAATATGGATAAGACAGTTTATGTTTACAAGCTATAAGAGAGGTCTACCAGATTATAAATTTATAAAAATAAAAAATATGAGTATTAATGCAGTGAGTAACACAAAATATTGGTGTTCAAATCGACTCATATCTACGATGGGATATAGACATAAACCAAACGTGTAAAACATTGAAATGTCTATTGTACATAATGCGATATTTACGTAACATACTGGATATCCATCATCTGAAGGTTGTTTACTATTCTTTGGTAGAATCACGTCTACGTTATGGAATCCTTAGCTGGGGTGAAATTGCAAATACATACCTACACCAAGTAGACTTCATTGTCTTAATGGGCACTACTGTTTATTTACCTTGAACCAATTACAGAACTATTAAATAAAAGTAATATTTTTTAAATATTTTATTGTAATGTAATTATTTTATTGTATTATTATTAATATTTTATTTCATGGAAATAAACGTTATTATTATTATTATTATTTAACACCCCATATATTTTTTTAAGGTTCATTGATACACTTACATTTCTATCAATTTTCTCTTATAAATACTCACTTTTCAAACCCGATGCTTTATTTCTTCGTCTCAAATTGACAGAATAATTCAAATTGGGTCTTGTCTCTTGTGCTAATACCAAAAATCAATTTATTACACCAATGAGTATGATAAATTGCGTGGACCGGAGCTGCCATAGACCTGCCAGTTACATTAAAGAGTTATTTAGCCGCCTGTCAGCTTCTTATTTATGAATTGTCGTATATATGTTGCGAATAATATTAATGAAAGGATTTTTTATACGTCGAAATTGTACAGAGTTTGTAACGAGTGAAAAGGGAATAAAGAAAGAGCTCGTGCGAGAGTTATTTTAGCTTGAATGATATTAAATATGAATTTTTATTAATAATACATTGAAGGAGACAAAATAATGGAAGAAGTATTTTGAAAATGAAAATTTTACTTCTTTCACTTATACTCAGTATTCACCATTATCGATTCGAAAATGCATAATAGTACATTGTTTGTAGCAAGATTATAAGGTTCATTGTACAAGGCTCATGTTCTCAATTTTGTACAAACATTTATATAAACAATATGAATCCGACAAATTTCGAATCCAGTAAAACATAAAATACAAGTGAGAAAGCTTTAAAGGTTTGAGTTGGAATTACACGCCTCAATGACTGAGAACATGAGTTTACTTTACCATAGAAAAAGAGATTAATTTTAATTCTACATTTCACATAACACATTATTAGTTCTTTAAAAAAAGAAGCCGGGACCCCCTATTAAAATGTTAAAACAGTAAAAATACTAGCGTTTGCTGATGACATAGAGATCATAGCTAAAAGCACAAGACACATGAAAGAAGCATTTAATTCGGTAGATAGTGCGGCACAAAGTAGTGACCTAAGAATTAACGACTGGACGGCCTTGATCTTTAAGGTAAATAGTTATGTCTCTGAGTTGAAATTTTGAGGGTTAATAGATTCAGAATTATATCTAATTCTGATAAGGGATAATTTCACAGTTCAATATTTGTTTCCTAATGCAGAATATTGTTATTAGTTTATTCCTTATTTTTTGTTTTTAGTTTCTCACACACCTATAATGAATAAAACATGTTCAATATGTTTCATGATTAGCTCATTCTGTTTCTATTCTTTTTTTGTTCTGTCTTTTTATATTACTTTAAACAGTTTTGGAGTGTCTATTATCTATCGACATACTATCTTTACTCAATTGGAAGACAAATTTTCGCTTACAAAATAATTAAAAATGAATAGAATCGAAAAAGCTATCGCCCACTTAAAAGTCACTTTACCTCAAGGTACGTTTTTACTGGAGCGTCTGCGCCCCAAAAAATGATGTTAAGTTTATACAGTTCTTTCATTCTAATAAACTACAGTTTAATTTTTTGTTAAGTTTGGTAAAACAGGATATGAAAAAGTTGTCTACAATCTCTGTATTCTTTATCCAATGTCTTAGAAAAGAATCTTTCAAATAAAAAACCCTCAAAATCTCATGCACAAGCCACTATAGTCGCTCAGCATTTGCAACTGTGTCTGCTCTCCAGCGACAGCGATAATCGCTTAGCGACGATCGCTCAGCGATGATTCAAATTTCAGCAAATTCTGATAATTCTCAACAAATTACCCAAGTATTGTATTTTTCTCGGAGGTAGGCTGAACATGTTGCTAGAATGGAAGACGGAAGATGGACGAAGAGATTATTGGAGTGGGACCCGATGGACCGACGACCTAAGAAGAATGGAAACAAACTGGATTGGAGCAGCTAGAGATAGAGAGAACTGGAGACGTTTGGAGGAGGCCTATATCCAACAATGGATGTGAAAATGGGGCTGGATGATGATGATGATGTATTTTTCTCTTTTTAATCTTGCTTAGTAATTATTCTTTTTGTTTACTTTTGCGTCGAAGTACCCCTTTGTTGATAACTTTTTTATTTATATAATTTTGATAATCAGTCTGTACATATAGATACATCCCAAAAACATCTATTCTTTTTTTTTTGTTTTCATTGTCCACTGTCCAACTTTCACAGCCATACAGCAGGACCAAAAAAAGCGAAACATCATTAGAATTTTGAACTTTAGAATAAATTCGGATGTTTTCATGTTGTGTTTTCTTTGCTTGTTCGATTCTTGATCGGTTTTCTTTTTTTGAATTACTTCTTCTTCTTCTGACCATCACCATTATCGATCGTTGGATATCATGTTGGCTAACATATTGGCTATCGTGACTTTTTTGACAGCAGCTCTAAATAACGATGTAGTTGATTTCCGAATTGAGGTCACTCATCTGAAACTTACTCCACTTCTATGGATATCAATAGGAGCTAAGGAGAGGCTTCTTCGCACCCTCTCCCCATTAAACTTGGTTAGAAAGTTCTTTATAAGGATGATTATTCAGTGTGTGTACAACGTTTGCTTTACATCAGCCTGTTCTCAGTTATGAAGAGAAGTTGGATGTAATGTTTTGTTGCATAGCATATCTATATAAATACATGAGAAAACAGTTGAATATAATGTATTAATAGAAGAGACAGAGGAATGGCTATTGTTAACATTTGTATTACTACCAAAAAAAAACGAACTGCGAAAATGTGCCAAGATTTCCGAACTAATAGGTTATGAGTCATGCACTTAGAATTTTTCTTAAAATCATACACGCCAGAATTTACACGAAATGCAAAGAAAATCCAATTTGGATTCCGTAATTACATGGATACATGTGAATAACTTTTCACCTTACTAGTCCTACTTCAGAGATGCTGCGATGTCAGATGTGATATCTATATTTGTTTTATTGACTACGCCAAGGCGTTTGACCGTTGTCAGCACCAGAACCGCCGCTCTACAAAGAGTAGGATTGGATGAAAGGGACATACGGATCATGATGAATGTATACTAGAACCAGAGTGCTCAAGTCAAGGTCGAAGACCAGCTGACCGACCATATGAAGATCATGCGAGGAGTATGGGAAGGCTGTGTGCTCTCGCCGACTCTTTTGAATATATACTCTGAGGAAATTTTTAAGGAAAACCCCTCACAAACCTAAAGATAGGAATCCGAGTGAACGGTGAATATATCAAAAATATCCGCTACGCCGATGACACTGTGTTACTAGCAACCAGCCTAAATGATCTACAAGCCTTACTAGATCCAGTTAGAACTGTGAGCGTAACATACCATACGGACTAGACCTTAATATTAAGAAAACTAAATTCATGGTTGTCAGCCGTGCAATTTCCCGGGCAAAATCCTGGAGCAATAATGGCAGGTAGCGAAGAGATCCAGAGACTCGACGATTCACTTACCTCGGAACTACCCGCGAAGTAAAGCCTTCGAGATGTGGATCTACAGGGCTATACTAAAAATATCGTATCTGGACCATGTCACCAACGTTGAGGTGGTGGCTATAGCGCATGACAAAAGAAAAAGAAGTGCTTAATTAAGTAAAACAACGTAAGCCAAGTGCGTGATGCGGAACGAGGATAAATATCAAATTCTTTAATTCGTTATGCAGGATAAAGTATTTGACAGGAGGGGACCGGGACGCCGTCGTATCTCGTGGTTGAAAAACCTCTGACAATGGTTTGAAATGACCTTCGCGGAGCTCTTTCGCACAGCAGTCAACAAAACCATGATAGCCTTGATGATGGCCAACAACCGGACCGGATAAAACACTGAAGAAGAAGATATGTATTAATGTGATTCTATGTAACATAAAAACAGCAGTAATTAATTTTCTTTTGCCAGTAACTACTTACATCTAAACTAAAAAACGAGTACATAAACATAGTTTATCATGTATGAACTCGAAAACAAATACAGTGTTAAGTCTATTAACCGTGTAATCTATTGGAAAAATCAATTAAAGCGACATTATAAACGTTCGCAGAATAACAAGGGCCAAACCGTACCGAATCGACCACGAGGCCCTCTACTAAAATACCTCAAAAATTAATTATGTATCCGACGGGGCCATAATCACATTGGACCTTTTTTGAATTTCGCATCGGGCCCAACGCCAACGCCGGCCCCGTTTTACATGACATCGACTTTCAATGAAAGTTTATTTTGAAAATAATTATGTGCCATAGCGACCCATCCGAAATTCGTTAGAGAATGTTTTAGGTTGATAACGAAAATGCTAAACGGTCGGGACCAGAGGCGGTTGGCTCGAACAAAAAAGGTGAAATTGACCAAATCGATTTTCTATAAATTTCCGCTCGTCACACTAATTCTGTCAATTAAGACTTGGTTGCACTAAAGTAGCAGTAAACATAATTTCGTAGTCTAAAATGACATAAAACTAAAGTAACGGAAAGTCAAGGAAAAGAAATAAAAATGCTCCAGACATTTACAGACCAATTACCATAGTACCAATAATAAGTAAAATTTTTGAAATATTAATTAAATATTGTATTCAAATTATTTGGAAAACAAATCAATTATATCTTCTCTCAATTTGGTTTAAGAAAAAAATACTCAACAATTGAAGCTTTATTAGAAGTAATAGCACATATTGTTCACGGTCTTGATGCAGCTGAACCTAGTCATGGATTAATGTATGACCTTACAAAAACTTTTGATTGTGTGAATATTCAAACACTATTCATAAAATTGAAGTATTATGGAATACGGGGTAAAATATTAGACATATTAATATCATATCTTACAGGAAGAACACAAATTGTTGCATGTAATAATCAACAATCTAATCCTCTACCAGTTTCACCAGGAATACCACAAGGATCAGTTTTGGGGCTTCTACTACTCTTGATATGTATAAATGATTTATCAAGTGCGTTGAAAAACATCAACTGTGTTCTTTTTGCAGATGACACGAGCTTATTATGTAGAGATAAAACTGATTACAGTCAGGAAATATTAGAAAAATATAAATCCTGGTTTAACTGTATCAAACTTAAGTTAAACGAGCAGAAAATCCAGACAATAGTATTAATTTCCGATAGATGGGTTAAACCGTCTGAACCAGTAAAGTTACTATGGATACAAGGTTGAACTGGTCACACCATATTGAAGAATTGTGTAAGAAGCTCGCCTCACAGATTTTTGCCATGCGCAGATTGGCTACTTCCGTGAGTCGAGATATTTTTAGGTCAGTTTATGGTATGGTTCATATTATCCTGACCTATTGCATAATAGTTTGGAGAAACTCGTCCTATGCTTATAAAATTTTCACATTTCAAAAAGCAGCAATCCGAATTATTGACAGCAGAACTCGCGCCAGCTGCAAACTCTTGTTTAAAAAGTATGCCATTCTTTGTTTACCTTCAATATATATATACACATATAAATATATATATATATATATATATATATATATATATATATATATAAATATATATATATATATATATATATATATATATATATTTATATATATATATATATATATATATATATATATATATATATATATATATACATTTGAAAGTTTGTTGCTGACCAACATCAGTACAATCTTCCTTCTTAAGGGCAATATTTTCAATTCAATATTCAATATTTTCGAGGGCATTTTGAAAGATCTTCATTTTTCTATTTTGATAGACGCCATTTGATCCCAAGTGCTGCATTGTTATGGTCTATACCATGTTGTGTTAGGGTTTCTATGAGTTCTGTGTGTTTTACTCGATCAAACGCTTTTTCGTAGTCGATAAAACAGAGAAACACGTCGTTTCGCTGATCTCGGCATTTTTGTAGTAATATCTGGAGGCCAAATAATGCCTCCCTTGTACCAAGCCCCATACTAAATCCAAATTGATTGTCGCTCAGCTTTTTTTCGCATTCTCTGTATATTCGTTGATGTACAATTTTGAGTAAAATTTTTAGAAAATGGCTCATCAGGCTAATTAATCTTATTTAGGTATCAATCAATCAATCAATATTCTTTATTTCATCTGACTTTTACAAGTATTGAAATGCGTCAAAATACAATCTAAAAAACTATAGTACATAGGTAGTAAAAAAAGTAAAAACTATAAGCACAATCATAAAACATAAAATATACACAAAAACATACAAATTGTTAAAAAGATGCCTGCAAGTATTCCTCTAACGAATAGAAAGTGTTTGCCAGAAGTAATTTCTTAACTGTTCTCTTAAATACATAAATATTTAACTCTTTAACATAATTAGGTAATTTATTATACAAACTAACGCATGTTGGGTAAGGACCCTTGCCCACAACAGTCAAGTGACGAGCAGGGGTCACCAAATCATTTCTGTAACGAAAATTGTAGCCACTCATTAAGGAAACATCATTTCTGCAAATAAAATTACATCTATGTGACTTTACATATACAACACAACTGAAAATATACAGCGAAATTACAGTTAAAATATTTAATTGTTTAAAAACTGGTCTACAGGAATCCAAGCGCCTTCTAAACGTCATGGTACGAATAATTTTTTTTGAAGAACAAGCACCTCATTAATACGCGAGCAATTTCCCCAACCAACTAAGCAATATTGCAAAATTGACTGTACATGAGCAAAATAGTAAAGTTTCAAGATTCCTAGGGAGACAAAATTCCTAAGTTGCCATAGAACATAATAGTGTACAGACAATCTTCCCACTACATAATCAACGTGAGAACTCCAAGACAAATTAGAATCCAGATAAACATCCAACAACTTGGTGGAGTGGCTATTTACCACAGACCCATTGTCAAGCCTTACTAATGGACTCATCTTCATAGTAGAAGGTGAAAAGGTTACCATATTGGTCTTTAATCCATTTAAGATTAGGGCATTATTTAAACAGTAAAGACTCATACTTTTTACAAGACAGTTTGCTTTTTGAACTACATGAGAAAAATTATTGGAATTTAGTGCAACTGTGGTATCGTCAGCAAATTGAGTGACGTAACAGCCTGATTGCTGTTCCAAGTTTTCTCCTCGAACGCTTATTGCATCAGAAAAATTATCTAATGGATTCCGAATCAAACATGTTGAGCTATCGTTTATCAGTTGATTTAAATCGTTGACGAAAATCAAAAATAAAAGAGGGCCAATGATACTTCCCTGTGGAACTCCGGAGAGGACACTTTCTTCTGAAGAAAATATTGTATTTCCATTCACATTAACCTTAATTTTTTGAAACCTTTTCGATAAAAAGGTTTGGATCCACTTTAACGCAGTTCCTCTAACACCACTATGATAAAGTTTTTCCAGCAGTATTGGATGATTTACAGTTTCAAAAGCTCGTGCTAAGTCAAAAAACAAACAGATAACTTTATAACCCTTATCAAAGTTCGATAAAATATGATTGCACAGCGCTAGTAGTGCATCTTGTACACTTATACCTTCACGGAAACCAAATTGAGACTTTTCTATAATGTTGTGCCTTTTAATATATGAGAGGAGACCTGTATGAAATGCTTTCTCATATATTTTTGAAAGCACAGATAAAAGTGATAGGCCTCGATAGTTATCAAATTTTGATTTGTCACCTTTTTTATGTATAGGCACAACTAGAGCAGTATTTAGAATTTGAGGAAAAATCCCTTCCTGAAATGAAAGGTTTACTAGAAATGTTAATTGTTTATATATGTTATGAGATACATGTAATAACATAGAATACGGGATCTCATCCAGTAAAGCAGAAGATTTTTTTTGAGATATCTTTAATTATACTCTTTATTTCTTCATCACTAACAGGATAAAGGAAAAGGGAGTGTATAGGCGAAGAACGATTCTTAGGATTATAGTCAGGTGAAGTTTGACTAATTAAATTTTTTACGGAATTCGAAAAATGTTGACTAAAAGATTCAGCTATATTCTTCTATTAATTATCTGTTAGTTTTCGATTAGGGATAGAGTTGTGCATTTGTCTGATTGGAGAATCTATTGCAACTGGCTGAATGACTAATGTCAATGCCATTAAAAAAAAAAAAAAAAGATTCAGCTATGTCATGAGGGTCATCCACAGAAATTCCCAAATTATTTTTAAAATTACTTGGGTATTTTGAATGGTATAAAGGTATAAATGTCGATCTGAGCCAGTCTTCTGGGAAGATTCCAGTGGTATATATTTTGTAAAATAATATTGCTAACGTCTGAAGATTTTCTTCATTGATAAGGTTTATCATCTCTACGTATATTTCATCTGGACCTGAGGCTTTTCGTGGCTTTGCCGTATTGATTGTTTTTGTAACTTTCGATGTTCATATATCAAGTATTGTTTCTTGTACTATATTCATTTGTGGTTCTGTTCTCTCGTCATCAAACAGATCTTCGATGTGTTTTTCCCACATATCTCCTACATTTTCTGGACTAGATACTATTTCGTTGTTATCGTCTACTAAAGTTGTTGTAGTGATTTTTTTCTTCATATTTGTGACTTCCTTAATCTTTTTGTACGCATTAAAGTAGTCATGCTCTTTTAGTAAATCTCTAAGTTCCTCACACTTGCTGCTCATTCATTCTTCTTTGCCTTTCCTAATTTTGTTTCTGATAATTCTCTGGGGTTCTTTATATTTTTCTTCATTGCAATTTTTGTAAGATCTCCTTATGTCCATCAGTTCTAGGACTTTTTCTGTCATTCTTTGTTTTTCTGATATTGTCTTGTAGTTGTTCTCTTTGTATAGTTTTGATTGTTGTTTTGAAGGTGTGCCAAATACATTCTATTGTTTCTTCTGCTTCCGCGGGTGCTTCACTGTACTTTTCTTTGAGTGTTTTCTCTATTTCTGCCTGTACTATTGGATCTTTAAGTTTTTCGAGGCTAGGTTTTATCTTATCTCTGTATTTGATTTTCTTTAGTTTTATTGAAAATTTACTAATAATAGGATTGTATTTAGAAGCGATGTTTGTCCCGTGATATGTTTACCCCTGATTCCATTTCTATAACGTTTATCAATTAATATACAATGAATCAGTACAATATAAGAAACAAAATTCATATTATTGTACCATATTCTATATTGTGTGTTACAGACAATAGATTATAATCTTTATAATTGCTTTATATACCTAAATAAAAATTTTGATTTAAAAAATTAGCAAAATACTTCTTCCTAGAACACTGTGTCTATAGAATGTATACAGGAATTAGTTTGTTTGAGCTCCTAGTGTAGTAGTTTTTATAACCTAACTGAATTGTTTTTTATATTTTTATATTTCTTTTTTTTCTATCTATCTATCTATCTATACCCCAATATCTATTCGTGTTGAATATAGGCCTCTCCTATTTGTCTCCACTTGTCCGTGTCTTCTGTTTGACTTTTCCACATTGGACCTGCGCTTTGCTGAATGTCATCTTTCCTCATCTCATTTGCGGTCGACCTCTTGACCTTTTTGCAGTATATGGTCTGGCCAATTTCTTTATTCCATCATCCATCCTGATATCTTTTATTATGCCCAGCCCATTTGCATTTTAATTTCAATGCATGTTCGACAGCGTCTGTTGTTTCGTTTTTGCATCTTATTTTCTATTTTTTACTGTATATGATATATTATGTTTTCTTGTATTAGTTTTTAGTTATTTTCTATGTATACGTAGGTGACTTTTTATATTGTGACATGATGTAGTGTTTACTATGTAAAAATGGTCAATAAACGTATCTATCTATCAACAAATTTTCGACATAAGAGTTCGAATACAGGAAACAATAGGGCCACATTAAAATATAATAAAGACATTTTTATTAAAAATACCACCAGTCAAAACAGAATCACCCAAAAACTCTGAATAATTAAACATAGAGTCTATAGAAAATCAAAATATAAAATAATTGTATCAAAAACGCTTATAAGAGAAGTTTGACACTAACAACGGGAGAAAATGTAAACAAAATGTAAGCAAATATACAATGTAACAATAGGAGCTGCAAAAGTAAGTATATGAGTCAGAAATAGTAAACTTAATACAACTAAAATGATCACCGATGATCACCTATCACCAGATTACAATAACCGATTTCTAAACTGTTTCCTCAAATATTTAATAATAATCCTTGTATCGGCATGTACCTAAGTAAGATTATTTAATTTTCAAATATCACTAATTATTTTTGCACTTAATGTTTTTTATTGAATTAATTGGAATTTCCAATTAATAAATTGCACACATATAATATTGACATAATTACGAATATTAATATACAATATGAATACGAATAGTGCGCCTCTGGGTAGATACATATTGTTCGGCGTGACACAAATCTGTTTTGTTTACCTTTTTTAATCAGTTTCCTGCACCCGAGCTAAAAGCCTTGTCACCTCTATTACATTTTGCAAAGTTAGCCTTTTATAGTCGGTTTGGCTGTCAGGATTTATCGTACTGGTTCAAATGTGGAACGGATGCACAACATTCGAGGAATGCATTTTTGGAATTTGTTACTGAAAAGTGTCGTTTTATATTTCAAACTTATCGTTTTAGTGTTCTTTATGTAATTTGGCATATTTTGACGGTAGGAATGACGCTTTGTGTAGAAAAAGTATTTATATAATGTATCTATACATTGAAAAGTATCTAATATCAGCAGTTTTTTTTAAAACTTGATGAACAATTATGATTTCTATTAATTACAATTTTAATAGATCCCCAACTTTTTTAAGTCCTTTTTGGCGTCAAGTGCTCTTAAGTCAGAACAGATTTACTTGAAATTTGGTGAGTTGATGGAAAAGTGCTCAAATAGCAAAAGTGTGCTTCCGCTCCAAGGGTCCCAAAGCTCCCCTTCTCGGGAGTGGAAATTTTTGCTTAAAATAATCAATAAAGGAATAAATTCTAAGCAACTTTTGTTCTATCATATGAGTTTTTCAAAAAGTCAATACTGTTTGAGCTATATGGTTGAAAACAGAAAATTTTCAATAAAAAAGTCATGTTTCTTTACGGTTTTTTAAAAGTAGTTTAAAAAATATGCGTTGGAGCAAAAAATTATGCAAAACAAAAAAAAAAGCTTTTAAAAGCAGAATGAAATTCATTTTTTACAAGTTATTCTAAATACAATACAAAATGAAATATGTTCGGTAAAATGCGACATTTTATTTCCTAATATTTGGATCAATGTAATAAATGAAGTAGTAACTATGGCTATTAAGCGGATTAAAGATGGGAAATCACCAGAACCTGATAAGATGCATGGTGAAATTTTAAAGCTATTAAAGTCACACTAAATAACAGCTCTTATGAAGCTATTCAACATCTACGAGACTGGACACCAAAAGACTGGCTACTATCTATTCATTCCATTTTTTTAAAAATCTAGAAAATGAAAAAAACATAATGTTCAACTGTCCGGAAAGGTATCTTTTTTCCTCAGTTTTATTATCGGATGGTCCATAACCTACAATAATAGTTCTTCTTATTTTTTCCGTTGTTGTAATCTAATCTTAGTAGCCTTTTAGAAATAAACATCCATTTATTGTCTTTTGCTATGTAATTCTTGTGTAATCGTCCAGCCACTCCTGAGCAAGCCCTTTCTTCAATTCTAACCCCACTAAAAATTAAATTATGACAATTTTTCATTGTTAAGCTGCCATTATCTTTCTCTTAGTCTCAGTTATTTCTAACCTGATCTAATCTAAACCTAACCTTATTTTTCTAAACTCGTCTATGAGTTCCTCTTCATAAACCCTGTTTAGACAGGGTTTATGATAGTTTAAACCCATGTTCTATATTATTCCAATTTTTAACTTTTCACGTGTAGTATTTACAGTTATTTCAACTAATTGATCTTTTTTACAACATAAATTGATGGGAAAATAATAAAGCACTAAGCAAGGTTTAGATATATGGGAATAGATATGACTAGTTACGGAGATGTTGAAGAAGAAGTACGACATCAAAGCTAAAAAGCAAGTAAAGCGGCGGGATCTCTTAATGACACAATCTGGAAGAACAAATACCTAAAGGTCGGTTTTCACGCGACATTTTATTGTACGTTTTGTTAGATAGGACAAATCTTATACATTAAAACGTGGCATGTAAACAGCAAAACATACGTCATGTTGAATCGAAATGAAATCCAGAAATGATGGGAGAAGCATAGTTTTGCGAGAACTGACAGGATAAAACGTTACGTGAAAATACATGTTTAGACAAATCATCAATACAATTCAATAAATTCTCGGGGAATTTATTGAATTGTATAAAAGTTTTTGAGTAATTCTGTTTTAAAACCAAGTAGATTGATTACATTACAGGTTTCAGCAATTATTTGCCTTAACGCTGGTTTGGATATTATGGTTGTGAACTTCTAGTCCTTGAGGCTGCGTCCTGTTGCAAGATATCTGAGAGTTTCTGTGAGTCTTTCATGGGGTAAAATGGCTTTTCTCATGCAGATGTCTTGTTTCAATATGTATGGTGTTACCAACTCTAGCAATTGACAATAGGCTGAGGTGTCCATTCGCAATTAATTGCGCGTCATCTGGTTTACCTCTCAGACCATCTCCTCTCTTGACCATCTCCTCTTTTTCCTCGTCATCTCCTTTTTCCTCAGTCGTAGTATCGTTATAGTTATGAAAAAATAAAAGAAAGCAGCCGTGTTTTCCCCATAATAAAAAAGTACACTGGACAAAACGTACATTTTGTCGTACGTTTTATATGACCCACAAAACGTACAAGAAAACGTAGCGTGAAAACCGGCCTCAAGACAAGGCACAAAAACAAGAATCTATAAAGCAGCAATTAGACCTATATTAACATATACGGTAGAGAAAAGACCTGACCCATCTAAAACGGGACGACTACTATAAACAACCGAGATAAAAATACTCAAACGGATATTAGGGAAAAGTCTGTTAGATAGGGATAGAAACGAAAAAATAACAAGAGCATGTAATATAGAAGATATAAATGAGTATTAGCAGACCAAGAAAAAGATGGTGCAATAATTTAAACAATTAAGGACACTAATATTAATTAGGCTTTAAAGCCTAGAACTTAAAGGGATAAAGAGAGAAAAAAAAAGATTCAAGAGAGTGACTTCTGAAGTTCCTCATACGCGAAGTTTTTTGATATTAGGGTCATTATAGTGTTTATTTTTCCACAACCAGGAAATACTATTATATAGTTCAATGTTTTTTCCGAGAAAATCGAGATTGCATTGCCGCAAGTCTGACATTGTTAGGCTTTTGGAAAAAAGAAGCAAATTGGAGTGGTTATAGTCGTGAACTGTTGCAATATTGGACGTCTTGTCTTAACATGATTGTACACGTTACGTTTTGTCTTATCAGTTCTCGCAAAATGATGCTTCTCCCATCTGTTCTTCAGTCTGACCTTGTATTTTATTTGGATTCGACAAGACGAACAATTTACTGTTACACGTTACGTTTTATTTGATAAGATTTATCCTATCGAACAAAACGTACAATAAGACGTCGCGTAAAAACCGGCCTTGGTCTTTTATGATTGAGGCGTATGTGCTGCCTATCTGTCTTCCTACTTTTAAAAGATATATTTTATCTATTTTACTTAAAATGTATTTGTAGTGACTAGTGGCTATACATTTCATAGCTGTACCTTCTCCTTCAGATACTATTGTCACAGATGCCACTAAAAGGTGGGATTCAAAACAAAATTAAAATATTTATATAATATATATAACATTATAATTTTTGAAATATTTCAACCTAAAACGTTATTCTCGTAAAAGTAGGGTAAAAGGTTAGCAAATTGCACCAAAATGTGCCTATATAAATATTTGCATATTGCGTTCATTTATTACTCCTCTCGGAATTGAACTGATATGTTTGATTTTAAAACAGGCCGATGCTATAAATTAAGTTTAATAATACCTGTCAATTTCGGTGACGCTGCTGCTTCCGTTTAAAATTTAGCCAAACAAATCGATAGAAACTGGGGCGAAATATAAAAATATAACATAAATTGTATATAAAACGCAAATGTATAAATGTGTCAGCCTAATGGAATTATCAAAATGGTGCAAATAATACAATAACGTGAGTAGGGCTGTTATTAGTACAGATACTGCAATTCAAATACTTGCAAAATATTCAGGAAAGGAATAAGTGAAACAGGGTGGTGGTCATATGAGGTGAAGAAAATATAAAAGCAAAGGGAAATTTTCATAAACAGAGCTAGGAGCTAATGCGAAAGGAAAAATGAAACAAGGAAAGTCGTCAACAAACAAGGATACAAAAATATGGGGAATGTAAAATGTTGAAAATAAAACAAATACCAGACAATCGAAAAGTGACATAATAGTGCCCAAAGAGACTAAAAGATAAAATATAGACAAGAATAATATTAAAACAGTATTGTAAATGATTTTTTCCAATTCTTTCTTTCTTTTGTAACAAAAAATTGACTAACTAATAACTCAAATTGCGGCATTATAATATGGCCCAATTGAAGCTCTGACCTCACTTATCTAATCTCTCTATCTGCTAAAGCTTGTAGACATTCTTTTCTACGATTGACTGCCAAGGAGATTTCTGGCGTCCTTATCCACATTATTCTCCCATCGCTTTCTTAGTTTTCCAATAGGTTTTTTCACCTACATTCTTCCATTCAACAATTTTTTGTAAGCCAACGGTTTTTTGTAAGATGAACAAAAATATACCAACAAATTTAAAGAAAATGGTATTCAACAGTTGTATTCTATCAGTCATAAGCTATGGAATAAAGACCGTGATACTTACAGAGCTCTCAGCCAATAGATTGAGAACAACATAGACGGCCATCGAACGAGCTATGTTAGAAATGGAGCTGGGTAGGACACGTGGCATGACAAAAGAACGAAAAATGAACAATAAATAAAATACATTGGATATTAGGCGAGCACCAAATAGCACAAAACAAAGGAGAGTGAAGAACTCATAGGGAGACTTTTATTCCAGAGTGTATGCAAAGAGGCTAGAAAAAGAAGAAGATACTCGGTTTGCTGATCTCAGTCGCAACTGTCTTGTAAATTTAGTGATTATTTTTTGTTACGATATTTTTTTATTACTAAGGATCGGCATTTTTTAACGAAATAAAATAGGGTTAAAAAAAGTAGATAATTGAGTTAGTTATTAAAATAATTTTAACAGGGGTGGGTGGATTTCCAATGTAGAATACTGCACGTTAAAACTTTTTTAAAATTGTGGGACTTCATCGTACATCTTGTCAAAAAACATAAAAAAGTACATTACACTGCG